>OY986049.1:15900803-16500803 GCA_963920205.1 Stenodema calcarata | reverse complement strand
AGCATTGAACGAGCTGGTGAACAGGAAATGTAAGCAAAGGTGAGGTAAAAAGGACTGAAGTTACTGCTCCAAGCTTTGAACGAGCTGGTGAACAGGAAATATCAGCAAAAGTGGGGCAAGAAGGACTGCAGTTACGTCTTCAGGCTTTGAACGAGCTGGTGAACAGGAAATGTAAGCAAAGTTGAGGTAAAAAGGACTGAAGTTACTGCTTCAAGCATTGAACGAGCTGGTGAACAGGAAATGTAAGCAGAGGTGAGGTAAAAAGGACAGAAGACACTGCTCTAAGCTTTGAAGGGGCTGGTGAACTAGAAATATCACAAAAGTGGAGCAAGAAGGACTGAAGTCATTGCTTCAGGCTTCGAACGAGCTGTTGAACTGGAAATATCACCAAAAGTGACGCAAGAAGGACTGTAGTTACTGCTTTAGGTTTTTAATGCGCTGGTGAACTGCAAAGTTCACCAGCGCAAAATCAGCTTAAGTGATTCAAGGAGGATTGAAGATACTGATTCAGGGTTCGGATGAGCTGTTGAACAGGATGAGGGCGATTTGACAGCGGCCGATGGAACCATCTGTATATTTCTTAACCGGAATGAAAACAGCAATTCGCCATCACCATTCACTTTTCCAGGACAACGAGTATCAGTGATGTTCAGGAAACGACGACTGAAGTTACTGCTTTAGGCTGTGAATAAGCTGAAGAACAGGGTGAGTGCGAGTGACAGCATCTGATGGGTTCATCTAGAAATTCCTTTCCCGGAATGAATCCAGCAATGCGCCACCAGCATTCACTTTTACTGAACAGCGAATATCAGTGAAGTTCAGGACGTCGACTCAAGTTCCTACTTCAGGCTGTGGACGAGCTGGTGTACAGGGTGACGGCGTGTGACAGTGGCTGATGGAACCATCTGGATCTTTCTTTTCCGGAATGATATCAGCAATGCATCATCAACATTCACTTTTCCAGAACAGCAATCAAGGATCAGGAGCCTCACGTAAAATTTGGGTATTGTTCAACTTGTACTTACTAGAAAGTTATCAATTTTCACCCACTGGAGATCAATAGATTATTGCTTGATGAAGTGGTTACGAGAAATGTCCAAGGAGTTAAGTGATGGCATTTATCAAATTCTGCCACCTTATTGGAGAGAAAACTTCAAAAAGATTCGACACACGAAAGATTACTTCTGGCTTAATTTTAGCCCGAGACAATGTGCGTAGCTTTCCAAGTGGTTTCAACTCGCGTTTCTCACTAATTATAAACCACGTTTTTATCAACGACGCATCTTTTTAGCTCCAGCGTCTGCAAAGTTGAAGAAGCGTAGACCGTTCGATCCCTGAGAACTCTTCACTTCTTCTCACAACTTCTCCGATAGTTTTTGCTTCCTCCGATCAGTCCATACGACCGTCAGGGCGTTCTCATTGTTTGGGAGTTGGGGCATCCCCTTTCCCTCACATGTTCACGTTCTAAGGTTTTTTTACGCGGCCCCAATATCCGATTTTACAACTTTTTACGAGTTCGTCGTCCCTTCATTGGCGGCTGTCGTAAAAACATTTCAGGAATTACATGAGCAGATGGCCAACAGCTGCTAACTCGAGGAATGCTTTCTGGTCATGCTCTTGAACGTCGTACAGTCGTCAAATTGACTTGTGTTTTTACTTGATGCATTTATGGAATCAAGTACATCACCATCACCATCGAATTTTGCATTAAACGCAATTCTTCAACTTTCATTTCGATTCTCATTAAATCAGATCGTCGTTTCAAGTTATGAAAGGTTTACTGGTATTTATAAGTGAATTAATAGGCAATCGACACTCGAACCATTAAAAAACATGAGCGACAATAAGACCTTTCTAATTTTCATGTTTCAGGCGTCAATGTTTTTAGATCGAAGAGGTAAGGTTGAAAAAATAAAAAATAATAACAAGTACCTTCAATGGGTGTTGGTTGGTAAATCATGATCTACGCTTAGGTCCTTACGGTAGATCGTTTCTGCGAAGCGTTATTTAGCTTATTATGTTATTTTTGAAAGATTTCCATTAATATGGGAGATTGACAATATCAGAACAGTGAGCAACTTGAGGCCCGAATTTGTTCGACAACATGCCAGTAGTGTATGCTGCCCTTGAGAACAAAAAGTACCCGTGGGATGTGTTAGTGATGATCACAGTGGAGACTAATGAGCTGAAATCTTCCAGAGGAAGGAAGAGAAGGGGGGGGGGAGTAATGGGGATTTAGATGATTTTGTTCTTTTCGCGAGCTTTATCTACGGATGGGTACCGATCGCTGATTTGCCAAGGTCGAACTATGTATACAAATACGGTACATAGGCCTAAACGCCATCACAACATACCCTGGTGGTTGAGTCAGAAAAGTAATATTTTTAAAAAGTAATCCATGAAAATCGATCAATTATTTACTGATAGAAGGGTGCGTCTTAGAGAGGGTGATTATTGAGTAGGGTAAAAGGTCCTGGGAGGAGCGATCAGTTGCCGGCTATGTGACTCACCCAGACGTTCATTGAAGGGTGTCTGTTCCTGTGGGTCATGTCTGCAAGCCCAAGATATTCAGTCCATCATTCCCATTAACTGTTGGGCGTATTGCGCACAGTAATTTTTAGCTCTTTTCTAAATGGGAAAATAACAACCCAAGTTACTCCGTTAACTAACTGTGGTAATGAAGGAATTGGTTAGAAGGTGAATTCGAGTATCAATTCGTAGGTACTTCTTGCTATAATTTATTGCCAATTGGGCGAGGACGTTTTGGAATTTCGCTCACGCGATTCGAATTACGAAAGGGATGTTTCTCTATGTGAAGTAATCCCTGTAATGCTGTGAGCAACGCTAATTTGCTGGATACTTTCTCAAATTTTAGTAGTGGATTAGGGTCGTTAATCAACATGATAGGCCTATATAAATCAGTGAACTGTACAGGGAAGGTGTTTTGTTGGAATATTACCGAGAACATTAGTGAGATAGTTACCGACTACCCTCCATTCTGAGAGACCATTGCGTGACCTATTCGAACAAACACAATATTGTGTTAGTGTTGTGTTAGTGCTGTTATTGGAATTAATAGGGCATTGCAAGCAAAACAGTTACATTGACAGTGAATCCAATCTATATTTCCCGAAAAACTCGGCCCTACAAGCCTCGCCAAGGGGGTTGCGCCCCGTTTCATTTTGAGCCTTACGGCTAAATATCTATATACATGGAACATGTTTTAGTCACTTAGCTGATCCTGGGCCTGGGCAGTATCAACTTAAAGTCTTAAGGTGGCTACATGTCAAATTACGGCTTCATAGTGTGAATAGCATAAGAAATTAGATTCAGGAGTCACTCAACTGAACCCGGCCCTATGCTGCTGAAAGTGTAAGTACGAAGGAGGCTACATGCCAAATTACAGCTTCATATAGTGAATAACATAGAAATTGCCTTAGGGTAAAAACATAGTGGAGCGGCGAGTCAAGAGTCAAGCGGCGAGTCTAGCGGCGCGTTTTTAAATCTTCCATACAATCAAGTAGGCACGGACATAGTGACGAGGCAAGCGGCGCTTCATGCATCGACATGAATCTTGACTCGCCGCTCGTGAAATGACCCCCGATTTCTTTGAAGCGCTGCTCCAGTAGATCGACTCCTGTCTTCCCGTGCAGTCGGTTGTGTATATAATTTGAACGTGTAATTGGTTGTTTGTTGTACAGTATTTCCATCTGTTTGATTAATATTTTCATCAGTGCATCATATTTATACCACAAAATGAACCTGGAACTGTTGATTTCGTCAATACGGAACCGTGAACCGATATGGAACCAACAGATGAATGACCACCATACCACCATGACTCCTAACACCTTTAACACATAAAACTTTGAGGGCACTGTTCTCCAATAAATACTCGTCATCACTATCTGATAGCATTTTGTCGACTAAACTCTTTTCTCCTCCCAGTCGCGGGAGTCAACTCGCCGCTCCACTATGTGCGTGTGAAGCGACGCTTGTATCTTGAATCGAAAACGCGCTGCTTGACTCGCCGCTTGCCACTCAGCTGACCCGGGGCCTAGGCAGCGTCAAGTATAAGTCCTAAGGAGGCTGCATACCAAATTAGCTTCATAGTGTGAATAGCAAAGAAATTGGCTTAATGAACCACTCAGCTGATCCCAGCCCTATGCTGCTTAACGTTAAGTCCTGAGGAGGCTCCAAACCAAATTACAGCTTCATAGTGTGAATAGCATAGAAATAGATTAGCTCAACAGACGGGCGGACGCTCGGTTTTGCAAGTTTTGTGAATGCCAAAACATGTTCCATGTGGCCAAATTTGGATCACATTCTTCCTATCATTTTGATATAAGTCCACTCGACTGGAGGATTAACAGTAACTCGTCCATCTTCTAGAAACGAAATTAATTCGTATGATTACTTGAAATGATTGAAATTTAACTAAACACGTTAGTGGGAAGGGTTTCATTGATAATCTCGAGCTTGTCTACAGAATTCACAAATCGTTTGGATGACACAGTGCTCAGTGAGTTCTGGCACGAGTGAGCAGTTTGTTCTGGCGGAAAGAGAACTAGGACGCGGAGAGCTCAGGAAGCAGGAAATGTAGCAGTTTAGCTACAGGAGTTGAAAGGGACCGGACGGTTGGGCGGAGGGAAGAGGTTGAGTTGTACCACGTGTGGGACGCCCTCGCCGCACCGCTATATACCGTCATCCCGACTGTGATGTTTCGATTTCGATTATCGCTTTCCACCATCCTTGTGGAAGGCCGTCTTGCCTCGACTGAATGAATGAATGAATAAAGTGCTTTATTTAAATTAAATCATTTACAAGGTCTTTTCATCCACACTTTACGGCTGCAGCACCGAGCTATGAGCCGGGATTCTGTTCTTTTACTGAAATTTCCTCCTTTACAGTACCTACTTATATTACGACTATTAAACAAGATTTAACCTAGATATCACGTTAACATAAGAAACACAGACACAACTTATTATTATTACAACAATTTAAAAAAATACTAACATTCCATCATACTAATAACTCTTCCAATAATGTAACACATGTTAAGTCGAATATTGCACCGTAATTACCTACATATTAAAATTCCACTCCTCAACCAGCGCCCTTCCGTACTTTCCTGCCTTCACCCAGTTTTTCCCACTCAGAAACCGTAGCACCTCTTCCACCGTCATATATGGGGAGCCAAACTCATCTCGACTGAATGCACAGCCCCACATATGAATAAAAAAGGATTCTTATTGAAGTTTAGCTGAACTAAAGTATCATTTTTGTTTCAACCACCTAATCTTTCTATTTTCATAAAACCTTCTACCTTGATCTATCTTAAGAAATGGACAATACTTCTGGTTCTGCTAGAGAAATATTTCTCAATTTTTGACTTAAATCCGTGTATTTTCAAAGAGTGGAGATAAGCTGATTTGATCTCTCTTTCCAACTAACAAGTTGCTCAATACAAATTCAGATTGCGAAGTAAATTTATAATAATCAGGTTGCTGGCATCAGCACATTCAGTGTTACTAATTTGTTACTGTCATTCGAACGATCGGAAAGTACGTATCAATTTTGGTTGGTATTAATTTGGAAAATATGTCTCTTGCTGGGCGTCAATATTAGCATTCGTTGTATTTATTTTTGTAATTCGATACGACGAACAATGTGAACCACTTTAAATTAATTGATAAATACTTACTACGCGTGGAAGAATCCTCGTTCTCGAATATCAAATTAAGCATAACAAGGATCAAGTGGCAGCATGAGCAAACTCATATAGTAAGCATATTGAGCTACAAATGTGGTTCTAGATTCAAATTTCGCGCTAGATTGAATGAGGTAATTTTTAGTGTTTTACCTCTGTATATTTGGAAACTTGACTTCTATCAATATTGATATTCTCAAACGTTACTGAGATAGTGTCACGGGAAAAAAAAACACATTTAGCTTGCTGGCGTGAGTATTTACCGCGATTTATTCGAAATTTTGTACATGCGGTCTGTTAGCACATTCAACCAGCTTAAATCGAATTAAAGCGTCGGAACTCATTCCAAACCTCATTGAAAGTTTAAACGAATTTAAAATCAGTAAATTGATGTTGAGTATCTAAAATATTTCATTTTCTCCCTGTAACATATGTGTTTTGTCCCTCAAGTAAAACAAAATAATGATAACCGCTGAACCTAAAAGTGTGGGGAGGCTACATACCAAATTACAGCTTCATAAAGTGAATAGCATCGAAATTAGCTGTAGGAGTCTATCAGCTGATCCTGGGCCTATTCTGTTTAAAGTGTAAGTCCTCAGGAGGCTACATACCAATCTGCAGCTTCATAGAGTGAATAGCTTGATGTTCATTACATTTCTTTTCGTTGAAGAATACATAGGAATATCGTGGTTGCACTCAAAATTACGACGCAGTTTTCCGCCAGATTACCGTCCCTTAGAGGGTGTAATTCGTCCCTACAGAAACAATTTGGAGGTGTAAGATTTTGTTACATGGAACATGTTTTAGTCTTCAATAACTGGCTGAGACCGAGCGTTCGTTACGCTTGCGCCATCCTCTCGTCCGACGCCAATTCCTGTGGTGGTAGAGACTTGAAATTTCCCATGTAGCCTCCTAATGACTTCAACTTGACGCTGCTCAGGCCCCGGGAAGCAAAGGGGCCGAGTTTTTTAACCTCAGATTCTGATTCAGCGTCGAAGAATACATAGGAATACACTATTCTGGTCTCTTGAATTTGATTTTCTTTCCATGTGTGGGGCTGTGATATGCTCTCGCTATTTCCTATCTAACAACCTCCTAATACGTGGTCCATGGACCACCGACGGTTCTGCTGCGGTTAGGGGTAACTTAGAAACAAAAGACTTCATTCATTACGAATAACATTACGTTGATTAAGTAATGTTGTACTAGTACTAAAATCCCTGTTTTAAAAAAATCACTCAGAAATTTTCGTGACGATTTCGTGTAACGCTTTTGTGTAACGTTTTTCGAGTTATGTGCCAGAGTAAGACATAAAATGTCAAAAATTTGACACCCCTCCAAATTTGCTGGCTGTTTTTTTCCATTCGATACAGGTCCTGATGCAATTTTATTTGATTGTTATTAATTCATCAATATTAATTCATCCCTCCTTGTTTCTACGTGAGGTTGGTATGTCGTACGAGGCATTTATATTTAATCAATTCTCAAATCACACGAACCGGGTTAGTTAGTTTGGAACCCCATCCCAATTTGTGACAAGTTAGACGGTAATTACCACGGTTGACGACGTGATATCACTGGTGATTATCATCGGGAAGGGATCATTTCGGATTCAAACCGGATTATCGGTAGATCCGGTCTAAGTGGTGCCCTAATAGTTGAAACTGACAGATGCTAACAACCCTATGGGCGACCCGTGGGCTCAACTTCTTGAATATTGATGTTGACATGGAAGGGCTTCAGCTTGGGTGTTGTTGGAAGGGCATCACATATCTTATGATCTCAGTGATGTGAGTATTAGAACTTGGACGGTTTCGGTGACCGTGTTAGAAGAAATATTTTTGTTCAATTGATTTTCTCTTGAGTCTCGTCCTTAATAACTGTGCCCGACGTAGAAAATGTATTTTTTTTTAAATGTAGACATATTTAGACATATACGAGTATAAATAAGAGTATACATTTACCCATGATGTAACATGTGATCATATACTTTGGTTGTGGGGATTGTTTAACATTCGTCAATGCACTGAATGACGAAAATACAACTCTATTAGTATAAATTGATACTAACGGGTTCCTGCTATTTATACCGTTTATCAGCCTTCTTTATCAGTGAACGATCTGATTTTCGACGATGGTCATCATCCCACAGAGTCACTACCTACTTAAGGATAGTCTAACACTCCAGAGATTGTTGGTACGTGGTCTGCCGCAGCAATCGTCGTCTCATTTAAGATTCCCCGAAAACAAGTTTTACCGGACGCATTCAGGACTTCAAGCTCATCGACGCAGTTGCTAAACTTCAGGAGAAGGATTTGACCGATTTGAACTAATAGAAACCACGTCATTCATGTTCTTCGTGAATCATGTCGTGTGTACCAAAGAAGACTACTAAAAGAATTATTTGAATTGAACCATCCTTCTATTCGTCCTAAATCAGTTGTTACAATTTCACTTCCACTTTATAAAGAATTAGTTTTCACGTTCGTGACGGTGGGATTATCGAGATATACGGAACAACTTCACGACACGACGCCTGGCGATCGCTTGGTAACCAAATGTTAGCGAAAGGTTAGGGCAAAACCCTCTTGTTAAAGGTTAGCCCATCCAACTAACCTCCCTGAGACGGCCATTACTGTGTCGCAACAAGACTCCTGACGATTCAGAATTTTTTCGTCGTGAACGAAAATTGTAGAGCTCGTAGATCTATCAAGAACCCACCTCGTGAACTCAAGTAATTTTGAACTTCTGCAGTTTCTGTTAAATTATACTACGTACGAAAAGGTCACCACTCTTACCAGTAGTCTTGAATCTAATGCAGGTACTTGCCTTATGACTGATAGGACATAGTAATGAAAAATTTGTTGTCCATCACTCAATACCAGCCCTGAAACGTGGTTTGAAACATCAACGTTGCTGAATTCCATAACGCGTGAAATCTCAGAAAAAATGTTTCATTTCCTCAACGTGAGCTATGACCTGCATTATTCCTCATAGCATAATTCTCCAAATTAGATTCATCGAACCGTAGGAATACATTTTCAGGCGAGTATCGTTTATTAAATACTGAGCTGCGGCCTATTAATTACTGAATACTCGGAATTCTTTTTATTCATGTTAAATAACTGGTATTTAAACGTTTGAACTATTCATCTCTGAATTCATAAATTTGACTTGATTTTCATAATTGAGATGATTGAATAATTTATTTCTGTGACAAAAATTGTTGTTTCTCTTCAGACATCTTCTGTTTTAAATGTGTTCATCAAACTGGATTTGTTCTTCTGGTCCGTAATTTTATCGTGAAGCGAATATTTAACGAACTCTGCCGTAAGCCGTCCTTACGTTGATTTAATAGTTTCCGGCGTGCGCGGTTGGTCGGCCACATTGCGGCAGGCCAATTAAGATGATTTGTATAGCACTGTTGATGACTACATAATATTATTTGAAGATTTTATATTATTAAGAGTTCTTATAGGATGGGCAATTGGATTGAATTACTTCCGCAATTAATGGAAGAGGAAAGTAGAGTGTCTAAAATAGATCCAACAGAGAGAGATTTCAGGGTTCTCTGAATGTTTTAGGCCAAGTCGTTGTCCCCTAGCTATTTTTAACTGTTTGCGTGAGATGCGTGAGTAGGTACCTCTTTATAGATGATTTTCTTTTATGCCTACGCTTATTTAAAAAAAAAAAAAAAAATACAATGTGGACATTTCCACAACGGCCGTAATTTTATTGGTTCTTCAGCTGGAGTAATTTCACTTGAGTGCTGATACCAACTGTTTAGCAATTATTTACGCTCATCTTGGGAAGACTTATTGTTTCTATAGTTTTTTATACAACAATTGATTGTCGATTCTCTAGCACTAGTTCAAACCCGACCACCACTTTTACATCAACTAGAAAATTGTTTAAAGAGGCATGTTGAATTTCAGTTTTGTCTGTGCGAAATTTATTGTTCCATATTTAGTTGGGTACAAACCTCAAGATAATTGTAATGAGTTAAATCTTTGATATGAGAAAATTTATTTATCTGTGTCCTTCATCATCTAGTCATTGTATATAAAAATTGTAATAATATTATGACTATTAAAAATATAATTCACAAGTACAGTGAGTTAGGTTTAGCTGCAACATAAATAGCAAGTTCTTAGCTCAAACGAGCGTGGCTCAAGATACCAATTTCTATGAGTAGCCTATGAGCCGATGATGAGGAATCGCAGGTCTTCTTGAACGGTGGATAGTGCTTCCAAGAATCCGGCGTTCTAGTACTTCAACATTCAACTAATTAGCGTGTTTTAGGTGTTCACGGTGTGAAGTACCGTTGGAGCTCTTGGAAGCGCCAAGCTGTCCTACTTGATATAATGAATAATAATATCAATCAATTACAGGTAGAGGTATGAGATCGTATTACACTTCTCGGGTCGCCTGCTGAAGTGTTCAGTGGTAACCAGCTATCGCGGGACTCTGGCGCAAATTTCAAGGAAGGTTCTCGGTGGTGGTCCCCTGAGATGATCAGATAAGATGGTTGTCTTGGGTCGGCTGAGGTTTTCACGGCTAGCTTACTCTTGGTTTCCCTTAGAATACTAAAGAGTTTGCGTGCATTACAGCTACGTGGACCATACTTGGACATGGCACAACGGTCACCCATCCAATTGTACTTACCATGCTTGAGGTATCTTACGGATTGAGGTGTCTTTAGGTAGGTTACGGAATCTGTTTTCTCTAGCTGAATAGGGCGTTGGTTTAGAGTACCATTTCGACCGCAATAAATTGTGTTTTGCTCAGGGTTCTTGAATATCAGTGCGGTAAACCGTAGATCGTCCATTGCATTGAGGACGTATTCTGTTGTTCCACGTCTAGTTTTCCCCCAATGTTTTCCTGTGTAGATATAACATGTAGCAGGTAAATAGCTCAAGTCACACATTCAACTAGGATAGGGGATGTCTGAACCTTCTTTCTACCTTATGACAACAAGAAAACATTTCAACGCGATCGAATGCTCAACGTGACTTCCCAATGATGTTTGCGAATGCTTCATCATTGCTCGCATTTCGAGTACGCGTGTGTTGTATGTATATATGCGCGTGTGAAGAGGAGGGGAATAGAGATCAAGGGTCCCCAGTAGACTGTGCGCATGGCTAGGGTGGTAAGGTCGCTGTGACTGACAGCTGGTTTGAGACCCATATTGACGTCAAAATGGTCTGTCATTCAGTTTCTCCTAACCAATTTCCAACGGGGAAAAAGCTGATTTGAGAAGGCGATGGGATCCGGTGATTCGATCCTATCGACTCTAGTAGAAATGGGTTGACCATCGCCTGAACTACAAAATCACCCAAACTTCAAACGTCATGTTTCTCCTGAGAATTTAGTAGAATTAGTATTTAGTCGAATTAAAGTAATACTCAGTGCTTCAATTCCGAACACAACATCTTTGTGTTCTATCTAATGTGGTCATATTGTGGGTAATCTTGGTATACAGAATGCCCCTCATCAATGTGCAGGGTCACGTAGGTCACAGTGGAGACGGATCGTACAGTTCATCACTTCCACTGGTGCTGGGCGATGCAGCTATCTCCGAGAGCAGTGAAATAGATCAATCACATGCAACCCTAATTATTTCAATTATACAATCAATTTTATTTTTAGAATATTTACCCGAAGTGGATTCCTGGTCCATTCCCAACCTTCTCAACAGAACTCAACTATTGTTGTGTGGATGGAGCAACAAGAGTTTACTGCAGCTAAGCTCGGGAGGTTAGAATATTCGTTACAAACAATTAATATTATTAAACAGTAAGAACCAGGCCCTGAGAGGCCATTTATGATAACAACGTTTTGTGCTTGTGCGGAAACTTGGTTCGAGCTTTTTATAAGAGGAAAAGTTGTTGTGTCCCAAAGGAATGAAAAGCTCACTATTAACCTTATCTTAGTCAACTTTCCTACTGATGCACTCTCTATTATACTGGGTTTTCAGGGTGGGTTGAGGGTACGGCACACAGGGGGTGGACATCCACATAAGGCACAGACAATTGCCAGACGATTTTCAGCTTAATTTTCGTAGTGGAGAACATCCGATTCAAATGGGTCGTATTATCTTGGGTTTAGAGTTAGGCACCTACGTGTTCTAAAATATTGTTGGCAGTATTTATGTACAGCAATATTTCGGATTAGAAGGAAAGTATTCATTGATGGAGATCAACGATGTAGGAACTTGGTGTTCAGCACTAGGAAATACAACTGGTCTATTATCCATGAATTATATGGCTCAGCCTGGAATTCGAGTGGACGAACTAAGAGCCCATCACTGATTTCTATTTTCCCCCCGCAATTCCCGAAAACGAAATCCAATGATGGTTATATGCTGTAAAAAGTATTGCAATAAGTACCTAAGCATTGTGTCCATTCCGCTGTTTTTTCTGAACTTGGCTAACCGGATAATACCAGTTCCATTCTTCTGCAGAAATTCCAAGAGATTTTATATAGCAGTGTTTTGACACTTGGACCCTACAGACGTCCATGTTATGTCTGCAGAAAAGTTTCAAAACACTTCTATACAACTTAATGAAAACACCGGATGTTTAGGCGTCCACCTTTCGTAAGAGTATGTGGTGGTTTTCGATCTGCAACCAACTGTACGCTGTTTCTTCTCCCCTACCTCATAACTACATCCATGATTCTAAAACTCCCTCGTAGATATTCTACTTTTTTTCTTTTGTGGCGGTTGATCAAAACGTTCATCATTGTTCGTTTGGTACTGTGAACAATCAAACCCCTAGTACCATTAAATGGTACTAGGGGTTTGAATGTTCACAGTACCAAACGAACAATGATGAACGTTTTGATCAACCGCCAAAGAAGAAAAGAAGTAGAATATCTACGAGGGAGTTAATTCATTAAATTTTAATTCAGGCTCCAATATTATCATGTTCACTTCAACATAGTAATTTGTATGTCACCCACATTTTATGTGTCTCCTGTACGTTGCCTCCACAACGACAGTGCATTGTAGTCATTAAGCGGTAGAGTTGAATGTCCATTATTAGTTGGCAAATCACAATTCAGTAAACATCTGCCAATTGAGTTCGGCCACCTCCTAACCCTTTTGGTCAAAAGCCAAATACTTGGAAATACCGGAAAATCACTAGTTAGTTTGAAACTATTTTTAGTTGGCAGGCTGCCTGTGTATATTAAATGGGTATGCGTTTGCCAGCGCCATTTGGAAGATTTCTGAGAGGTCATGATAACGGGTCACTCATGGATTGTTTGGGAGCCATTGACCTGAGCTGACTGGGAACAACTTTCCACATGGTTGAGGATAGAAAATGTAATTCAAAATAAAGAATACCATGAAATCACTCATCAACCACACAATTTTTTCGAACCGAAATCACATCCTATCATTCACAATTTCATCAACGTGGTATGGAATTCCCGTGTGCGACGAGTGAGGCAGTCTTATTGATGAGGGCATAGTTAATAGTATGTTCTCGGCAAGGGAACTGCAAAATGAATGGTAGTTTGCAAGAGATCACTGTCGGGCTTCTAGCATGAAACCGCAAGGTGGTCGCACCATGTGCCATGTGAATTAATTTCTTGGCCTCGGAGATTGTGGTTGATATAAATCACCGAAAATTATAGTTCGCATGGCTGAGTCCTGGTTTAACTCACGCCGTACCTCATGTTCCAAGAGCGCTCAAGTAAAAGTGAAGTCTAAATTTTCGCTCCGTAGGTGATGACGAATTTCCTACATTAAAATCGCTGCATAAACATCCAATATTGTTTCAAATGCACTAAATTGAACCATAGAACCTCTCAAACCTTGAGTCGGCGAAGGTATATGAGTGTCTTCATTTGAGGACAGCCGTGTAAGTGGCGCTTGACATAAAACGTGTAGCCACTTTCCTCAGGTTAAGTAACTGAGGTTTTAACCTCTTAGATATAGAACCAATATCGTAATAATTAATTCTGGTCTTGAAGGTTCTTTAGAAATTCCTTGGCCTCTTATTAAACGAACAAATATCACGGTTTGTAAACTTATCTTTTTCTTGTAAATATGTAAAACAAATTTACCTACACGAAATAGCGTTGAGAATATAGTATGCTTGCCCTCATTTTCGTGAGAGTTTGAAATCGATATTCAAAAAGTAAAAAGTGGGAGGAAATATGATGTTAAACTGGCGTTAATGGGCGCTGATTGGTCGCTGCTTCCATCTTTCCCCCAAAATGTCCACTTTTCTCTAGTGTGTGAAGAGTGATAATTCGTGCCCTAATCAGTGGTCCATGATGCTGATATCTTGACATTCCTATTGTAGCTGAAATTCTATTGCACTACTAACCAAACTTATTGGAGCCAAGGTACCATTCTCAAATCTATCCAACACCTGTCTACTACGTGGTAAACAGGTGTTGGATAGATTTGAGAACTGAGTCAGACGATGACGTAGGGAAATGGGGCTATGATGGTGAAGAGTTCGTCGATCTCAATGGCTGACCCTGTGTGCGCGATTATTATGGTTCATCAGGTACGAGAGGAAGATGAGCGGTGGGATGAGCAACGGAGCCGAACCAGTGGTCACTTGTAGCCCGTACATGACTGAACGCTATTTCTTGGTACCTCCGATGTGCATCGCTGACTCGGGAGAAAAATCACAGTCATGATTTTCGTCCGGTGTCGTAAACCCATCGATAAAGTGGCTGTGTCGAAATATGCCTTCTCTATCATTCGTGGTTTCTGTCGTGCCCTGTAATCATCATGATGATAAAGAGATGGACGGAAAAGAACGGATGCATGTGAATGTTGGAGTCAAGCGTGTAGGATCGTACCTAAACCTGATTGCTGACCAGTTATTAGTGCACAGAGAGGTCTTAATCGCGGAACACTGAACAAACTCAATTGTGAAGAGAAGCAGAACCAGTGACTATAATCAAATCGTTATCCCTCATCGTCGACTGTGTCATCACAGGATACAAGACAAGAGTGATCACCTGAAACACAAGACAGGTTACAGAATACCCGTTAGCATTAGATAAAAATATATGATTCGGTATGTACGGGGTTCGTATCGTACTTGTGTTCTGCTTCCGTTGTTTCGTATGTACAAAGATGAACGCAAAGTAGATCAATTACAATGAAAGGCTTATCTCCAGTTCAACGTTACATCAACAAAGTTACCAACTACCCTTCGCGCTTCTGCTCTGCAAGCAGCTTTGTTGCTGTCACCCGGAGTTAGATTGTGTCGTGTTGTGAAGTTTCGGCAACGGAAAGTACGGGGAATCTTCAGAAGGAATCATTATGGACTGATAGTGTCTCGTACTTCCTTGCGAGGTGATCTTCAGCGTGGGAGGGATGGGTGGTGCCATAAGTTCAATCGTCATCATGTACACGAATGAAAAAGTAATCGAGTCCCTTTACATCCGTTCAGTGGAATTCAGTTTGAAGGCTTATGTTTCATGAAAATACTCACATTCTATGCCTCTCAAATTTTCAATGAATTGTTCAAGGTGTTCATCCCTATGCATGAGGTACTCGATTTTTTCTTTCATTTGGCCTAACATTGTCTGTTATGATTGTTTCGTTTCCTTTGCAACCATCAAACACCGGCTCATGAATTCATAATATCCACTTCCTTGCCCCTCATTGTACAGGGGCATTTACCGCGCTCGTTTGTGATGTTCTTTTGGGAAATATCAGCTGCATTGCATTGCACGAGTAATTTTGTAATCTTTCCCATAACCAACTCTTGTAATAGACCAATCGAAAATTTGTTGGTTTACGTCTCAAGAATCTCAATTTGAAATTGAAAAAAAAAAAAAAGAACTCTCCTATGGATTATTACTGCTGAGTTCATATAACATACTTATATAACATACTTGTAAACGCAGGAAATGTACACAGTAGAGTGATCTAGACAGAAGGGTCATCTAAACAGATAATAATATATCGTCGTGGAAGAATTTGCAGGGCAGAATTATATCTCATCAGATTTTTGAATTTCCTTCTCCATATTACTGATATCCACTATAAACGCTTGATTGCTTTCAATTATGAGTATTTATCTACGTCACAGTTACCTGCCTATTACAACAAGTTTTTTCCATAACAACTAAATAACTTTACGGTTGTTTGTGTTGGTATTAATATTGTTCCGTATTATTGATAGTCTACAATACGCTCTGAAGTTCTCTCTCATAGGAATAGCGGTCGGGTTCGCAGTGTGAAACATGAAACACCCACAGCCGCCTGTACATCTTTTCTATCCATTAAGTCTACCGGGTGTACGTGTAATTATTTTCTCTGTTGTGTACGATTTCAATTCGAATTCCTCCCATTCGTTTCTATGGGTTACAATGGCTCGAAGCCCTAAATCCAAAGCTGACTTCCTCGAAGGGCTTAGCAAAAGGATATCTCTTTTCTTCTCCGCAGAAGTCAATACCTCTATTGTTGGGTTCCCATTCACTTGGGAGCACCGGTGAGTCATTACTATGGGTTTAATTGATAACCTCCACAACCGCTTTTGTACCACCCGGTTTCCGTTTAGCGCCCTGGCTGGGGTCTGGGTCGCGTCTTCTGTTATATGATTCCAGCCTCAGCCTCTGTCGTGGGACTTAACCGGTTTCATCGTCGTTTCGTTTCGCACCGATTCAATCAAGTTCATTCGATCGACTCCAGCCAGTGTAAATACCATGTGGTAATTAGGCAATTAGACACGAGTATTACCTAATTTTGCTCTGTGGTACTGGATCAAACAATTATTCATTAATCTGACATTTTACTAACCGTGTTTGCTCCTGATCAATTTGAAACTCACACACTACTTTGTAGAGAGAGTTTAAACTTCTTACAGAATCATGAAATCATCTTATCGGAATTTCCCTTCACATCTAATCACTCGAATTGTCGAAACTCTTGGTTAAGGACCCAACCCCACCAGGATCCATTCCAAACAGGGACAGCATGACTGGGTTTATTAGGCGCAGTAATGAGAAACGCAAACAATGAGCGAAGTGGTTAGGTATGAAATAGCCTTTATAAAAGATGTGTAAAAACAATGTGTCTAATGGTGATTCATACTAATCAAGTAATCAGTATCAAGTTTTGTGGAAGCTCAAGCGAGTCAAGGCGAAGAGCACAGGAAACATGAATGAAGTTCGCGCTCTTCATTCTCTTTCCCGCGCTCCACAAACCGGTTCCCATCAGAGTTGTGTCCCAACAACCGACGCTTAGTTATTTCACTACTCACCACGTCAACACGTCTAGTCCCTCATTCCACTCACCTCTTAAATATGCAGCATCAATTTCCAAGATTGAGTTGTTCCTACTTCCGAATTTCCAATCTCGTCCGATCTGTAGATTTGTTATTTTCAATAAACGACCAAGAAAGAAAGTTGTGGAGCGATTGTAAAATTTGATATGTTTACGTCTTAAGCGACGCTCGCTTGACCAATTTAAAATAAACTAAGAATTATGGCATTTGGTTTCCGGGCTCGGACCAGGCCAAAGATGATTTTTGAAATGGGTAGGGACGAAAACAGGAGGGGGGGGGGGATGTTCGAAATACCATAATCATCTCGAAAACTTCATATACAACGGTCCACTTATTTATTCGAATTTGATTCTGAGAAATCCCGAAATCCCTTCGGACGTTTTCGAATTTTGGCGCTAAACGGCCATTGCAACCTACAGGAGAATCGTGAAGAGGAAATCGAAGAACACATTTTCATCTTCAGTTTTCAGTTGATCGGACGCGTAGTCCTGTGGAATTGTATATGAACCGGGGATCAACGAAAATCAGGTGAGAATCAAAATTTACTTTTTGAACGGAAAGCATCAGTATTATATGCAATTCCAAAATCCACCATCCAGGACAGGTCAATGGGACTCATAAGACGGTTGTTGGTCGCCCAACCGCATTTACAGCGGCCAAAGAGCGGATAATTATCGAGAACCTGTACATTTGTGAGAAATGAGGGTTCCCGATCAATAAGAAAAACTTGGCGTCTACAGTGCAGGGCCATCTAGACTGAACTGATAAGGTCGCAAAGACCTTCAGGGACAACAGGCCTGGCAAGGGCAGGTGAAGGGGCTGCTGACTCGCAACCCTGATTTATTGCAATGAATGCAATTAACGCCTGTGATAATGATAATTTCATCTAATATGGTTTGAACAAATCCTGTGATATCCTGTAATGTTATGAAAATAGTAATCTGTAACAATCATAGTTTTTAGTCAAAACCTATCTCTTGAGTATGTACCCTAAACTATAACGTTTTCCAAGTTCTGTCACCTTGGAGAGGACTTGGAAACAATTTTTTCGTAGGACTAAAAAAAATGATCAAAAGGTTTTCCAAAAGGTGAGGAGTGTGAGAATCTAAATTAATTTTTGCCGATTTCTCGAATACTGTTTAATGGGCGAAACCCACGAAAAACCTCAAAACGCGTCCGTAGTTAGACGCTTTTACGGAACTATTACTTCAGATAGGTACTATTGTATGGAATGATACCTAGTGCGATTTATTCACCTAGTATATACACGTAGAAATAACACGTTTACGTGTTACCTAGTGCGATTTATTCACGTAGTATATTCACGTAGAAATAAGTTATTTCTAATAACACGTTTACGTGTTATTTCTATCTCGGATGTTTGAAACCGAGTCGTGGATGCCTCAGTCTGTGACGATACCCGTTCAAAGTCTTTCACTTCGTGGGCTTCGTCCCCAAGGAGCGCCTTCCGTCGTAGAGGACATTTGTATGAGAGGCAGATACAACCGGTTCTACCATAAAACCACTGTGTAGAAAACCCCTGCTGTTTTCTATTTACTCCTCGTGTTATGACACCTCGAAAGGGGCATTAATGCCAACATAATCTCAAACTCTTTTATTATGTTTTTTTTTTTCGTGGTAGAAAAACCTACTGGTAAACATTAATCTGTGGTCTTCTCAGTTTATGACAATCCAACCGGCATTATTTTATATTTCAGCCGTGCACTTTGACAGCGGTAATTGGTGTTCATGTTTCAAATCAATGTCGTAAATTGACGGTATTGATTTGAAACATGAACACCAACCACCTTTGAATACCACATAGTCCACATAATATAAATTTATTATTGAATAATATTATTTCTTTGTTGGTTTCAACGCTTGACGTCATTCAATAATAAATTTTTATTAGGTAGAAAGGCCAATGTACGCATGAGCATCCTCTACCATTCTGATAATAAAGCACCATCGTATCTGATGATAAAGTTTTCCGTATTCACGACAAAGAGCTTACAATAATGAGGTAAGATTATAATCCCATTAGACAAGCAGTCTTTGTTGTTACAAGGACAATCGTGTGGTGACAATGTATTGGGGTTCATGCATATTGTATGAAGTAATTGTGAAATCATTCTATACATTCCATTCGTGAGTTTATGTGTACATAAACCAACTTTCGATTATCAAGTACACCTAAGGGACGGGTGAAATGAATGAGCACGTTAGTAAGGGACCTTATAGGTAGGTAAGAATAGTAACTTCGAATTCTCAAAACGCAGGGCGGGCAATTAATTTTAATTCAGAAACATTTAGTATCAATTATTGTCGTTTTGTTTCTCTCAATTAGTTTCTCGCAGATGATGATGCGGTTGGATTATTATAGCGTTGGCGGTACTGTGTGCATTATTAGATATACCATTATGATATAATGGTATATGTACACATATTATATGATAGGAATATAACCATCGTCGATAATTTTGAACCGCTGAATATAATGATAGTTAGTCATCTTGAAAACTGCTCGTTCCTCCGTAAAGTAAATGTATCTACTCGTACATTGTTTGAAGGTTTGTTGTCATTGTCAACTCTTACAGTTCCAAAACCTGCCGTTTCTCTGCTGAATGTAATTTACCCTTCCGGCAGCCCTTATTCAAGGAACCATGTTGTTGTAGGAGCGTGCAAGTATTATGTAATAAATCACTTCTTTTCTCATTTCGACTCCCCCAGTGGAACAGACACAGACGCGATAAGAACAGTGGTGATGGAGAACATCTGCTTTAAACAAGGTGCATTGTATTCTAATGTGATAGTCAACCTCTAATAGTCATGCCATCTTCGGGCTGGCCAACCGGTTTGTTGAAGACGCTCACTAACTTACCGTTTGGAGAAAAGCAACACAGTGTTATCTAGAGTTGGCAATCGAGTGGCGTTTGGTGCATCATTGAACAAATTAATGATCTGGATATTATACGAGTACTTACATAATAAATTCTATTGTAATTCAGAAGCTTGGCCCATTTCTCTTCTTTTGTCAACGGTTCACTGTCGCTATGAATGTGATTTTTATTTGGCAATTAAAATTTAATTGAAATCCTCTTCCTCCTAAAATCCTTGTTCCTCTAATAAAGTATTCGTTTTATTCGACGATGCTTCATCATTGTATCTGGCAACAATGGCGTTCAGTTGAATTAACCGGAGCTCTATTGTTTGTGTTTGTGCTGCAGGGAAGTCGATCGACGAATCTATAAAGTTTTTTTTTGTCTGACTGTAATTAATTTTTTCCAATGTTAGACAATACGCCCATGACATAGTCATAAAAGTGAACAATATTCATTATTACCTTCATTGACGTCTGCTACATCTAACACAAGTCTTCGCTCACTCAGTCTTCAAGGTTAGATATGTCATTCCATCAGGTTCTGGATGAAATGTTAATCTAAAATGTTTATTGTCGAACCTATTCAATCTCGTGAAATATATTCTGACCGAGGACTGTATACTCACCTCATCTGAATGTTTATCGATTCCTCCAATTCCAAAATTGAAGATGGACTGAGGCGGCTGGGATGAGAGGGAACCCACCCATCCCAAACAGGGTTCATATGAATGACGGAATTGGTTTCATGGTCTAGTTCCGAGATTCAATAGATTCCTCATGAATATCGAGCGTATACAAGATGAGGTAGGCGCGTTTTACTCCGAGGGGGCGCTAGGTTAATCACCTGGTTAGGACAACCTCTTTACAATGTCGATGGCCCTTTGATCGCGCGGTGATGGTAATACCCTCACTCCCTTAGGGAAAGCTTTGAGTCTGTGGGCGTCTTCCTTCACTATCTCCGGTTAATCCTTCCAGAAACTCCGTTGTAATGTATTCGTGCCATATGGTCGTTCCCAGAGTTGTTCACTCCCCTCCACCTCCTTTCTAATAATTATTTATGAACTTACGAAGTGGAGGAGGTTGGATTCTCCTTTTTTAGATGGCTTGTCTACCTACTGAAAAGGTGGCGTGGGTGCACATCAAGCCGTTTCTCAACCTACCGACGAATTTATTGACGTTAAATGAATTATTCGCTTTTCAGCAGCAGGAAGTTATCATGATTCAAATAATAACCGACATTCGAGTCTCAAGACTAACGTCTGGGATAAGGTTCATCATTAAGTGCAGATCATAGTCACCACTTCTCACATTAGGCTTAATCAGTTCAGCTTCTATTACAAGTGACGATGATTCACACTCACTTCGAAATGTGATTCGTAATGTACATTGTTATTCTGATCCTCTAAATGCAACGCATTATGAACAATATTATTCCTCCTTCGTAGTTCTATTGGTGGCATACAAACCATCATCATGAATAATTTATAAGCTCGAAAATATCGTTTGTTTATCTCTGCGGTCGATGTTGGAAGTCTTGTCATTCAAAAGTGGAGGCGTGAGTGATTTAGACCACCCGACTCCAAAACCGCATCCGCCACCGGTGTCGGCGGAAGAGTGACGGAAAATCTCGTTGGTGGGTGAGTACAATAGTTCTTCAAGGTCTCTCATCGCCGTAGCCCAGATGATTATCTTTGTTGGGCTCGCTGCCTCGTTGTACATGAGTGGTGAAGGGGAGTGATTATTTGTTAATTCAGCTCCTCCTCTGAAAAATTATTTCCGGATTGGGGTTCAGTCTATCCTGCGTAGCCCTGCAACGGGAGAAGCAACGATGTTGATTGATGCAGCTCCCAAAGTCATCTTCATTTTTTACCAAGCTTGGAACTTTGGAAACCTTGTTAGATATTAATACGAGTATGTTCTAGATATTCGGTATTCTAGAATTCTTAAGATTCCGTGCACTACCTATATTGTCACTCGGAGTGATGACAAAATATGCGAATATCCTAACTTACAGGATTTTATGTTATACAAAATACAAAATGGTTAGTACAATCAAAGAAAGTTGAAGTACCTAGTTATTTAACTGATATACTTAGCATGTTTCTAAGTAGCCACAGAAATAAGGAGTGCAAATGTAATTCTTATTTTCTTGACTAATCTGATTATTCTATAGAGGTATCAGAGGTTGGAAGTCCAATTTCGGTGAATGTCAGGGAATTTGCTGATAGTACCGGAGTTAATTAAAATTCCTGCTTTTAATTCAAGAAACCTCGCAAGTTGGAAAAGTCGAGTAGGATGAATTTCCTGAGTTTTCGACGTGATATTTCGAGGATATTACCGAACGGTTTAATACGTGAAGGTGGAGCTCAGAGCACTACAAACAAATCACGTTAATATGTAAAAGGGCAGCGGCTGGGAATAAGGGGAGGGTCGAAAATAACAGTTGGGGGAGTGAGAAGGTAGTGGATTCCCACACGCAACTGAACCCCTGGACCCCGACAGCACCATCCTCTGCCTTCATTCCTTTATTACTCATGAAATTTATCACTCCATTTCATACCGTCACGTCCCGTAGCCGAAATGAATGTACCTAAAAGGGTTATCGTGCCAAATCCTCCGCTCCCCTTCCAACACGGGCAGCGAGCTGTTTTCAGTTTGAAACACAGGGGCTTCTGCAGCCCTTCGCGTTTGAGGCCAGTTTCATTTCCACTCCAACAAAATATCACATGGTACTATGTCAATTCAACATGAACCGGTAGTCTGATATATTACGGGTATTCCAGCAATTAACGGATCATCATTTCCTACGTAATAATGGAACCACTCACGTGCTGTTTATAGGAGAACAGTTTTTATGTATACTCTTGCATGCTTTTATTCAACAGTTGTAAACCAGACTACTAGTTCTTGGCGAAATATCACTATTGTAAATTTTTGGAGTGAGTTCTGAAAAATTGTAGAATGTGATCATAATATAATCATTCTACATATTATGTCTGGGAGCTCGGTGTCGTTCGGATCGAACCAGGAGGATGGGGGTTCAAACTTGTTCACACCAGGAGAGGATGGGGTTTTATGTGATGAGCAATGCGTTACCAAGCACTCTGTATGCTCGCTCCACTTTTGGCTCTCAAAAATAAAAAAACATCCCCCAAACCACAGATCACATACATATAGATTAGTTGGACAGAGAGAACTCGTCATTTACTCTCTGTCCAATGTATGTGATCTGTGGTTTGGGGGATATTTTTTTTTAAATTTCTGAGTGCTTGGCAACGCATTGCTCATTACATGGAGCCCCGTCCTCTCCTGTTCAAACCATACTAATTTATTATCAACAACGATTTGACAAACACCTGTTTGTAATGCAATCAAATGTTGTTGCAGTGAATCGGACGATACTACGCCAATGATCAAACCTCTAACCGCCACACTTCATCAGTCTGACACGGTTGGTTACTCATACTAACGTACCATTGAATGGTGTCACACATGTCATGACTTACTGGAGATACCTTTAAAGACAGTTGAAATATTATCAAATCGTGAATAATATTTTGAAGTAATGACATGTGTGACACCATTCAACCCCCCCCCCCAGAATCTGGGAAAGAGAAAATTGGGAATTTCATTGCCACGAGTTAGGACAGTTGGGAAATCAGTGATACAAAAAGTTTTTTTTAATAAAATTAAAATATTTGCTAAAATCCATCAAAGATTGAAATTCTTTTGAATTGGACAAATAAACTTTGTTTCTTAAACTTACATTTAACGTCTATCAAACGTCTTAGGCTAAATACACCTTATTTTCATTATTTATTCCTTTTATTTACACCTTTATTCTTATCTAGACCAGATCTTCTTATCTAGACTATAATAATATTAGTCACAACACTGATATTAATATTTCATCATTACAAACTTGTTTAGTAGTAAGTTTTATGAAACTTGGTGATAAGGGTGTAGTACAAGTAAACCGGACCATTTCTGCGATACATTTCGAGGAAACAGTGTAGTTCACATGTCGCACGATAGTTTCAACATTTATTTCAGATGTGAGATGTCGTGCAAACAAGCTCCACCCCCCATTAAGAGTATGGCATGCAACCTCATGATCAACATCTATCATGTCGTAGTTCAATTATTAATTTTTGGAAAAACGAAGTCTACAAGGGGAATCGAGGAGACCCCATATTTTTAATCTCTCAGCCCTAGTGAAACATAGCATCATACCAACCTTCCTTCCATGTACATGAGCAAAATATTGCTAAGCTGTTCGTTGATATCCCGATTTCAGATGTTAGTAATGTTACCCAGTGTGGTTAATAATTTGTTTAATTGCTCAATATTTACATTAATTGTGTATGGCTACGTATGGACAATATACACTGACATCTTCGCGAACATTCTAGCCAAATGTAGAGAATCAATTTGTCTCGTCATTGGCACACCTAATGTGTATCGCAGAATTAACTCCCAGTTTCAAGAAATCCGTCCTAATTTCCATCTTTCCACATCAGCACTCTAAGGCAACCACCATCCACACATGAATTCCTCTCAGTTACGTTTTATATGCTCCAATCGTGTCCTGTAATCAACTGCCTTCTATTCCACAGGAGTTTTTGGCCAGTTACCTCTTCACTTTTTAACTTGGGTTGAAGTACATGAATGGGATGAGTTCATTCACTGCGTTATCGTATTGTCGCACTGTAATGGCAAGATTGAATGATTCAGTGTCATTTATGGTGTACGGAATATCACTAAACATGATAAAGGAAAATAATTGTCTACATGAAAACGTAATTAGAGCATTCAATTTTGACATAATATTATATGTATACATATACATATACATATACATACTCCACTCCTCCTGGTGTGATTAAGAAATTATTGAAACTGTTGGAGCCTCGAGAAAATTTGACGTTTAAATCTTTGCTAAATCCCAAGTGTGCACATGTACCAAACTGAAAATAAAATATATAAAATATTGTGCGTCCTCCTCGAGTGTAGTCGAGGGTAGTCGGCAACTAGCTCTGTAACGGTCTCGTCAATCGTCGAACTAAATTCCTTGTACTTATAATTGTCCCTACTTACATCGTCCAAAATCATCTTCTATCCGTAGAGTTGAAACTCCTAAAAAGAAACTGGTATCACAAAACCATTTTCGGCCGATTCACGCTCATGATGAAAAATACTCAGACTATGCAGTTGTATAAGAACCTATTCTTCTCTATTTAGAGATATGTTTAGAGATAATATCTCTAAATACATATTATGTTGTATTTAGAGATATGTTTAGAGATATGTCGTATCGAATATAAAATTATGAAAATTACATGAAATTGGAGAAGAAAATAGAATTGGGGAGTTCGAAAAAAGGCTATGTGAAACAGTGAGGTGACTGAGCACCCAAACACACACACATACACCGTGACATAGCAGAAGGACCTCGGCTTTGTCAACGGCTGATATTTTCATTCCACGTTTCTTTTATTACCTTTGCCATTTAATTGAACTGAAGTAGGTATTCCAATAACCATCTTATTTTTTACTCATTGGGATACCTCATATGGTACTCCCTAGTATGATTTACTGTGATTGCTATATATTCCGGTAGTTAGAAAGCAATATCTACAGATATATCCTAACAATATCCTTAATGGTGGCGATATATCAAGAGCCCTCCACCTGGGGCCAATCGTCTCAGGTTGCAGTTAATGTTGCCCACTTCATTTACGAGTAACTAAGCATAGATTTAGGTCAGTAATTCCGGACAACCATGCATGGTGACACCATAGTGATACTCCAGACCTGGTGGTCAATTATTAGCTTGCTTCAATTATTTAGTTCCGAAAACAACAGTTTGGTGTCTTACGTACCATCAGGAATCGCAGTCGCATAGTTGGCTCCCTTCGCTAAGTTCAGAAACCCCACACTTCCCGGAGATGACAAAAACATAAAGGCACAAGGAAGTATGCGGTCTTTTACCCTCCGAGCTTAGGGGCGGCTGGATCGATTTTACACACTACGCCCTTCTTGTGTCGTACTGCACTTGAGAACTCCCTTCATCCCTTTCCACCTCCCATCCTTTCATCACCTTTCCCTTTGCCTTTCTATTTCATCATATCCCCTCTCCCCACCTCCTGTTCTACCACTCTCACCGTTTACCCTTTGTAGCAGACGTTCCGTCTCCGCTGCCTCCAACCTCCTCAAGGACTTCGTACGTTGCTCATCTTTCTGATCGATATGGGTCTCCCTCCTTGTTATCTTCACACCCTAAATCACTGAAATGTTTACGGTGTTGATTGTGTATTAATCCTTCGTCAACCTTTGGTTCGGAGCCAATCCATTAAATTAAGTGTGACAACATAGTGGCGGTGTGAGTTTAGTGCAAACAACATCGTATTTATTTAGGTAGATGCTTATATCCATATGCAAGACTTCGTGTGTTTGATCTTCATGACTCAAGTGATCAACAGGTTGTAGTACAGAACTTCAATAATATTTGTTACACATCGGTGATGAAACTAAATACACAATTCAAGTGGATCGGAAAATTACCCTACGTTTTGTTTGTGCGGAAATGCCGCTGTGCCAATTTTCAGTTCGTAATTCTAAGATAAAGCTGAAGTGGAAAAAAACGATCAACTCATCTTGAAATTTAGGAAAATGTCTGTGCGGATTACTCAGTATACATCAATCCCGATCAACCTAATGACTAACGTATGGTTATAAATGAGAGCGATTCAAATAGTAATGTTTAGACAAAGAGGTGGTTTGGTCTTACCGTAGAGCAATTCTGGGTGTACCCATAGTGCCGTCATGATAAAAGTGGAATGTATATGAGCGTACAGTTCTCCTGTCATTCTAGGATTAATACTAAGTGCTGTCCGGAGAAAGAATATAACAAAATGAAAATAACGTACTTCGACGAGTGGCAGCGAGCTTTACACTTGTTCCTCACATAATGTATGCATTGGTGGTTGCGTGGAAGATGGAGGTGCAACATTTTGGGTTGCCCGCTCTCTGAGTGCGATTTCCTTCACTCTTCCGTTGAAAGTCACCCCCATTCATAACCCTCTCGGTTGAAAGTTACCGTCTACTCAATTTGTTCTACTCACCTCCACAGTCCTTTACTTGTTAAATGAGAGGTTTGCCGAGAGCGGCTGTGAACAACCTCTCGGGGAAGTTTTTCGTTCATGAAGGTAAAACTACATTGGTGGGGAGACGTGCAATTTGTTAATGGAAAAATAGATGAGGCATAAATGAGTCGTTTCAAGACTTTTCACAATTTCACTGCTTAATTTCTTCCAGAGATACAAGTTTTGATCTGTATACATGTATCAAATCTTGATACATGTATCAAATCTGCATGACTTAGGTTTAACCTCATCGGATTTCGTACGTCGGTGACTTTTGTAGTTATTTTTATATTCAGCTTAACATTTTGATTGTGCATACTTCCCCCGTTTTGTAAAAACGTCCTGGCTTGCCCAGAAAATTGCATTTCATTACAGGCATTACATATTTACAACTTGTGTTTCGTACCAAATCTTTCGTCATCTATAAAGCACGTAAATTACTTGAGAGAATTATTGGTGATCTTGGTTATTATACGCATTATCAACGTATATTATGGTAACGCTAGTTTATACGTTTATCAGTAACGGCATTATTTGTGGAAGAGTTACTGTAATACATTCATATGTATACCTAAAGTTGTCAATTTGGTAGGCGTGAATTTCTTGTTAGAAAATTTGGTATTGCAGGTTTGACAGTGAATGACCTCTCAGCGTTGTCAGGTTCATCGCGAGTACTATTGCATTATTAAGGGGTAATCGTACCAAACACGCCAGCGATTACGAGCACGACCCCCTGCTATTAAAGTCCCATCTCACGGTTCACTTTCATCGACTGAACTCACTTCGTCGGCATGAAGTTTCCCTACGCTTTTAATAGGATCATGGATTTTCTCCTTTCGTTTATCGCAGTCGAGTGGTATCGATATGAACTAAATCACTTTAAATGGCGTCCTGGATACCCATTTCCTGTGGAAACCAGAGTAATTTACTTACCAGAGTTTTTCCATTTTCAACAAAAGTACACTAAATTGAAACAAAAGAAACTGTCGACCTTTTCATAATATGAAAATAGGTAGTATATTATACTACCTACTGGAATAATAGAAAGCGTGGTACTTCATAATAAAAACTTGCGGTATTCCATAGTATGACGAACAAAATTTACCTGTAGAATGAATGAATGAATATTAAGTTTATTCCGTAGATTCACAAATATACAAATATACTTACATTCATATAAGATCTTCAAGTTTACAAGTATAAAATAAATAAAGTCTTCAAGTATATACAAGTATACAATACAAATAAATTTTCTTCTTGATTATCCTACCGGAAATTACCCCATAACCATAGGAGAATCCTGTGCGGTTATAGGGGAGTTGTTAGAGTTGATTCAAATATCTAAAACATCTAGATATAAATATCTAGAATATCTAGATATAAATATCTAGATGAGTTTGTTACCTACTATTTGAGCAGAGTGACTTAATTGAATACAGAGGGTCAGTCCACATATATGCTAGAAACGATGCTCTTACCGTAATCAGAAGCGACGGCTATCAAAACCATAGTAGCAATTAATGGATATTGAGAAGACCTCATTGACTTTGAAAAGGGTTTTTACAAAAAATGAGTAGATAAAGAGTTTCGAATCTAGTTAGAAAAGGTTTGGATCATTATACCGTATAATAGGGAGATTTATAAAAACATTAGTAACATTCTGCGTCTAAAGGGTTTAATGAAGGAATAGTGCCCAAAATAACTTGAAAGATAAAATTAATGGTCAAGATAAAACTAAATTAAAGTGTTGGTGGAAACTGAAGAGGTAATTATTGTGGTAGAACGATAAGAAGTTTATAGAAAGAATAACGAGGCATGAAAAGGATTCTAGTGTGATTCCTAGAAGTATTTCTCCATTATTGCGTAGATTTTTATGACAGCTTGATTCTTCGTAGTACTTAACATCATTTCCCTGGATGGATCCTCTTCACCTTGCTATGCGCTTTCACTTCAATATATAATTTGATTTCGTTGCACTTAAACGAGCCTTAAACCGTTTCAATTCGGTTTTTTTTTGCTTGGTGCCTTTCTCGAACTACTCTTTAGTTTTTAAAACTCATTAAACTATTTAAACTTAGTAGTCTCTTATGTAATTTCGTTCATTGTTTGATGTTGGTGATGGTTTGTAACAGTGTATTTAGTGTGTCATAGCAGATGGTGAAATATTCTAATAATCTATAAACTACCTCGTCCCTGTCATCAATGGGCTGGCCATAGATAAATTCACACAATACTCTGGAAGTTATCAGTACTGTGACCATTACTAAGAGCCATCATGATTAATACATGTGATTTGGTATTCACATCACGTACCGGTGTACCCGTGATAGTTGTATTTCGTTTTGACAAGGGTGTGGCGTACAACTGCTTTCAATGACTTAGTATTCCGTCGCGTGGGGGAGCTGTTAGAGATCCCGGGCTTCTGATTTGCCCGAAAAGGATCTAACTAGTTGAATAAGATGGCCATTGCTCTCCAAGAGTCGACTCCGGTGTGTTGTGTTCTGCCGCAGCGAGAGCGGCCACCCAGCCGCTGAACGGACACGTGGTCCCCAGATGTGCTTTCGAGGATGGCGGGACGATTTTTTTCACCCCCTTATTTTACAGAAGGGGGATTCCAGTCTTTTCCGAAATAACTTGTCCTCGATTCAGACATTTAAACTAACAAGGAAGCATATCCCAATAATGCATACAACGTACAACACAATTTATTTCCAAACCTACAGAATTTTCAAGTTTTCACCAAGTTTGTTCAATACCATTTTACATTATTATATAATAATATTGTATAATATTGTTTTTATGTGTTATGGTTTTATGTGTTTTTCCTACTAGTCTCAGGCAATCTGTGGTTCAGGTTAATTGGAAGTCTCTAATCACTAGCTATCTCATTTCAAACAATGTTCAGCTCCACTTACTACAACTAATGTAACTAACAATAAAAAAAAAAAAAAAAAAAAAAAAAATCCACTGTCTCTTCTTCTAGCATTATTATTAGGCATCAACATATTGTTCTTTCCCCTATCTTCCAACAAACGTAATTGACCTTTTTTACTATATTATACTTCTACTTCTATATTATACTTCTTCTATACTATACTTCTACTATTTTTTATTCTATTTTTTGAACAAACAAGAGGCAGAGTTTACCTCGATTTGTATTGCTGACTCCTCTCTCTATGAGCGGTTCTTAACCTTTCAGAGAGAGTAATTTTTCCAGTCTACAATATGATATAAGCGTACATTTATGTTTGAAATATGATTTTATTTTATTATTGTAATTATTTTGTAATTGAAATGGAAAAAAAAAATAAAATAAATAAATAATAATATTGCGGATATTATTGTGCATTTACTCAGATATATTATAGGTATGTGTAGTCCATACCAAGGGAGCAGGGACTGGTAAAGTGGACACAACTAAAAGTTTGGGGTTAGTTCCAAGAAAATTGATTTATGTTTAAAAGTTGGAATCCCCAGTCTACATTTCAGGTACTGGTCTAGTTAGGCAGTGGTACAATTGCTATGAAAACGACAGAAGTCAAATCTTTTTCTATAGATCTATTAATATCCATGTCGATAGCTCTACCAACATTGATATTATTCAGAATTAAAATCTCAATATCTACTGTTCAGAGTAGGACCTACTTGAGTGACCTACTGTCCTTATCCTTAATTTGGTGTTCAGAGTACTCTAGTGTTTCTCAGTTTAGTGTTCAGAGTAGGACCTACTACAATGACCTACTGTAGTGCTCCTTTGGTTTGCGTTCCGTGGTTCGCTGCGCAATGAATACACTTGGCTTTTCTCTTGATATCCGCTGGACGGAAAGTTCCCTTTTTTTATTGCATAATATTATGATTATTATTGCATATTATGATGTCATCCGGAAATCGTTTTCAAATGAGAAGTATTTAATAGACCTACAAGTAGGTCGCTTTTTGTTGTTGTGAAATTCCATCGTTATTCAACCGAAAATTCATTTCGTGCTTTGTCCTCAACATTAAATGAGTCTTTAGGGCGACGAGCCGTTCCCCGCGATCGACCTGTGGTACATAGGCCTGTACGTTGTCCCAGGAATGTATATTAACCAGAGCATGTTGCCGGAACTAAACCGTGGCAATGCAGACATATTTAATGGTGGTAATTTGAAGCGACGCCCTAGCATCGTCTGCCCGTTTTAATTAATTGCCATGGTCGGTATAACGCGATCATCGGACGACCGCATCTTCAATCTTTATTGGCCGGAACATCCATTCCGAGTGCTCTAATATTGAATTGCACCGACTCATCCATTTGGTTTGAAACAGTCATGTGGAACTGCATTGTTCAGCGTTGTGTATAGTACATACTCTTCGAATTAGCACCGGTAGTTCGATGTTCTTGCTCGATTGGTTTCCGACTCGGCGTTCTTTTCAGTCGCAGTATTACTATACATACCTACTACTGGTCAATGATTTTGAGGTAACCCTTTTACCTCTAAGTATACGAATAAGAAAAAGAAAAGTTGTTATCAACAATACCTACTTTGTAAAAAAACGTGTTTTTTAATTGTTCATAAAACGAACTGAATAAACCCCTTCTAAATTAGCTAACTTCATCGATTACATGACTGAAATCAACAATACAAACTCAAGTAGTTAGGAATGTGCTCCATCCCAACTCATCAATGCCCTCTTCAAAGAACTAACTTCTTGCAAACCGTTGAACGGACAGTTTCTCGCGTCAACATCTAAATCTAAACACACCTATACATCTAAAACGATTCATGCGAAATTACGCAAATGTACCTATTCGTTTTTCTGAATATTTTTTCCCAAGATGGATTCATCTGTCTAAAATGTAATTATGTTTTTCCAAACCATTCCAGTTGGAATTTATACGATAAAATCATTTTCTGGAACATCTTTCATTTGAAAAATGTCTTGTATAATTTTCATGAAAATTTATGAATTGCTTTATTTGTTTCAGGTTGGCGGAATTCGCGACAGTATGGCGGGGTGGGGAGGGACCCCACTTCTCCGGAATCTGGTCCCATGTGCTCTTCTCCTTCTCGCGTCGTTAGTTTCTACATCAGCTCGTCGAGGGACGACAGTAGTTCCTGACGATGTCCGGCCGGGGTACACAGTGAGAAGGATGCGGCCGGCTCCGCAACACACGGCCTACACGTTATCTGATAGTCCCCTTTCGGATTATTTTGCAGTCTTAGAAGATGGTCTAGTTATGACCACTTCAGATATTCATCCGCTCGTTGATCTCCCAATTAATCTGGGTGTGTTAGAGGAAACGCCTAATACAACCTCCTCTCACACTCTGCACATGTACGTGCTCCGTAGAGACGAAATGCTCAGATTTGTCAAAAGCACGGATGCAGAAAGAGCTCATATCTTAGAAAACCTTCCCATAGGTTCGGAAGTGACAATGCCGTTCCTGAAAGTTGAAGGTACCGGTACCGGCGGTCCCATACGATTTTCTGTCGTTGGAGGGAATGACCATGGTGCTTTCACGATACACCACAATAGTTCGGGGGCTTTCCTCAAGTCAGGACGAGTTCTCGACAGGGAGCATAGATCGTCCTACAAACTCAACATACAGGCTGCGGATGTCAAAAATGTTGATAGAATAAATACGCATTTATTTGTTGATGTGATCGACGAGAATGATAACGCCCCAGTATTTGATCAGAGAACATACAGGTTTTCGTTAGGAAGGGCAAATAACTCCGAGTGGTCGAGGTTCAGCAAGATGGGACGAGTGCACGCCACCGATGCCGATGGTGACAAAGTTGCGTACAGACTGGATGACACCTCCCGAATAGTTGTCATCGTACCACAAACTGGCGAACTCCTCCTAACTGGGGACCCTCCTCTCGGCACTGAATATGAATTGTCAGTCCACGCTCATGACCTCAGAATGCCCAGTAGGATGTCGAAATATCCCGCCAAAGTGTATCTCGAGTTCAACCTTGAGGAAGACGATCCTCAGAAGAACGAAGTAATTAGACGAGACAAAAGAAGAGTAACGAGAGCAGTCCGTCCTACGAAACGAATAGAATTTACTGAGGCAGACGGTGAAACTGAGGGTAGGATAGTTTTTCAGCTTGAGAAAGAGACGGAGTTGGAAACATTCAAGATCCGCGATGAAAACCCCTGGGTGACGGTTGAGCCGAACGGTGCAGTTCGCGTCAAGAAGAAGTGGGATTACGAAGAACTCGGTCCTGAGAAAACCATTGACTTTTGGGTTACCATCACGAACGCCGGAGTTAGAGGTGAGTGTTTTTCTGTACTCCCCAGAGCATGTTTTAGAACAAATTTGGTTAGGGCGACAATATCACATTTCCGAAACATCGTATTGTGTTCAATATTATTCAAACATAATCACTCAGATTCAGTCTGTCGATTTTGACCACTCTCCAGTATTTTAAAAGGATTGATGGTGACTGTGTGTAATAGGGTCAGGGTACCTAGGTCTCGCCTAGGCGACGGATAGAAATGTCCTCACTGGATATACACCTATTTATATCTAGATGATATACATGAGCACTGACTACCGAATTGGAGTGATCGTTTCAATCTCCTGGGATTGTAATCCCGACGAGGGATTTAAAGAAAAAACCACAATGACGGCCTATACTTGATCACTCAACCATAACCCCTTCTAGTGATCTCACCAAAAGATCAAATGGCCCAAATGTGGATTGAGCTCCCTCCTCTGGTCAAAGTCAAACCAATTGTGAAACACAAAGTAAAAACGAAACAAATCAATGACGAAGAAACAGACGGATGTTGGCACAGCCCAATCTCTTCAGTGAAAACTTTTTATTTAATTTTCAAGGAGATAAAAAACATACTATCACAGCAGTAACTTAGTGAATTCACAACAGTTCAATATTAAATATTGTTGAAATAATAAATATTATTGAATATAATGGTTCAGTAAAATTTACTGAACCATTATTTTCAATAATATTGTACGGGGATTCAAGGCAATTAGGAGCATGTGTTCGCGCTATCGTCTTGTTTTCTTCGGTCTTTTAAATGATACCCTCAGGCGCTATGCTACCTTTTGCAGGTATTTACTGAGGATATTAGTACACCGAGCCTGTTGGTAACGAGTATGGAACCCTCTACACCCTGTTTCAATTTTGGGGTGGTTGTAAGGGAAACTGGACTATATAACCAGCTCGTCATGTTCAGGCAAACTTCATTACCACACTTCTACATTTATAGGTCTGATATCGTCTAAAGGAGTGACTATTATGCCTGGAAGGGTTCTACAGCCTTTGTTGGATGACGCTTTGTTGGATCATCGCTAATAAATTATGAAGATTTGTGCACTGTTTTAAATCGTAGCAGAAGCAGAGCTTATCGAAAGGTACGGGTGGCTACAGAAGAAATATGAGTCGACTGGTTTTCAAAGAGGTTGACATGCGTAGAAACTGAAGGGAGGAGAAAGGACCGGAAGTGCGGGCGCTGGAAGGGCCTCATAAGCCCGACAATGAAGGAAGTGGCTCAATCAAAGGGGTTCAATCAGTGTTCGTGTTGGCTCCCTTTGCGCTTATTCGGATCACCTCTCGTATTTAGATCAGGCTGCCAAACACTGGAAAATGTCAACTGTTACTCGATCGATCGTTACTCCCCAGCGCGTCCATGAGCAGGTTCCGGAGTTCAAGGTCTATGGTCGGTGGCCCGTGAATTCCATCAGAGTGGTGTACGTTACGTGAAATTACACGTGGGAATGATTTCAAGCCATACGTGTGGAAGTAATAATTATTGTAAAACCCTGAACACTATCCGATCAACCCACCTTAAAAATACTCGATTAAATGATCACCCTCACCTAGCTTTTCCACCAGCTAAACCATTCAAATATCAATCAATTTTTGATCAGTCTTAATAAACATTCCACCAGTTATTTTAACAATTGTTCTATAGGAAGCTGGTTATTAGATTTTTGAAAGGATGAAATCTGTAACTGGTATGAGCCGTGTACATAGAAAAGAGACTCAGTGTAAAAATTATTTGTAACTACTACGTTCGTTATTGTTATGAGTGAGTGTAAATCATGAGATTTTTGTCGTTTAGACCATCTTCTTTAGTGTTATAACTGACTATAGATGAAATCTATGCTTGGATCGTTTTACGTTAAGATTAATAAATTTAAATCACGAGACATTAGGATGTAAAACTAATGACAAGGATTTACATGCTCCAAAACCATAGCCACTGTTTATTTTTGCTGACAGAACGTTTAATGGTCACTTGGTGATGGAAGTAATAGGTAGATATTTTTATCCCCCATAGAAAGCGGCTTGTAGTAACCTGATGATAATTCGTTTTGTTGAACACTTTGATCCATTAAAATCCCATAAGTCAGACCTTCTATTCAACATTGTAACACTATACCGGGTCGTTTACCATCTTCTATCAGTGGTTTTTTCCACCATTCGGAATGGAACAATAGGCTCAAGACCTTGAAAGCTCAAAAGATCCCAACAGTAGAAGTCGGTTTCTATTTGGGAACGCATTGACTCACACTGACATCGGTTGAACACTCAGTGATGACTCTTGAGGGAGTATGAAGGGGTTCTCATCAGCCCAGAAACTGTACCCGACACGAAGAAAAAAATACGGCGATTAACAAAGACAACCGCCACACCGTCTGAGGAACAACTGGACCCGTTCCCCTAGTAATGAGACAACGGGCTACCGACGCCATTACGGTTGATTGAGCTCACGGATTCTCTGTTGGTACCTTTGGTTCTAGCAATTGCTGTAAAGAAACTTGGGTCGAATACCTGCCATGAAACTATAACAAAACAGCGACTTTTTAACTCTTAAGTACACAACTATATTATTTTCCTATGTGATACCAGACATCCTGTGATCTTCAATCATACAGCTCAATGAGTTAATAGTATAAAGGGATGACGGTAGTATGATGCCGTATTTTCATCATTTTTCCGAAATTGACCACTTTAAATTATGTCCTTAAATTCTTCCGAGTATTGAAAAAGCTCAAGTTTGTGATATTTAATGGAATGAGGAAAATGCCGCTTTCTTCAAAGTACGGTGGTGAAACATTTCGTATCCTATTTAGTAAATCCCTCGGGAACTGCCCACTACCAGCTAACTTGACATTGCTGGTTTTTTCCCCTCGTGCGATTGTTATAAGTTATTCGTCTCATTCAATCCATCCAAATGCTACTTTCACATTACTGCAGTCCTCACTAACAGGTTCATCGACCAATATCTTCCACCGAGGTTTCCAAGACCATAATTTCATTCGTGGTACAGTCGGGGGAGGCTGATGACAAGGAAGAAGAGCCAATCTGGCACTGACGTGGACTTATCCTCCAATAATGAGCAGTCGCTGGTTCTCACGATCACGTACAGTGAGTCATCCGACATCTTTCCGGTGCTCCTCAACGACTCCTTTTGCTCGACATGACTTTCGAAATATCCTAACAAGAAATTCAATTCCCTATTCAATAAATGATTATTGCCAATCATCACTGATCTCAATGGCAAATTATTTGAGACCAAAGCAACGGGAATCTATGAAGAGAGACGTAACGTAATTCAATGTACATGATATCATCATCACAGAATAAGCATTGTATTCTACTAGGTACTGGGTTTATATATTAAATACATAAACTCGGTTGAGTTCTTTAAAAAAAATTGAGTACGTCTATTCCAACATACTATTTCCACATCTGTGGAGTAGTAGGAAATTGTGATCGCTGTCACGAACGCATGCGGCCGTGGCCTTATTGTTTTTAGATTCCTCCCTTTGCACAGATTCTCACCTTCTACTGTTGAACATAATTTGTTTACAACTCAGGTTTGATATATCTCTGGCGTTGTATTTTCGCTGTTTCTACTTTATTTTCCGCTTTAATATATTTTCTGCTGAGGCACTGAGGGCACTGCGGTGAACCAGCATGCAGGCGACCTCGGCGGCTTCTCTCCCGCTCTTTGCCCACTTTTATTCCCCACTCTCACTTCCCTTGTATTTGCATTACTTTAACCTATTAAAAAAATTAAAACCTTCCCGGTCATAACGGCTGGTATGATGTGTGCTATGCGCAAAGCACTCATCTCATACGTACGCGATCATGTCATCATCGTGTTGGTCCTGCAAAACAATATCACGCAGAACAATTATATCGCTATGATTGAATTGGTTCCACTGTACCCTCCTAATTACTTCGTACTCCAAATGATTCCCCTTCTGCGATAACATTCATGATTCTGATTGTCTAAAACGTTGTATTATTTCCTCGTTACTCATTACCAGAACCCTTCACAATATGTCACTTATTTTTGTGAAACATGGCCCTCAAAATTATGGCAATATGGCAATTATTTGGGCCCAAATATGGCACTTATTTTTCAACCCTCCCCGACCACCAGAGATATTCTGAGAGGATCACAACATACAAGTTTATACAAATAATTAATTAAGTAATATTAGTATTATTAAAACACAACATCTGATGTGCTTGTAACGCTTTCCATTGAAAATCCCAGCCGTCGGATCACTCAGAAGGTAGGTATTTCATTTTTGAGAAAGATAGAGAGAAGATACATTTGTTTTAATATGAACATATCACCAAGGTATCTAATATGCTTGGCTAACTACACAATAATGCTACACAAACGCAATTTGACAGTGGGGCAGTATTTGTCAAATATTTCGCGCAGGGGTCCCTTTTTGGTTTATTATCTTCGATAATGAACCATTGGAATCGCCCAAAGAAAACATTTTTTAGTTCATAAATCGGAATCCCCTCTTGAAGGAAGGCCGTGGTGACATCTTTAGCAAAAATCTTGTCCTGTCCCCGAATAATATTCGATATTCGATAATATCAAGATATTATCTTGATCTGATTCTACAGATGCCAAGTCCCTCAAAGTCTGCTGCTTCTCCTACCCACAACTCGGAGCACTCTTCTTCGTCTGGTGTGCCACAGAGCTCTTGTGCTGATCTAATTTGCACTTCTTCTTAAAATCAAACAGCAATAATTAAAAAAAAGTCAGTCTTGCAGCGCATAACCCAACCAGCGAATTTTCTTGAAAATTAATGTCTTGGAATATTAGGAAGACTGACGCTTAAAGTAGCAAGTTTGGGCATATTATAGTATAGTAAAGTAAAAGATAAGTGCCCTCTACACTAGTGGCCTCAGGGTTCGAGAAACATCATGCCATTCAGAAAATTTCATTCAAATTTTTTTTTTTGAAGGGGTTTGGCAAAACATAGCATTTCACCAAAAATGAGAAGAATAATATGCCATATTGACATGGCGCCATGCAAAAATCGACAGAATATGGCATTTTTGCATGGCGCCATGTCAATATGGCATTTGAAGGGCTCTGCTGATTACTTAATTATAAATAATTACCTAATAACACACAGTGCTTTTGATTGATTTACGACTACGAATTAAAAGCGTTTACCGAGAATTAGATGGAATTCTCTTTCCTTAACTCAAGAACTATTTTCTTGAAAATTTTGATAAAATATTGAAAAATTAATAAATGCGCTCAGATTTAGATGGAGATAGTCATCATTTTTCACCATCACTGTAATACTGATGATCTCCGAGGTACTTATTGGCATTATCAAAATGGCTTTCGACGAGTTGGTACTTTTCCAGGTTTATTTGTTCTTGATGGGATCAAGATGGTAGAATATGAGCGTTTCCACCTTCTTCGGGTCCGAGTCTCTCGCCTGGCATAAGTGAGCCATCATGGCAAGGTCAAGGCTAAATACCTGAACTACAACTCCTATCTGCTTGCCAGGATTCCATTTTTTGTTCGATCAAATAGAAAATGAGTGGTATTGAATGTCTTCTAGACATTCATAGAATTATCTTCTAGATCGTGCGCCAGTGAAATTTACATGGTGAAAATGAATTTGGGTCCAATATTTAAATAATGAGTCTACATTTTACAATAATCAAAACTTAGGATCTACCAAAGAAATTTTTCTCTAATCATCTATCAAAACACTGCAACATTTTGCACAAGGGTGCATCTTCTGTATCTGCACCCATCTGTCTATACAACTATGCAAAGATGTATTTCAAAACTACCAGTAATTCATTCGTAATCATCTTCTTCCCATATGCATAGAGACGAATAGTATCTCAGAAAAAAATACTTACGCGATATTCCAAAACCGTGTGATATTTGAATCTGCTGGTCCGCAGTATGAACCAAATTGGACTGAAGAAGTACCGCCGTTGGGTTCAAGCTCATGTTGCTGATTTTTTGTTTGTTCTAAATTCGAGCGCCCATTATGAACGATCGTAGAAACTGATTATCTAATAACTACGAGTATTAATTGTTACAAATGAATTTTGTTCAATTCATTTGAACAACTTAATATTAGGTCGGCCTTCAGTGCCGTTTTCGGGTTGGTAATTTGGGTTTTCATCATGGTCTGACAGTTTCGTTGTTATTCCGTTCCCTTAATCTTCCACTTCTCGTTTCTGCTGGAAAAATATTCTTTCGGTTAATGAGAACTGTGGTAGTTAAGGTTCGGAGTCGTTACAAAGCCCCTTTCTGCTGAGGGAATAGGAAGAGTCCAAACCGGTAATAACTAAAGAGAGCGTCTCTCAACCTGATGTCCCGAAGACGGTGCCATTCCCTCAGTATTACAACTTGATTCTTCTCACTTCTTTCTCGAATGGCCCATCCGTTTGCCAGAACTTCATTCCACTGCAGTTTCCACCGTTAACTGGAAGCACTTCCCGCGGGATTTTTTTTTTAATCTCGTAAAATCTGCTCCTAATCCAATGTTGTTCTTTTGTGGACCCGGACGTAAAGAGATATTTCTTTCTCCTTCATGATATATGGGTTTTATTCCTACTGCTGGGCTTGTATTAGTGGCTAGCAGTGGCTTAACACAATTAGGTTGTATAATTGTGTAATTCATTTGTAGTCCGTGCCGTTTGCTTCACATTTGTAGTGGCAGTTGGTACAAAATTCATCGATCACAGTCATTTCAAAAATAATACCGATTGCAATTGCCTCCCCCGGTCTATAATAATGACAGTTAATTTTAAAGAAAACATCGCTCTTCGTGGTACCAATTTTATTACTTTGCCGTTCGAACCGTCTAGATTTATTTACGAACCATTGGGACCAACGAAGAAAGAAACGGGTAAAATTACATTAAATGAAATTTTCTAGCTACGAATATCGAATTTAAAAATAAAATAAATTAAAAACGATTCCAAAGGGATTCCATTTTCAATAAACCGAGAACCACGAAATTCGGCATGAGAGCTCAGATTGACCTGAGCATGATTTTTATATACACATAATTTTTAAGCTCAATACTCCAATTATTTCGTATAATTATGGGAGTCACAAGAAATTGTTGTACAGCACAGTGTTCTAAACCGAGGGGTGCAGTAACATTTTCGATGCTGTGGGGCTGTTCCCAACATATTTGGATTCACAAGAGGTTACAAAAGTTAGTGCACCACACCTGTTACAAATCACTAGGAATGTTCATGCTACGCAGTAAAGAGTATTATCCGTTAGATGAGAATCCTTCAACATGTTATTCCCTTATTATTCACTAACGGTCCGCTAGTGCATTTGTAAGCCTGTACGAACAAATCGCTTATATTGATGATGCTGGCAAGCTTAGTGGCGAGTTGAGGAGGGGGATTTTGCTCTGATCAAAGTGCGCTTTTAACAGCGCCATAATGCATTAGATCAACTACGGCAAACCTAATCCAGCACTTATAAACTACCTGTGTTACTAATGGACTCCGACTAATGGACATAAATTTGCACATTTCAACTCATTTCAAATGGTCCTTCCGAAGGGTAGCTCTATAAAGGATCGATACACCATTCGGATCCCGAGTCATTTCGTCAGGTGCCAACCTTCAGAATACACCCTTAGCCTTCTGAACCTATTGCTGAGTTGCCGAACGTGCTCCTTGCTACTCGTTTGGTTTCGCTGATTTACCAAGGCTACGTGAAGTCCCTATATGTCTGTCTACGGTTCGTCTCTTGACTTCTAGTTCGGGACGAATCCCACTATGGATTCCTCCTCATATAAATAGAAATACTCTCCGCATCTCCAGTTGAGTCCTCCCACTGAGTTTCTTCCATAACTGCTCAAGCTGTTAGAACGTTAAACTTGTTTACCTGTTCTATAGAATTACCTATACAATTGATAAAGTATTGGTTCCCTTCGCGAAGCCCCCTAGTTACCCAACTCAACTTTTAAACAATAACTCAAACAATTAAAGCGTTGACGATACTTCTGCGAACGGATTTTTACAGTAAACTTTAGTGATCTTCTGCTTCACCGAGTGTAAAGAATCGCTACTCGGTGGCGTCCATTTCAGTAAGAATCGCGTTTTCAAGCCCGTTCTTCAAGAAGCGGCTTATCGGCTTATGTTTTGGATCTTGTCAAGAACCTCTCATTTCATCCCTAATCTACATTTACTTATATATCATAATTTCCAATTTTTGGCCTCCCAAAATTTTTCCCCATCATCTAAACTTGAGAGTGGGAGTATGAGGGGGTAATGGTTCATTTCCAAATAATGAAACACGATTTTTTCCCCAGTTTTGCCCTCATTAGGAGTCTCATCGTAAAGGTCCGTTTGTTCTTTGGAAATAATAAACCAGACAACGAAAAACCAGTGGAGTTATAGTCTAATTGGAGAAGTTTGAGGAGTTGGAACCGAGTAGACAGAACTCTCAAAAGGCTCTTCCATAAGGTAAGAGAGATGGGGTTGCTGAAGTATTACCCTTGTTGACTATGATGGAGCGGAGGGCTGTATCTCACCCCTCCCCAGTCCCCTGCGACTGCTCTCGACATAAAACCAACCCTTGCCTTTCTTCATATTCCGCTTAAGTTACAGCAAGAGAGACGCCGGAAGCTGCAGCATCTCCCTCGCTCCTCTTCCGTACTGAATTTTTTCTCCTTTTGCCTTTTCGCTCACGTGCGCGACACAAGCTTCGACTCATTAATCTGGATTTAGGGATATAGAGAGGGGTGTAGGTGGTAAGAGTAAGAGCTATCCCTTCATGGGCCGACAGGGAGAAAACGGTCTTAGATGGGGACCCCAGGAAAAATTGGTGCTTTTTACCAAATAAGAGAGGGATTTGAAGCTACTCTAGTCTAGGGGCGTTGTGAGGTGAAGTGAGCGGGGTCTGCAGAGTGCTTATCGCGTTTTATACTTTTTTTAATGGTATGCATGCATCATGTTACTGCTATGCATCATTCAAGAAAAAATGCTATTTCCATGAGCTTTTCACGTGCGCAAGACTGATAGCATTTAAATGAGGAAACAAGACAATGAAGCTGACCTACATAAAATAATTACGTCGTTATATTGTAATATTCCGAAGCGTTTGGAGCAGGCATCTGCTTAACTAAGTTGAGCCTATAAGAGAAGACCTGCTCTGCATAAGAGAAGACCGTGAAATACAAGGAGGCGAGCAAGATGTTTGACCACATGGCTCACCCCGCTGAGCACCCCACGTGCCCTGCCGTTTTATGATCTCTTTGTTGTAAACTATCTAGAACTGAAAACCTCGTAGTTTCATTCTCGTGTTATCTTGCATCAGTTGCAGTACGTTATTTCTACTCCATCATTTTCGTTGAATACAAGACGGGAGCTGAGAATGTAGTGAAAATTGAAGATGCCGCAGTAAGAGAGAGATCATTCTTAAGAGATTCTTTCATGTTGACTAATGGTTGCTCTGATATCATGGGAACTGTAACTCGGAACGTAACGTTAATAGTTCCCTGTCCCACCGTCGGATAATTAGCGAGAAAAGCCAGTACTCCATCACAGTGCTGGATGAAAGATAGCTTAACGTGAACAGCTAAATATAACCCTGGACCATTGGGGCCTTCATTCTTCTGTCGCTGGTTTTTAATTATTCGAAGCTCTCAAGTGTAGCAAAGCCCACTACTTAGTTGAATACATCCCGAATTCCCCAGGATCAGTTTCTATTGATTTATCTTGAGCCAAATAATTTTAGACTGACATTGTAGCTTTTTCCGAACAAAAACAAATCGCCTTATATAGATAATTCAATATCTATATAGAATTTATTGAGATATTTTGTTGTGTGTACAGTTTTCCTATGTAATGGATTCAAGTACCAATCCATTTCTAACTTCCGATCAACTTTTATCTTCCATCATATGACTGTTCAAACTTTTCATTCTTCAGTAAAGACAGAGGGTATCATGGTAGTTGAGACTTTCTCTAAGCCCATCGGAGATGGTTCTTACAAAAGCATTTCCAGCATAACATGTACCTATAACCTATGAAATATTTTCAATCTAAGGGACCAAATATATAATAGTACAAACGTCCAGGTTAAACCATTTTTTGGTATGATTCTGCCGTTGTCCAGTGAAACTTCATAATGCTGAGAACCAAAATACCATTACCATCTTAAAATTGAACTACTTACTACATAACTTTAACTTGACGCTTCGACAGTAGGAATAGGCGTTTGTGTACATTTGCAATTCAAGTGGAAAACATACGTAATAATTGAAACATAGGATGGGAGGATTTTTTTTTTCGAAAGTCGTTACAGAGCTCGAAATTGTGTTAAAGCCACCATTATGTTGTGTACGGCATTCCACACATGGTTACATAATCAACTCTATAAAAATCCCACTAGTCGGAATACACAGAACACGGAAAATCAAGGTGATTCGGCAACAACCCCACAAGTCAGGAAGTTTTTGAGCACCTACTAGTGCTATAGCGGTCAGCTGGCCTGTTGATACGGAATCATCATCATTGTTGGTTCAGTTCCTTGCCTTTCCCATTATTTTCAACCGACCATGGACGAAGATGGTCATCAGTGGCCGTACGATCGTACCTTCAAACTTCGGTCCGTACGATCGATGCAGTTTGATGTGACACTCTTCCTATGGTGATTGGTCGCGCCACATCATCTCAGCTCTGAAATTCAAAATGGCGAAGATGGTAAATTTACCTACTGCATTTGAATACCCTCCAGTATTGAAACCTGCGAAGGCCAAGGATATATGACCATCCTGAATCCACTGCCGAAAGTCACCAAAAACTATATAATATATCCCCGATTATGCCCATCTACGAACTTAGCCTGTCGTAAGTTCGTAGATGGGCATAATCGGGCCATTCTAAGGGGGAGTTTTAGGGGGGGGGGGAACCCAAAATATGAAAGTCGACAAGTGACACCTCATTTTAAAGGTTTTTACACGCTGAATAAGATCTTTAAGTCAGAACTTTGCTATATCTTATTCCGCTTTCAAACTGGAGCACTTTGAAGATGAAGAAATGTGGTTGACACTTTAGATATATCTAAAGTATTCTTCATATATTCTTCATGGACATCATGTTCATTAATGGAGACATTTTACATAAAACCAATTATTTCTTCGAAAATTCGCTCTTATAGCCATGTTGCATGACTGGATTTTTTCTTGGAGAGCTGGTCGCGATCTATCTGTTTGTAGTGATAACTCAAACCCCGATTTGTTGGACTTGTCACATTAGTATTCTCAAGGTGCGATATTTTCGACTGAATAACTGACACCGGATTGTTTCGGGGTACATCTTCAGTGTCCCACGGAAGAATATTCCATGTGGTTTCGTGAGGGTGAAAGCGCGCCGATTAGGGTTTTTTGTTCGGAGGCGGCGGCCTCGAACTCCTTGGACTGGGGTCAAGTCCGAGGCAAGAAGAGAGAACATCCAGGGCCTGGTCAGCTCTCAGCTTCGGACGGACTGTGGTTAGTGAGGCAGAGCAGACTCCGTCAGAACTGTAGAGAACGTCGAGGGGGGGTCGCGATCGTGGGAACTGGCGGGGTGATGGGGTCTTCAGATAGCAGCTTGTCACGACTTGGTCGGCATTACCCTTTCCTCAAACTCAGAACGTCTTGGAAGGTGCCTTAAACTGTAACCGCTTAAAACTTATACGCTTAAACCAGCTCATTGTTGCACTGTACATTCTGACGTTGTCGTCGACGATTGCCCCCATTTTACTGATTTTATAACAAATTTTGTCTCAATTTTTGGTCGAGTAAACCTCAATTTATAGTGAAGTTATTTATGGTGAAGTCAGATTTGCAATATCTCATTCCGTTATCAGATTGGAGCAGATGAACCGTTAAGAACAACCGCGTATCTTTCTCCATTAAAGTGCTCCAGTTTGAGAACGGAATAAGATATCGCAATTATGACTTCACAATCGTGTTCATCGTAAAAACCCTTCAAAATGAAGGGTCACTCGTCATACTGGTTCATTTTCGAAATTTATGATATCTCTTTGCATAATATGCATCTCTTTGTCTTGCCAATGAAAGGCCATTTGCACAACAGCAGTATTCTTACTATTCGCTCTAATTTGCTAGCACTCCTTGTTGCGTGGCAATACCGTTCATGAATTGTATCCAGCCCTACTCGGTACTGCAGCTCAATAATTCATTTTGTTATTCACGTCGCTTTTACACGGCCCTCGACCGTAAAAAAAATCGCACAAGTTTCACGGAATGTTTGTGGGAACCGATGATAGCGGATCTCGATAGTGATAGGAGTGCGTCACGATCCAGCTCTCCTTCCAGTCTCTTTTTCCGTCCCTCACCTCGTCTCACTGTTTATGTCTATGAAACGTGCGGGTGCCCCTCCTGTAATTTCTTCTCAAGTCGTGTCATCCTTTTTCTCTGTTATTACATCGAGTTAAAGAAATAAGAAGAAACCTCCGAACACGTATTTCTCTCTAATCATCACTAAGGACCTGTCTATTAGTTTTTTTGTGTTAAAGTTTTTTTCTCTCCATTTTCAAGAATCATGATGTATAAATAATTGTACTGATTATTTAACCAAATTAAATGCGACTCTTGGCACCTATTCATTGGTTGTGGTTCTTGCTGTGAAGGAGGCAATGTCAATACGAAAATGTGGAGGGGCTTCATCTCGTCAGGGCTGCTGTTTCAATCTGCAAAATAAATGACTCGCGACGAAGAATCGGAAACTCGTTTCCAATAAGAAAAACGGATTAATCGAACCGTTGTTAATTTCCCCTAAAAACTAAGTTTAGAGTTAAACTTGTTCCGGCTTCGGTGAACACTGTTGTTCCGGCTTCACTGAACAGGTCATCATTATAAACACAATAACTGAAAGCTATCAGTGAGAGAGAGAGAAAGAGAGATTGATTGGTTGATTGAATGATTTATTTATTGATGTGACACAATTAGGACCATTATGTCCTCTCTTACATCATATCACAATACGTTACACAATCAAATCTATACTAGTGTCACATTTAAAATTTGTAAATAATGTAAAATTTTTTTAGACGTCTGGAAAAGTGCAAAATTATGCAAATATAAGTAATGTTAACAAACGCCTTGTGATCTATGAATTAAAATAATATTCAATCTCTTTGCCTTGCCAATTTTTGTTTATTTCCAAAAGCTTAGCTCTGAACTCTTTCTTAAAAGCACCAACGGTCCTATTTGTATTGAACACTTCAATATTATCATTATTGATCCTAATTGCTTACTCAATGCTTTGAAATTCGGATTTCAGACATGCATCCCAAATTACATCTCAATTAGTTTGGGTCATTATATTCAAGTATTTTAAGAAGCAGCAATGCTATTCTGTATGTCCTCCACTAATTTATGTTTAGCCATCTCATTCTACGATGATATGGGGTAACGTGATCATAAATCGAAAAGTTGAAGATAAATCTCATACTGCAACTTTTGAGTAAGATGCCTCAAGGCAGATTACAATACGCAACGGCAGCATAATCAATAATCGGACACAACAAGGACTGAACCATCTTCATCATAACATCCTGTGACACATGGAACGCTAAAGAGGGAGAAGACGGTGAGTAAGCTCAAGAAAGAAGAACCGACAGGAAGAAGAGTTGGGAGATCGTTCAAATCTAGTTGGACGAGTTGTGATCGCAGTCAAACATTAGATTATCACGTTTTATCAGAAGATTTCCGGTAAAATCGGTAAAATGTTGATATGCAGAAACAAAGTATCGTAAATTAAAATGAAAAATCTTGATGCGGTTCATTTGAACATAAATATAAGTTCAAGATGTACTTGGCGACCTATAAATTGTTTATGAATTGAATTGAATTTGAATTGAATTGAAATGTTTTATTAAGTAATAATGTACATACATCCCATTTTCCATACAAAAACAAAAACATATACGGCTGTAGCCCGAGACTATGAGCCGGAGTTCGGTCTTTATCACTACTTCAAATTTACCAAATACTCAAACAAAACAAAAAAGCTCATATACAGCATATAAAGAAATATATATTATACAATACTTTTCATCTTCATATTCAACTGGCAATAATTTAACTTACAGTAATTTAACGTTCAAAAAACATAACAAGAATCCAATAAAAATTTTCAACATTAACAACATCTACATTATTATTACCATCACATCATAATTATAATCAATACTGTCTATCTTAATCTTTTCCCACTATTTAGAGACATAATAACAATTTAGAAATTCCATTCCTCTACCAGACGATCCCTATATCTTAAAGCCCTCATAATAAAATTTCCAATAGCCAACCAGTTCTTCCCGTTCAAATATTCTATCGCTTCCTCATTTGTCAAGTAATGTGAGCCGAGTAAATCTTTACGAATTCCCTTCAGTATATGACAATGGGCTAGAAAATGGAGTACAGTCTCATCTTCTCCTGAGTTACAGAGTGGGCATGTAAATATACGGTGTTTTACCCATGGTTTATAATTCAAATCCATCATCTCACACCGCGCTCTACAAATTCTTCTTTTAGCAAAATGACTGAGATTGGCTACCTGCAAGTAATTTGGTGGACCCAGCTGTTTATAAATTTTGTGAAACCGCGCTGCACAGGCCCTTGCTTTACAAGTCTCAACAAAATTATTTTTTTCCAAACCCATTAACCTTTCTATTTGTTGAGTTATAACTGTAGGTTCCTCTGCATTAATGTTCAACACTACTCCATGCCTTCCAGCTAGGTCATTCCAAGCTGCCGCCCATGAAACGTTTTTTCGAATAACTTCACGCGCAATCACGTGGGTATATCTCGATCTTGGACCTTTTAAAACCTGCATGACGTAGCTCAAACTGAGACCAAACGTATACACATACATCTGTTCTACCCCACTCTCCAAATAGACCATGTAGTCGGGTGTATTAGTAGGTAATGCAAACAATTTTTTAATGAAAAATTTCAGAAGCATCTCTAACTGTACGTGGAACTCATAACCCCAGACTTGACCCGCATAACACAAACTTGCTCTGCTGACTGCTTTGAAAACATTAAATTTGGCTTCTAAAGGTATTTCACCATTTTCCATGAACCTTGACCACACAGTGTTCAATCCTAGTTTGGCACTTGCGAGCTTTGAAGCAAAATGCCCTCCCAAATCCAGCTGCGGTGTCAAAGTCACACCTAAGTATGTGTAACTTTTCACCACATCTATTTCCCTTCCATTCAACCTCCACCGCTCCCTTTTCGATATCTTTCCCCCACACTTTTTAAAAATCATTATCTTGGATTTATCCAAATTAATCTCCAAATTCCACTGTACTGTATACTGGTACAATCTGTCTATCATGATCTGCAACATTACTGGATCCTCTGCCAACAAAATCACATCATCCGCGAAGCTAAATAAACTGAATCTAATACCGTCCACAATCACTCCACCCCCCACTCTCTCCACTAAATCCCATAGGAACAATATAAACAAACATGGCGACAATTTATCACCCTGTCTTACCCCTACATGCGTCCCAAACGAACCCGATAAACCATTTCGCGTCCATACTTGGGCATACGTGTTCCTATATAAACTTTCAATGGCCCCTACAAACTTCGTTGAGACGCCCATCTGGTACAGCTTGTAATACATGGCTGGTCTCAAAACTGAATCGAATGCAGATCTAAAATCTACAAAAAATCCATAAAGTTTACTGCCCCTACCAACCGTTTTACATTTAATTAAATTCCATAAGCAGAACAAATTATCAAATGTGGAGCGCCCTTTTCTAAACCCTGCCTGTTCCTCCCCCAACACACCCTTTTCTTCAGCCCAATCAATTAGACGATTCCCCAGCATACCAGAATATATCTTTACAGCAGCATCCATAAATGATATACCCCTATAACAGTTCGTAGAATCTGGATCTCCTTTTTTGAACAATGGAAAAATTATCGAAGCACCAAAGTCTTCCGGAACTCTACCATCCCTAAAATATTTATTTAACAACCCCAAAAATATGATTTGAAACTCGTCTGTGGCATATTTGAAAAATTCGTAAGGGATTCCATCTGGACCCGGGGTCTTTTGCTCCTTCGCACTATCTACAACCCTACGCAGTTCGGACATCGTAAATTCCCGATCAAGCTCACTCTCCACAAACGGCCTCACAAACATAATCACATCAATATTCGGATCGCCACGAAATAAATCCTGGAAATGCCCGACCCAGTCTTCCACCTTAATATTATTCATTGGTAGGCCTTTCCTGTACACGAACTTTCTTACCAAATCCCAAAATTGTTTACAGTCACGAACCTCACAGAACTCTTTGCACGCAGAAACATTAAACTCTCGGCTTTTTTCCTTACACAAAAACTGATAACGTGCCCTACTACATATATAGTCACTTTTTACTATATCTGACTGTGTGATGCGAAATAAATTCAGTAGGCTCAAATTCTGATCTCGTAATTTTCGACATTTGAAATCAAACCAAGGTTTGTCCCTGTCACCATCCTTATTCGTCATATTAGATTTCTTATTCATTACACTACCCCTTATAGCCATTCTTAAGTCATCCATACCTATTTCATTTGAATTAAATTTCTCCAGACTTCTATTCAATTTTACTTTATAACTTTTCAAATCCTGGTTTCTCCATATCAATTTCTCAACCCCCAAACACAATTCATCTGAACCCCCGACCAGCAACTTTCCTCCATAAAGGTTCAATATCATTGGCATATGATCAGAGTAATTCTCTACTCCAACTTCAAAAGAAGCCAGTAAACTACTGATGGAGAGGGAAATAGCACACAAGTCAATGACCGAACTACCATTTGCTCCTATATACGTATAATTACCATTACGGTCACCTACTGTGCGCCCATTCAAAATTATCATTCCATCCTCATCCAGTACTTCCAAAAATTTACGACCTTTAGGATCAACCATCCCATCCCTTGAATTTCTATCTGCAAATATCCCCGGTGCCCCGAACGGAATTTCATAATCTATTGTCTGAAGCTCTCCAATTCTACAATTCATATCCCCCACAAAGATGAAATTTCCCCCCCTTAAACGTGAAATTAGAGTGCAAAAAGCACTGAAATCTTCTTCCCACTTATTGCAATTTAAGTACACTGGTATAATATAAATCAAACAGTCTATTATCTTAATTTTGAAGAAATAATAACTTCCAACACAATCAAATCGTATACTTTCAAAAGCATTTATCTTTTTGTAACCCAACAATACCCCCCCACTCGCACGTCCCATTGTAGACCACCTAGTAGCTGGAACCCAGTGTAAGTTATATGCATGAAAATATTTCTCATAATTACAAGTGTCTTTCGGCTCCACAAAAGTTTCAATTAAACAAAATACATCGAATTGCCTTAAATAACTAAGAAATTTTGGTGCCAATGCTACTTTTCTTAATCCTGCCACATTGTAGCTCAAAATTCGTATCAACGAAGAAACCTCAACGTCAGCCGCTCCAAATCCTTCCTCAGTGCGCTCAATCTGTCTTTCCTCCACTGGTGGTGTCTCCTCCGCCACTAGTCATTGCACCCGCTCCCCCTGATCCTGAATTTCTTCCGATTTCTGTTGTCCTGTGCCTCCAAATTCAGCCTTGTTCAATAATTCGTTCCACTTTTGTGCCTCCTTCGAACCTGGTGTCCTCCCCACAAGTTCCTGAGTTTCCGAATTCCAGAAAAACTGCATCCCACCAATCCACAAAGAACCAGAGCGAACATCAATTTTCAAATCTGGATGCTCCCGCCTTATAATGTTGCGCATTTTAAACATTTGGCCTCTCAATTTTCTGGTTTCCTCTGAGTAGTCCCTCTGTATGGAATATGTCGTTCCCTTCAATCTACTCGTTCTTTTTAGTATCCCTGAAACATCTCTTGAATCAGTAAACTCGGCCAAAATCAAGTTATAATCCCTTTCTTTCTTGAGAAACCGGGCATAAACTATGTTGAGATTATTATCGGTAATCTGCAAAACCTCACGGCAAAATGCGTAAACAGCTTGTTTGGGATCAACTTCGCTATCACTAGCTATGTTCTTGAACAGTAAATTACATTTCCTCCCTAGGTCTTCCAACCGCGCTACTCTGGCCTGTAATGCAGCGTTCTTCTGTTCAAGCACTTTTATGTTCGATTCTAAAGCTACTTGTCTATTTTTCAAACTCGTCACTTCCGTCGATATCTCTCTTAAATCGGCTTTCGTTGCCAGATCCTTACTATCGATCATTTCACTAATTTTTTCCATCAAGTCTCTGACTGATAGCATGCCTACTTTCATTTCTTCTCGCTCTCCCGACATGCTTTCCGATGAGGTACTTTCTTCCGATTCAGGACCCAATGCCAAATTTTGTGACTTTTTTGTAGGCCTATTTAACTCAGGTGACGTTCGAGTACGCTTTCTATTGTCTGGTGTTAAAAATTGATCGAGTTTACTCTGCATCGAGTCGGAAGCACACACCTGGATGAAAAAATACAACCAGACGCGGAAATTCAATCATGAGCTATTCAGCCACGAAACAGACGTCGTGGTTCGAGACACAACGGCAGCGTCACTACGTACCGCTACCAGATCCAGCAGCCCACTAATCAATCACACGTCAGATCCACTCCTTTGACAGTATTCGACAGACAATGTGGGGGGGAAGCAGAAACGCAGCGATAAGTGGGAGATCGACTGACCTTGAAGTGTGTCCCCCTCTCCGTCCACACGTATGGCGCCGACTCCAACTCCACGCTTCACCGGAAAAACGAGCAGCTATCCTAAACCAAATATTCACTAATACTGACACACTTCGTAAAGACACCACTCAAATTTTGCTGCCAAAAGAAACACCAATCTCAGGACTTACGCCAGGCAAAAAGTCAACCACGTCTGACACCTGTAAACACACCAACAAAACGTTCAAACACAGAGCAATCAATTACATGTCCTCACTGTACCGTGGCTAGACCGAGACTCATAAATTGTTTATGTGTCAGAGCGGTTGGACATCAGTAGGCAAAATGAAAGAACTTGTATTCTCGGAAATGTCAGAACTACTCTGGTTTCTATTTATTGTCAAATAGAAACTTCCAATTCCAATTTAGGATTAATTGCCCAATAAATGAAACTAACACTATAGTGTATGTATACATACTAGAACAAACTATGAAGCTACTGAGGATTTCATTTTCGGTTCCTACTCAGCTCACGGTCTGTAGGCTGTGTGGTACTGAGCCGTGGTATTCGGCCACGGCCCTCCCTGGTTCAGCAATGCAGGAATCGGCCAGAGCCAATCTGAGAAAAACGGTGAAAAACGAGCGGAACTGATGTCAGGGGAGAGATGAAATCAACGGTTGACTAACGAACTAGTCACCCCCTATTAGTTACAAAGAAAACGGGTTTAATTCAGTGAAACCCATTTCTATCAAGCGAGCTGTTTAGAAGGGATAGACTATAATCCCTACCCCCTAATGAACTGTGGGCTGTGTTTGAACTTGATGGGTAGTAGCAAAATAATATGCTGACTCGGAAGTTGCCAGCCATGCACACCTCACCTGAATCGATCAACTCTGCGAATGGAATGAGATTATTAAGAGCATAAATTGTGTCTTAGAATGAGAGATTATCGCAATCCAGTAGTAAAAAAATTGTATTGTTATAAATTATGTTCGAAGTAACAGAATGGGGGAACAGTTGCCAATAAAAAAAATATCCCCCAAACCACAGATCACATACACGCAGAGAGAACAGAGAGAACTCGTCATGTAGGGTAGAGTCGTGTTACACGACTCTTGTACATAGGAACTTTTTTTTCAATATTAGATTTAACCACCGACAAACGTGATTATGGCCAGATTTCGCCTGCACATTGTTAGGACAACTCATTGGCACCACATCCATGTTGTCCTTATATTTTTAGGAACTCATAATGCTGGGTAACAGCAACTTCCCCTCGCCCTTGGGTTATGAAAAGTTTCAAAGATCATCGTGGGTGTGTCCGAACTTGTAAACCACATTTCGTAATTTTCGCACAACGCTACCTGGGCAAAGTGCCGTGGACGGAGGACGGACGGATTTTATTCGATCTTAGGAATCTACGTATGTACTTGTTGAAACTTGAACTGAAATTTTTCGCGAAAGTTACGTTTTTAAAGTTTCAAAATTCATTTTGAACCCGTTCCAATTGTACGTGAGACCTTGTTGCAGTGTAGCAACTCCATGAAATCGATAAGGAATCGCAAAGTTGACCATGCCTTTAGAAAGCTGATTAAACTTGCAAGTTTTCCTGAGATTTGACAGCTTCCAGCACGGAAATGCAGTTAACGTACAAGTATTTTCAAAAATTCTATTTTTTTTAAATTGTCAATGCTTGAACTGCAATTGCGGTCCTTAGGAGTTCGTTGTTGATTACGAATGTACATTAGGCGTATATAGGAAATAACGCTGAATCCGAAAATGTGGTCAAAAATGCTTTAAAAAAAAAAAGATAACTTGAGAACGAATTGAGATAGAAAGGTGCGGTTGGCGGCGTTCTACTTCATTTTCAGTCTAGATTTACCTATCTTTTCTTTCTCACCAAGTAGCGAACACGCAGTATACTATTGACTATAATATAATATTATATTATAGCCTCGCAACCTCCTAATTTACCCAGTGAAAATTCAGCGTTTCATTATTATTAACTTTATTTTTTTACACAAAATTGATGTATTTAATGAAACATTCCATTGTAAACAATCCATCCTCGTGTTATTTGAGTGGCCTAGTATCCGTAAAACATACGTCTGAAAACCGAGCGGTTACCCAGTTCACCCCACTCGAGATTCGATCGAAAGTTGCGAAGGAACAGAAATTGTTTTATTGAAGGCAAGTTGGAGTCTACACGAGGTTCCGTTATGCGAACCTTGAGCGTTTGCTGTCTGTAGGCTCCCACGCTGTGTTTCTTCCGTAGCATCTACAATCCCCTCATCCTCCACTCCGTACCATCGCGCTCCGAGACCGGTTCCTACTTCTTCGTGGTGTCCAGGGGCAAGGTCGCCTAACGCTTTCTGTTGCGTTTACGTCTAGAAGTTTTTAGGAAACTTTGTGAGCTTTGCCGAGAAAAATCACAAAATTTCTCAGGAAATTTTGGGACATTCTCAATACGACTTTGGATTCATATTAATAATCATATACATTTAATTAAGATCAATCATTCCGAATGATGTGTAGTTAAACCGATATTAAACTTTGAATCAAAGGATTAAACGATCCCGAATTTAGCTAAAAGATCATTCGTCAGACTTCAATTTTTACGTGTAACACGAGCCAAGAATAATTCAAAATTACAATAATTGTTAATTATTAACATCTTGAGCATTATCTTGTAGGGCCCGTAGGCCTTGATCGTCTAGCATTATAGCTCGAATTAACTATAAGGGAGCTGGTCAGCGCCGACATTTTTCCTACTATCTCCGACGGCCATCTTTTCGGACCTGGTGTTCATTTATGTCGTAGACATGAATCTATATTTCTATAGATAGAAATCCCCCCATAAAATCCGCTAAAAACATGGCAGCAGCCGAAAAAATGATGATATCCACTTTCTCGGCACGCCTTTTTCCTTCCAAATGAAGGTATATCCTAACCAATTCACAAGCACCGTACCCGTTTCGAAATCTTCCCTCGGCGTCACGAAGAGACGTTTTTATTACTACACATATATGTTCGCAGATACCAGGCTCTTGTGATAACCATAGGCGCATTCTATATATAGACTAAACAACGTTGGGCTTTCCTGGTCTCGTCTATATGCCTAGGCATATTGTTTATTGATATACGATCAATATTCATAATATTCATAATATATTATACGAGACACTGGGAGCTGAGCTGATTTTCTACCGCTTGACAACTCCAGCCCTCTAATCGCCGTTAACAGTTCTCACTGTTCAACTAATCTGTTATTGATTAGTATACATATAATATGTATGTGATCTGTGCCCTCGAGGGATATTTTTTATTTTTGAGATGCAAGAGCCACCAAGCACCCAGTGTGCTTGGCAACTCTGATTTAACTCGAAGTCGGCCAGTTCATCATTAGATGCTAACCTGGTGGCAAGGTCGGAGTTGGCATCACCTCCGTAAACAGTCGGAGTTCGTACCTATTACCATGTTTACCTGCGGATTATCGTCGGAGCTGCCCACAACCTCCCTATAAATACACATGTTAATGTTTGGGCTTACAATGACGCAGTGAGGACATCTGACATGTAATAACTTGTTGGTATTGGTTTTAATGGGTTTTTGAATGCTGAATCCACTTGGGAACACTTGTTGAAAAATTCGTCAATGTGTATAAATGTGTAAAAAGTTGACGTTTGATTTGTAATATATCTTGGTTCAGGGATTTACATTGTTTTGAAGACGGGTATTGAAAATTACGTGACGCCACGTAACTACGGGGGACGTCCAGTAAGTCAGGTGACAAAATGTGTTAAAATGGAAAAATGATTATGAAATTTACAAGATAAGTGTCAAAACATGACATTAATGTCATTTCTCTACATAATCGCCATTGGGTTCAATACATTTTTGAAGCCTAGGGATCAGTTTATTCATACCCTCGTCGTATACCTTCCGCTCCACCTCCTGGAGCTATTTTTTGACAGTTGTCACCCAAAAACTCTTCCAATTTATGGAAATGATGATAATCTGATGAGTAGGTGGGCGAGAAACAATATCCCACCCAAATTAAACAAACAGGTCTTGAGGCGGACGGTATGAGGTCTAGCGTTGTCATGAAGGAGTGACACACCACGATTCAGCATTCCTCTCCTTTTGTCATTGATTTTTGTCAACTTCTTGGGTGTCCTTCACAGCCTTTATAACCTTACTTTCTGGACGTCCCTCGCATGTTGGTTGATGGTAAATGTAGGGTTGTACATAAATAACGGCTTAAATTCTTATATCTTTGGGAATCCTACAAGTATCATACTTTACAGTAACAAGCGATGCAAGTAACGTCCATCGATCCAGATTCCATTCCTTCTCCGTGTATTAAGAGAACTACTGTGAATGGAGGAAAATGAAATTGGAATTATATTATGTAGGTATGCAAATTCTAACCTGTGGTATACCTACGATAACTATTTCCATTGGAATTTGTATATCGTGGTCAGTCGGGTCTCGAGGGCCTCATCCGACGAAACACAAGATCACAGCTATTACATCTCATGGCTGTATTTGAAGATAAGCCGAAAAAACCACCGGACGAACATGTAATTTGAATAACAACGTGCTTTCGGAGAGGATAGTGCGGGCGGGGTCGGTGGCATGCCGGCCCTGTTTGGGTTGTTTTACCCGAATTACCTTCCCGTAGTCACTCCGTCGTTTCATGGTCATTTTTTCAATACCACCCTCGGACTACAAAATGATGGTAATGAAGTGGACGCATGTTCACTCACGGAGCTCGTATTACCGCTGGTATTTTCCAATGGTAGTTTTTTGTTTTTATTACAGCTTGTAATGCCCCGCTGCTCCCATTATATTTTTATGGTCGCGAGTCAGTTATGTGGAATCTAAAAGATGATTTTCATTGTTTAGTGCGCAGATACCGTCACTCCCAGAAAGTGAGGATCGTGTTCACTTAGTATTTACGAACCTTCTACCATTTACCGGTAGAAACTCCGAACCTTTCCTACAACTACGAGTAATTTGCCTACATCCGAATATGCAACTTTTTACAAGTTACAGTGAACATTTCTCTGAAGGATTAGGGACGTTCGTTCAATAAATTTCAATTTCAACAATGAATTATCTATTCATACAAAAAATTATATCTATATCTTCGCTTTTCAAGTCGTTTATCTCTATTTCGCCTCTTCCCCGCAGAGTTCCCTCACTAACATTGGCTTGCAGAATTTGAATGCATCTAATCCCCATGATTTTCGCCCCCCCACATGTCCAGTCATCATTGTGCTTTTGGCCATTGTACTACTAATAAAACACTCACCATTTAAAAATAATATTATTAAACAATTATAATATTTTATCCAGAACTTAGAGATGCGCGTCGAGGGTTCACGGGGTAGGCATGGCTAATAAGTTTATTTCTTGTTAATAGGTTATCGAGTAACAGCGACCATATGGTAATAGGTGGTATTAATATTATTTTGGTAATAGGTTCCCGAATCGCCGGTAACCTATAACCAAAATACCCTATTACCACAACCTATTGCTAGATCGTCGCTCTTACTCGAAACTAACTCAATTCTCACTCAAACAACTTGTCGACAGTTACGATCGTACACCTTTCACGCATTCGTTTTCCGTAACCTATTACCTGGAATAGTTCCAGCCAACCTATTATCACGGAATCCCGAATGGCCGGCGACAAAGAGGCCCTGAAAGGCCTTTCCCTCAAGTTCTCAAAACAGGTATTCCAGTAATAGGGCTTTTCTGGTAATAGGTTATCTGGTATTAGGTTACTGGACAGCATTAGTTCATTTAAAGCGGTTACGTTAAATATTCCGCACCCCTTTCAAGGGGGCCTTACACGGGCTTTCATAGAATCTAGTATTTCGACATCGACTTTCATGATCGATTTAGATTTCAACAATAACTTTAGAGTTTGGTCCCAAATAATATGTTTCTTCTCATATTTGTTTCTCTTTGTACTTATAATGTACCTTATCAATTAACAAAGGAAGTTACACCTACTTCCTAATTTTTCCGAAGCTGAACTTCTGTAATTGGAATGGGAAACCATTCATTAGGTTCAAGAGGTATTGTGATGCATTAGAACTCGGGTGATGAGTCGAGTAACCACATAGCCTGAGAATACTAAACAGGTCTTCCCTTGCACCCATCTGTTCGGCTGTGTTTGGAAAGCCATACGTACTATTCTAAACAACCGAGACTTACTCCCATCTGATAGTAATCATCTGGACTCTACTGTGTGGTATGAATTACCATACAGGCCTCATTTAACCTCAATACCGTCTACACCTCTGATAGGGATATAAATGCATAATAACACACTAGCAAATGGTTTACATTTACAAGCAGAAGTACAAAATGCTCCCAAATAAACGGCTTCAACTCTGTGGTGGTTCGGGGTGGTTTTGATACATACATGTCGTATTAAAATGCTGTACAACGACACATATTGCAGTGTTGGATAACAACTTTGTCAACGACTTACTCATGATTTAGGTTGAATGATTATTAGTTATTAGTTTTTTTTTTTTTTTTTGTAAAATAGTTCAAAGAGTTATTACGTCCTCGCAGAAACTAGGAATGTCCAAGGATACAAGGAGCTGTATAATGAGCGAGAACGCTTTTTTTTCTCACCAAGAGTTACAATGCCTTGGGTGTCTTCTTTTTACTGTTTTGCAAGTTGCATGTTCGCAAACTGTACAGTTTGCTTCACTATTGTTCTTCGGACGTCTGTTCTTTGTATGCTCCTATGCAATTATATCGTCCCGTTTGACATGTTTTGAAGAAAGTGCTGAGCAGCCTTCTTTTTTCAGTGGATTGGTTTGGTTCGCAAACAGCGATGATTTCAGTCGGGGCCCGGGAACTCAATAGCGAGAAAAAAGAGCGTGAGGTCGGGAGTAGTTTTGACACGCGACGGCATGTTGAATTTTTTACAGGCCACTCTCATTTTTTTAGAATGTTCTGCAACAACATGCTGTAAAGTGTGATGCGTAGAACGCTCTTTTGGCACCCAATAATATCAGTACACGGTGTATAGAAGACTGAATTATATTCAGTATCATATTATAGTAGGTGCTATAAGCATGTGTCCAATCAATAGGAGAAAATACATACACTTAATTTACAGGGAGAAAATGAGACATATCTATGTACCGATGTATCTGCATGTAGTGTAGATACTCAACATCAGTTTTCTGATTTGTTTGTATACTGAAACTGATTACTTCTTCAAATGGAACGAGTCGTTGACTTGCAACGCAAAAACACACAAGGAAGTTTTTTTTAATCAAATGGGCGATGGTTACCAGATTAATAAAATCCACAGTCATGCAGTATGGCTATAAGAGCAAATTTTCGAAGTAATAACTGGTTTTATGTAAAAGGTCTCCATTTTACTGGATTTATAACAAATATTTTTTCCTTTTTTGCCGAGTAACACCTCAGTTTATAGATTTTTCATCGCTGAACACGATGGTCAAGTCAGAATTACGATGTCTCATTCCGTTTTCAAATTAGAGCAGATGAATCGTGAAGAACATCTCAACTAACAACCACGTTTCTTCATCTTCAAAGTTTGAGAACGGAATAAGATATGGCGATTCTGATACATGTATATGTATATGATTTTCGGTGTCTTTTGGCAGTGAATTCAGGATAGTCTGTAACGGATTTCGGTATCAAATTTTTCGGAAATTCGAGTTTTAAAAATTTTGGACCGAGAACATTATCTTCTCTTTCTTCGAAAATTCGCTAAAAGTATTATGAATCATTCTTCATTGTTTGGAAGTATGATACGTGGGCAAAATGTGCATAATCGAGAAAAAAGTTTCTTTGGGTCCAAAAAAAATCCGAACTCATTCAAGCTTGAAAACTTTATCTAGGGTCTCTTGTTTCTAGGTTTTTGGTAACATTTCATGTCTTCTTCGAACAAATTGGCAGTGGCTTTCAAGTAAATTTTTGTTTAAATACACATATTGTTTGACATTATTAAAAGCAAAAAACACGTTGCTAAAGTGACAAAACAAATGCAAAGTCAAGGACTCTGAAGCGGCATCACTCTACACCCGTTTTTGATCACTACATGCAGTTGGTCGTTACCAAGGATGTAACGGTTACGTTCTATATAAATATATTAAATATATAAATAAATGGCTGAATACCAAATTCTCTTCTTATATACAAATTTTGTATATAAGAAGAGAATTTGGTATTGACGTATGGTTCCATAGCAGCAGATTCTACATCTATACATGTATTGATTTTTTACCAATAGAAAATTGCTGTATTCTCGTTATTTTCCGTTAGATATGCAAGTAGGACCATCCAAGTTGGGCGTTTAGCATCCCTGTTTGATCAAAGTTAACTAACGTTAGTTGATGGAATGGTGAATAAATTATCATTTGAAAGGCAAACTATTCAAATGCAATCCATACGTAGAGCCGCCCCACGGATATTCCAAGCAGGTTAGAAGGGTCGTTATTTCTTATCGGAAGTCGTTGGTTGATTGGCTTCTCGACCAAATATTATTTATTTCTGGTTCCTGAGTAAATGACCATTTCCTATCAACCATTTCCTTCTCTCTTGTAGGAAGCCGGCTAAAACCAATCCCGCTTCGTCGTTCTGAGGTCTACTTTCTTAAATTGGGTTCACCATTAGCCGGTTATCAAATCTGTTAATGGTTTACGATGGTTATAGAAATCCCAAACTTCAGTGGACTAATCTCAATCATATAATCATATCATATAACCATGACGCAACAAAATTCATTTCCAGTGGTCACATCTCGGAATAGAAGAAGAAGAAGAAAAACGTTTATTGGCAGATTGAAATAAACAAAAATAAATTAGTACTCCAATATTTACAAATAAATTATACGGCATGGCTAAATTTTAGCTGTCAGCCGGAGTGACAGGCCTCAATTACAGCAAAAAAACGCTCTATAAAATTAATTAAGTTAAATTAAAGTTTTCTGTGCTAAAATGAATGGCTTAAAAGTTGAATTCCTTCGCCAAACAGAAACGATATTTCCACGCAACTTTGCAGAAGGCCGCGAAAATGGGGAAGTGAAACGCACATCTCGGGTTAACCTCAGTTGAAATTTTGTCACTATCAATTTGTGCTGTGCTATCAGTGTAAGGACTTGATTCGATTACTGACTCCTGAATGTGTAATGATATAGGAATAGTGTGTCTCTTGAGTATTGTCAGGTAGGCCCCTGTCTATCCTACGTGAGCACCCAGAAACTACTGGGCTGTCCTCCGATCACCAAACAGATTTACCGTATCAATATAAGGAGTATGGGTTATAATTTGTTGTTATATAAATAAGTTGAATTTCATCATAATAATTTGAGCAAAATATAGAAAAATTGAAAAAATATGGTGGAAGCGTTCAAAGTGGGCAAAATGTTCGGGCGCTAATTACAGGCTATCATTTATAGTTTGCCATTTGTAACATCCTATGTACAAAGTAACTCATACGTGTTTCATAAATTTCTACAGTAATTTTTGTCAGATAATGAAACCTGGATGAAACGTTTCTCGGCCTCGACACGAGTTACAGTTATAAATACTTTGTCTGAAACGCATATATATTGTAATAAAAGTATAGGTAGGTTGAACATCCATATGCTGTTCCAGTATTTTATTAGTGTGATTGTTTACAATTGAAAACGATGAGCCAAGAAGATCATTGTGAGGAATTGTTGAGGTCCTCTATTACCACTCCTGATCACACTTAGTTTAATGTATTAGAGAAATTCGAGTTCCAATCTGGTCGGTAGTCCATTGGTCATTATATAACTACTGATTCAATGAACTTGAGGTTATCCAGTGTCACGGTGATTCATACATCAATTTGTCGACCCAACCACAGCTGAAAAGGCTCGACTATGTGTGACACCGAGGGGGAGCAATCTTCTTCTTTACGGCTCTCTGAAAGCTATTAGCGGTCCCATCGGCCACTTCAAAAGCTGATTGCACTTCGCGCCGCTCTTGCGTCGGGGTTCATCGTGGGAAGTCTCCTATGCTGTATTATTCGGTCGGCCTCGCTTATGTAGTTCGCGCCCTCTTGATTCCACCAGTTTTTCTCCCTCGGTCACCGCCCAAGTCCTATTTTAACGGTTTTACCCTATTCTTCTGTGTAGGACCACTTCAGTATAACCATACAATGAAGCAGCATGAATTGCAACTTGGATCATTGGAACCAACACCATATCTTGTCCTACGAATACATCTCCTAATTAACAACTCAAATTATGCAATCCGTAGTTCCTCTTCTTATTTAGCTGGGAATGCATGGGAGGAGGCTCCAATAAGGCTCCTGTGCAGCTGAACGTTCGCTTCCCGTAATCCGATGAGAGAGCTTTCTCAGCCACCTGAGCTGAGAGTTTATTTCCTTTAGATCAGCGGTTCCCAACCTTTTTTCACTGCCGTACCCCTTGAGATAAATTTATTTCAAATTGTACCCCCAATTTTTTTTAAATATTTTATTTGACAATAAAGTTATTGCTCCAAAATTAGGCCTATATGTGTTTCTAGTAAACTTAGTAAATTCTAAATACCAATAACTGTAAAAAAAATAATAACAAAGTAAATACAATGTTTCTTATCACGAAAACATACTAGAATTAGCAAATAAGTTTATCGAAAAAAAAGAAATCAAAATTATTCTTAAAACAAGTCAAAACTGTTTTAGTGTGACCTTTGGGCCTGTTTTGTTGCACATAGTATTTTGAAATCAATATCAAAGGTTGATAAATACACTCTTAAATCAGGACTTGCATTTAGCTTATTCCTATACTTATTCTTAATGAAAGCATAGGAAGAGAACGATCTATCAACTACGAGTAGTTCTGTGTGTGTAAAAGGCTTTTGTGGTTAAAGGTCTATATTCATCCCTAATGCTCACCCAGAATTGTCCAATGGGTTTCTTCTTGAACTCGGACTTCAAGGAGGAGTCACTTGAAAGTTCTAGGAGCTTTTCCATCTCATGAACGGTCAATGTAGCAGTCTTGACGTTTTCTTCATTGAAATGATCTGCAATCCAGTTCTCTCCGTCACCTCGTTCAGGAAAATACTTTCTAAAAGAGTCCTTCAGGTTTGTCAAATGTGTCACTATTTGATGTTTCACTTCGTTAGATATGGGGAGATTACTGTCACTCAAGAAATCATGAAGCGTGCCAAAAACTTCAGCTTGATTGTTTTGAATACAGGTTTTCCAAAAATCAATTTTCTTCAGCATGGATTCAATTTTGTCAGCAACTTTGAATACTGTAATTGAGGTGTTCTGTAACTCTAAGTTGAGTTTATTCATCTGAGAAAAAATATCAGCTAAATAAGCAAGCTTTTGAAGCCAGTCACTATCATGAAACTTGGAGGCTAAATAAAAAGATGAAGTCCGCCATTACCAAATATTTTCGGCGTACCCCAGGTTGGGAACCTATGCTTTAGATGGTTGGAAACATAATGATTTATAGAAAGCTAGTTAATCGTCGGAAACAACGTGCCAAGCCGAATTTATATCATTGCTGTTTCCTATAAATTAACAAACCAAAAGTTGGTAAAAATTGACTGATGATGGGAAAAATCCGTTCTTGATGTGGTAACTCCCCGTGGGTTCATTATCGAGTTTTCTTTCATCCTTTTGAACGGTTGGGTGCTCTAAAACCCCTTGTTTACTCCCGTCTTCCGGCTCCTAGAAACTTCCTAATTTATGAAGGCTGAGGAGTTACAGGGGAGTTACACCCCACGCAATGACCGAAAGAAAAGCTGTTTAAAACGTATATTATCTTCTAGAGGAAAGACACTGTGGCTGAAGAAAGAAAAACAAACGCCGCTAAAAAAAGCGTCACCTTCTATTAAACCGCTAATCGCATTATAATCTCTGAAGTTGGACACCTGGTTACTAATTCTCAGACCCATTATCATAAACTTGGCTGCGCAATGGACCCTCGGCATCCCCATTAAATATTCGTTTGAACTGGCAAGTTTGCCGTGTTACTTCTTTGCTACATTTTGTGGCAAATTTGTTTGTATGGAAACAACTTCCGAGATAGTCCTAAACAACCTTCACCTGAACTGAAAACATTGAGAGCTGTTCTAAGAAACAAGCCAGTATTAAATTTTACTGAGTTCTGTTTTCTAAGAATTTTATGTTCACTTACATCATGTCTCCATTCAATGTCTCAGTTAGATTTACCTGTTCTACATTTTATGAGCCGTATGTCTTCTATTCTGCATTGAATGTCTCCATTCAATAGTGTGCGTAGGTATAGGGTTTGGGAGTGCAAGGTTTTTCAAGGTGCATACTAATAATTACCAAAGGGTCCTGGAATGCATTAGAGGATGTTTCAATTACCAAATGATGAATTTAAAACGATTTCATGCCAGTATGTAACCAACCATAACCACCTCATGCTTCAAACCAAGTCTAGATTCTCCGAGATAACTAGAAATGGTTTTGAATTGAAAGCTGCACTGCATATAATATTATTTTACTGACAGTTTGACTGACTAAAATAGTGCTTAGTTCTTTTTAAAAATTATGTTCATTTGTTAGTAGATTTGACCAATAATAAATGGTCGATATTTTGGGTCTTATGACAGTAAAATAGATGTTTGCTTATTTTTCAATCGATATAGAGTTGTTATGAGGCGTCAAATCTGTTGGAATTTCTATAACATGACTATTCAACAACCTGTAACAGGTAAAATCTACCACTTGATGATCCACAATAAATTATGACTACTTGATCCCTATACTTCTATTACAATACATGTATTCTATTAGCGTTATTGGCAATTATACCTATTTGTAGTTGAAGCGGGGAGTTTTATGACGCAGTGTTTCTATCTATATCCTCTATTATTTGTGGCCCTAATTTAATAAATACGGCCGTTCCCTTGCAGTACTCATTCGTTGAATTCCAGTTATTCAAAACATTGGATGCACGAAGGCCTTGGGCATGTACGTTATCAACTGCCGGTCTTGCTCTGTTGGTTCTCAATAGAAGCATTCTCACAACCACGAACCATCACTCTATGATGGCTCATTCCACAACTCACTACTTGATGCCCTCCCTCCTCACAAGTATCTTTAATCGTGGCCATAGGGAAGTAATATTAGTGTCAGCACCGATAACTGTAGGATATATATAGGATGTGCGCTGTGTATTCAACTGTAATAAAAGGGGACGATATGTGCAACACAAATTGCTTTCGTCCTTATTCCTTAAGACCATTACAGGTCTGTTCGAATTGGTTGGTTCGAAGACAGAAAAGGGGAGCGACTATAAAAGTCTGTCAATGTTTCATGTGACCAGTGCAGTCCCTGTAATGCTTGTTGAAGGGACAGCCCAGAGCGGGAAGGAGGCACAAAGGATCTTGAAGCCCTGCCAACTGACATCGATTGTACATTTTCGCCGTTTGACCCCCCAGTTCGGCCGCCAACTTCAGCCCTGCTCTCGCATTTACCCTGCGGTTTTATCATTTCACCTCAGCTAAACTGAATGGTTAAAAAGATGGTAGATTTTGACGCCTACAAATCGGCTTCTATCGGGGGAATTACATGTGGACGGTTGCTATCAAGCTGTTATTGAAGGATGTGATGCTTGTGCTCGTTTGTGCACCACCAAATAAAATAGAATTCATGTACTCGATGTATTAGCTATTCTGCATTGACTAACTTACTTATTTTCATTTACGCTGCGCATTGAAGTCACTCACGAGAATTCAGCATTTACCTAATCTCGCTGAAATAGTTACGTACAAACTGCATAAACCAGTATCCATGAATTTAGGTATGTTTGTTGACTTTAGAACACCAAAATACAAAAAAAAACCTTCTGATTGATCGTCCAAAAAATCCAATTTTCGTGACCACAGACATCCGTTTACCTACTACATAAACTTGGTCATGGACCTTTCTGGGGAGTGACATTACAAAAGGTGGAAGCCTTAAGCCATAGTCCACTCCTGGCTTTTTTTTAGATGTTCAACGAAATGATATACTTAGGAGTACGTAGTTTCTTAAATTCAATTTTTCGAAAAGTTACGGCTTTTATAAACATTTAAAAACCTGTTGGCTCCTTGCCGCACCCTGCACACTTTTGTCTATGGTAAGATCGTATATCCTCAACCGTATCTGTTTTACATGTCATTGAATTAACATTGGTCTAGGGAAATTTACTGAACATGGCGTCCACTGGTATGGCTATTGGCGCGCTTTAATGATTTCGACTGATCTCGATTTATTCGGTGATTAACTCAAGTAAATGACGTGTTCCCCCCGGAATACATAGCCCACTCACACAGTTCATTCTGCAGCCGGTTCTACAACAGAAGGGCTTTTCCTCCAATCGTTTCACGCTTACTAGATTTAGTGTTTTGAATTCAGCGCTTCCTGGATCGTTCGCTATGTTTCGTAATGAAAAGTTTGCGTATGAATTTTTGTTTTTGGCATTCGTGAGGCTGTCGTAACTTAAGCCCTGATATAATAAAATATACTTTCCGTTTCAGCTTACGCATAGTGTTCATCTCCTTTCCCATTGGAAATCTGTAAATCTACAGAGTATACCATGATTGCCGGTGATTTGGAGTCACCTAGACAAGTGAGGTCCGATAGATCATTAAACCACGTAATTTTCGGGATCATAATCTTATATTTAATTCTTTACTACCATCTTGTAATTTATGCAACAAGATCTCCACCATCTGTATCTTCTTCTAGGTTTTCATGTCACAGCAGTGGTTGTACATCGACTCGTCTATGTGGTAACTGAAGCGTACCTACCCTGATATGTTGAACTAAAATTTACATTATTATATCTGTCTATCCTTTATCATGAATAGAGTGATTTTGATGTATGTCTACCATTTGATGAGGGACTTTTCAATGAAATCAATGGGGTCAAGGGTTTTCAGACCGTTTCCCTATTTTCTGAATAGTCGTATTATTCGCCTTTTCACAGATTTATGACAGAAGGCAGTATTCAATTTGCTGTGAGAGGAACGTTTTTTCCAGTTTGTCATTCCTGGGAGCTTGAAATTTCGTTGGAGTTGGCAGTTTCAAGCAGCAGCTAATTCGAAGTCCTGGAAATTGGGTGCGCCACGTGATGTCAATCGGACTAACGGACTTCCAGGATGTCTTGACAGTAAAGTTTCTGGCACGCTGGTCCGCATGGGATGAGCGGACCAGACAATATAGGAACGGGCCCAACGTTTTGTTGCTGAGGTGCAACTGATAGAGCTGGAACTGTGGGGTGACGTGAGGACTTCCGGTTTCCGGAAGGGCGTGCCCATTGTAGTCACGTCCATTTCTCCTGTACGTCTCCTGTGAGATACCCGGCCTACCTGTTAACATTTCGGGGGTGGCGCTCTTCTCCAGCTTTTGTGCGAGTCAGTGACTTCACCTCTGTATAGAGAAGAGAAGGGACTACCTTGCAACAGCTACTTGTCACCAATGGAGTGTTTGCCCATCGATGTACTATTCTTACAACTTTGTCGTTCCGGGAGAGACTCTCGTGAGAGTCTCGAACCTTGACATGAAAATGTTTTTGCTTGACATGCTAGTTTTTGTGAAAAATTTTCAAGTTTTCCGCTTCTTGTTTCCGTACACGCAGCGTACGCAGACGTCTTGACTTTGATAGTAGATGACATGAATGAATGAATAAGTTTATTTCCGTAGATTCACAATTTTACAAATATACATCCATATGAGATCTTCAATTTTACAAGTAAAATAAATTAAGTCTTCAAGTATGTACAATTATACAATACAAATAAATTTTCTTCTTGAATATTCTACCGGAAATTACCCCATAACCGTAGGAGAATCCTGTGCGGTTATAGGGGAGTTGCTAGAATTGATTCTAATATCTAAAGTATCTAAAAATAAATATCTAGATGAGTTTGATACCTACTATTTGAGCAGAGTGACTTAATTGAAAACAGAGGGTCAGTTCACATATATGCTAGAAACGATTCTCTTACAGTGATCAGAACCTTTTACAATCAACCAAGTAAAAATTTTTCGTTTGAACAAGGATCGGGATACATTTGCGGGTGATTTCATGTCGTCAGGGAGTGATCGAATTATGTAAGGCATGCTGAAATACAAATGTCTAGATGTACACCATAAACGAGTTTTTGGAGCAGGGATTACAGCAGGGATGATCACTTAACTATCCAAGTCCGAGATATATTCTCTGGGATCCTCGCCAAAATTGGTAATGGGGAAACTTTGACGCCAGAAGAGGCAGTCAGTATAGAGCCCAGACTGAGACTGATGCAGTCCAACAGACTGAATTAATTTTAAAGACTAATGCATATAGGTATCTTACGGCTTATGTTAGACAAAACAAAGACAAATATGAAACTTATAGTTGTGTTGCTGACAACATTGTTTACCCTCATTTTTTCATCCCGTACAGCTCATCTGCCTTTGAAGGTACGTGCGTCTGGTTAACATGAAACTATTCCATAAAATCTGACGATTCCAACGAGTGAACGATTACCGTGGGATGCACACAGACGGAGTTACGGGTTGGTCGTACGTGAAAATCATGCCAAAAGGAGGATTTCACAAAATCGGGGGGAGGCCAGAGCAAAAACATTTTCATGTCAAAAATTCAGTTCGGAGTGATTTATTCGCACTCATGACCACTATCTTTTAGACATTAGTGGATAGAGACACGTCAACAGGTTATGAAAATTGCGACTGCAGTAACAGCCCATATTCATAAGCCTCTTACTCAGTTGAATCCCAAGTACTACGTTGTGTACATATTCAAGAAATACGGTAACCCAAGGTGAAGTCTACAATTGATCGTAATTCTCCAAAAATGCTAGGTATTGAACGAGTTGAATGTACTCACCAATATTGAATACCAGTTACACTAGGGGAACTGATTGAGGCTTCTGGGTAGTAAAGTGCTTGCGTGGTTCCGTGATGACGAAATGTCGTGCGAGTTGAAAAAGGTAAACGCTTATAATCACCATAAAAGCTGCGACGCCATTACTCCCCCTTTCATCGGGCTCTTGTGTTGGTTCCTTCAAAAAATGTATTCCAAAATATCCACTTACTCGTTATGTGTTGAATGATGTCAACTTCTTTTTCTTGTTCCAGGTGAGATTTTGGCCCAGACAATCGAGTAGTTATGGTGTAAGTATAGCTGTTGTTGAAACCTAGTTTGTCTACCTTGAGGGATTTCGTTGATCAAAATGGGGAGATACGTACTCGTATTTGATTCCTTGAAAATGGTACTAGTGTGGTGTACTCAAATAAATTTAAACAACGAATTTATCTTCGCCCGATTTCGTATTGGAGGGTTAAGACAGAGTCGATTCCTATCTCATTGGCTTGTCGAAAGTTCCTTCTCCACAAAACACGCGATTGAAGCTGTTACACATGGTCTCTCTGACTGGGATGAAGTTGAAGCCAAAAAGTTAGTGAGACCCTCAGCTTCAACGCCGGACCTCGAAGTCCACATTCTCCACCGGAGTAACAATGGCCTCGGAGGTTAACGAAGTTTCATCTTCCCTTCCATTCTGACCCTTATGATTACTCTTCTCATTAAACCACCGAGGGGTTGATTCTGTAAATGTGATGGGGACGGCGGAGAGAGGAAGTTGGTTAATGTTGTTACGCTCCATAACTTAATGAAATGTGTGCGTTTAGCCGGATAGAAAAACTCCCCTCCCGCTGTTCAATTAAACAGAAAAACGCCTCCTACAAGAGCAGATGTTTTCAACTGTGTTGAATATATTGCCGTGAGAGTTTGATCTGTACCACTGAGGAATGCTGTCGATCATAGTAGATGTTTCACTCAATTAGTGCTACAGCTGGTGATAAAGGCTCTACATGGAATTTACTATTATTGACCAATCAGAAATAAGTTTAATTGCCTAATGATTTGGTACTTTTATCTAATACCTGTTGTTTAATTTTAGTTATGTGATGGTATTTGATGGCACTTTTGTGGCTATGAAATCAATAGAGCTTTTGAAAATTCCATTGTAATTACTGTCATCTCCCCTAAATTCGTCTGATGAGTATGCTGCTCTGTTAAGGTAAAACGCCTCAACTCAAAATTCAAAATATTACCGAAATTCGCCTCAAAGTTTTCCACTGAAACCTTGGTTGTATAATCGATTAATTGCAGTTAAGGCAATTTTAAGATTTCCAGCTTCAATTATTTTGGTGATTTGAGGAGTTTTACGCAAAAATAAATAAGTTTTGAGGCATTTTCATCCTACGGTTGAGGCGTTTTACCCTAACATTGACCAATTTTGTATGTTTATGGTCAGAATTTCTCCCACTTACGGTTCGAATTTTGAAATTTGGACTTCATCATCGAAAAGGCCAGGTCCAAAGTAGGCTGTTCCGTAAAAACCCCATTTTCGTAAACATTGGACTTGAGGCGTTTTTATTTAACAGGGCAGTATTGATTTGGTACTTTTGTCAAATACCTGTTGTTTAATTTATAGTTATGTGATGGTATTTGATGGCACATTTTGGCTATAAAATCAAGGTTTTGAAAATTCCATTGTAACTTCTGTCTTCTCCCCCAAATTTGTCTGATGAGTATGACGGTTTATGTTCCGTTGATTCTACCATGTTCTTCGCTGGGGTACAGGTCTGACTCACACTGTTAAATTGCTTGTTTTGACAGAAGAAGAGTGGTAGTTGTTCGTTGCACGGCCCTACTCCTGTTATTGGAGCCAATAGGCAGCCAGCGTCCCGCATCTTTCCTCCCAAAACCATTTATCACACTTAATTTCTGATGCTATCCTGATTATCACCTCCGCCCTACGACCAGGATGCTGTGGTATTGTTTGCTGTACGCCAATGAGGTACATGTTTACGTCCTCCGATAGTTCGTACAGAGGGTCTGAAATTGCCAGGTGTTCATTTCTAGGTGTTCATTCTAATTGAAATATCAGTTTAGTTAGAAGTCATCGCTAAAAGCCCATCACACGACTGGGAAGATGAAGCATGCCGTCAGCGGTTGCTCGGTCGCTCTCAACTAACTCACTTCGAAATTGCAAGACACATTAAATGTTCACATATATTTTTAAAAAGCTACATATAAAACTTTTATATGTAGATTTTTGGAAATATATGCGGAGAGTTATGTAACTAAACTGAGGCGTTTTGTTAAATAAGGAAAATGACCCAAGTAGAATTGCCCATTGATGTTAGATACGAGATTGCTCGTGAATGGAATTTCGGATCCTAGTTTCACAAGAAACTGATTCTTAAACCAAGTTTCTAGGAACTGGTACACGTTTGTCACTAGAACCCAGTTGATCTCATGTTTCAGAAGTTGGTAAATTCTAAATTCATAGGCCACCGAAATAAACAGGTTCTATTCCAATCCTGCTCATTAGCTGTCAACGCTGAGGCGCCTATGTATTGAAGCAATTTGGATTAAATGTCTGTTGTGTTTATTCCTCTCCAATCCATTCTATAGCCGTAGGAATGTGTCTATATTCTCTTTTCTACTTTCTTTTCTTGGTCACACCCACAGGTGATGCCTCGCTGAGCTCTTTTTTGAGGTACACTAAACGTGAAAGATTTTACACAAATGTAACCCGTGTTTGGCAACGTACGGTATAACTATGAATACGATTTGACTGTAGAATCTCACATTGGTTGTTATGTCTAGACTTCGTAACAACGAGTCTGCTTTTCCTGGTTCAAAACATCCCCTAAATCGTTGTCACTCTGCAGTTCCCTCCCACGTTTCTCACCCTTCTGAAAGCAGACTGCTGTAGTAGCAACACAGTAGGAAGACTATAATTCCACCTCACTTTAGTCTGCTTCTTTGACTGCATTGCGTCTGTGCCACCCCCATCCCTAATTCCTTTCTTCCATACCACCCTTTACTGCCATATACAATCGATAGCGTATCATGTATTCTCTCTCCAAGTTTTTTTTAGCTACGTCGAACCAATTTTGAAGGACGAGTAGGATGAATACGTATTCTCATTATGCATGTAAAGACGGTTTTTAATAAGCATGAAATATCAAACCTTTTTGTGGTTTTCGTGAATCGAATTTGGGAAACAATGTATTTCAGTATATTTCACTCTAGTGTGACACAGAGAGGGTGAAAGTGACGAGAAACTACTAACAACTGTGATATTCTAGCATAGTTAATGCTTGCTTGATAAACCGTATGGTAACCTTCCATAGTAGAGCTTGTCTCATTATAAATCTTATTCTATTGATGAACTGAATGAGCTACTTTTCGATAAAACTGGCTTTTGAAAGCATAATTTAGTAAAAAGCTAAATTATACTTCAAACATCCGGTTTTATTGCACTCAACCATTTTCGCTCATCCCTCCATCTGCCAGAACTTATTTTCCCCCTCATATACGAACTGATATTAGATTCTGGGAGCGAAGCTACAGCACCCAAATTTTCCTATGGTACATTTATCATGCTCACAATGATGAACGATGATTCTGGCTCACACCAGAATTAGTGGTCTACTCTTTTCTCACGAGTTCATTGTATTGAATAGATCGTTTTCCCCCTCATGAAGTCCTAATTTTCGGAACATAACTCGACGCAGTTTTATACTCGTTCGTCACGAACATTCCGATCGATAAACCAATATGGAACTCAAGATCTTCAGTATTCTGTCCGATTGAAATACGTATATTGGTATGCTGTATTCGTTATTCTGAATTTCCGATGGAAATGTCGGTATTGTGACAGATTCCCTCATAGTTTGTCTATGTGGTGTAATCATTGTTACCATTGTTCTTCAAATGCCAATTATTTTTAGTTTGTAATCCATAATTCGACACATTTTATGATGTTTTGGAGCATCCCTCGATTTCAACGGAAATTAATTTGTTGAGAGGTGTTGTGACTGTGATCGTAGTTTGTGATTGTTCAAAGAGATCTGTGTCTGAAGCGAATTGAATGTTTAAAAACCCTCTTCTCTTTGCATATAAAATAAGCTGACAACTACGAAATTCGGCGTACGGGCTCCGATTGGACCCATGATGATCCTTGGAACTTCTCTTAGCCCGGAGCGTTATACGACTAGCCGTTCGTTAACAAGAAGGGCTCTAAAGTAGAACCGAAACAACATATTCAACATGAGCGTGAACCAAACGGTATAACCTCAGGCCAATTTCCATACTGGTGAACAGCTTGATAATATTCAATCCACGCTTGGTGTTGGAATATAGTTTCTCGTTCTGAGATAGTTTTCGTGTCTACGGAATGGAGATTCTACGGATATTTGTTGGTACGTACGTCTCGTTAAGAATCATTGCTGCCGTTGGAGGTACAATTAATAACCCATAAACGACCATCAATGAGCTAGTAACCGACTACCCTTCTCTCAAAGAAAACTTTCCTGTCACCTATTCGAGCGTACCCTATATTTGATCTAATTAATCAAATTATTTGGGATAGCTGTAGGGTTTAAAGGGATATTGTATACCGAAGAGTGAGTTGGAAGGAAGGATGATGTATGCAGAAAATAATTAACCGTTGTGGACGCCTTAGGAGCGTTTCATGCGCGACGCCTGTTTCCGCAACTTTGCCCCCGGGAACTTTTTACGTTCAGAAGCTTTTATAAGAAAGCTGAGCTCGTCTCAGTATTATTATTCTTGACTAATACGATTCAACTGAAATCTCTTATCGTCGAAGATAGACTATTACTCTTCATTAGACAAAAATATAACAAATCATTATCTGTCAAATATATCTTTATAATAGAAATACAGGCCTCATTCAAATCAGATCCAAACAGCCCAACCTCGAACGAAGTGACAATCTGCCTTTCAGACGATCGTAGCCTAGGCGCTCCTACATGGAGTTCTTCTAGCCTATAACTGTTCATCCAATCTCAAATGCGATAAAAATGTTTGTAATCATGAAAGAAAAGATGAGTACAGTTCAATTCGAAAGTTGAATAATTGCAGTATCATCAACGGTTATTAGGTGAAGGATGTAGAATATTCTATTATTTCAGTATCAAAACCGTTTGAGCGGCAATAATTTGTTCAATATCAATTCTTACAGTTTACCACCGCAAACCTTCTTCAAAATACGTCAATTTCATGATTATATCTGTGTTAAAATGGCAAAATGTGACATGTCACTGTTCTTTGAAATCAGTGTTTTTGCTCCCTCCAGTATTTTATAGAACATTTATGACATTTCTAATAGTTATGAAAAAGTATTGGCCATTTATTATAATATAATAAAATTCATTTTTATTTATTTAATGAGCAAATCGGAAGATGGCAGAATATAACATGTCCATTGTCACCTAATGCCATCGCACAATTTTGAAATTTCCCCGCTACTTGGAGGTGGCAAATTGGGATATGGCGACATGTGCTGTTTACATGCCTTAAGTAATAGGTCTATCAGAGGAGGTAGAACGTGATATAAAAATTATATCATATTTATATAATTTTTATATTAAATTTAAATCATCTAGATATTACCTATCTAGAATGGTTGAGAGGGAGATGAAGTTTGAATTGAATAAGTGTTAAACTGATCAACGTCCCTTTCAAAGTTTCAGTCTTATCACGTCATCTGATAAGGTTCAAGAGTTGACTGGACGGTGATCGAACCGTGAAGTGGCGTGCAGGTGTACGTTCACCGGATCAGAACGGATAGGAGTTCGAACCCCGCGAAGTCAAGGGCGAGGGTTCATTTCCATACATAGGCGGTTGAAAGAACCCCCGATGGAAGATGGAACAAGGCAACTGGCACAGAAGAGACCTCTGACCCGGTTCGACGTTATGAATGAAGATTTCATGCTCGATATACCTAGTTCCTCAGGTGTTGGATGTCTATACGATACGGCCTCGTGGCAAAACTTTCCACCCACTTAGGCTGATACATGCCACTGATTTATCCCACTATTTCGTTTGGTCCTTATGTTTTCATCATAAGTCCTTTCAATAGAGGGAGAGTTTAGGACGAAGAGTTGGGTGGCTGTAGAATTCGAAGAGGCCCCAACAATTTTGGTTCAGCTTGCGCTAACATCTTGAAAAAACCGCTGATCATAGGCAATCTGTCAGAATTTGGCCTATAACTTATATAACTGCATCAGCAGTGCCCAGGATTGGCCTCGCGGAGGCTGCGTGTTCGGGAACAGGAGAAGGAGGGTTTTGTGCTTCTCTTGCTGCTGGCCATGCTTCTGACTGCATAACGCTATTTACATATTTAGTGGTTGGTCGAAAATTGGTCGGGTTTTCCATTGATTGTTTCCAGGCTTTGTGGCTACTTGGGATTGCCAGGATGGAGAGCCATCGTCTTCTGGCATTCACATATAAGGGGCACTCTTCAAAGACGTGGTCTGCTGATTCTTCTTGTCCACAGGTGCAATTGGGAGAGTGCTTTAGGCGGAAGGCATGGAGTTTGGCAGCAAAATCACCATGGCCTGTGAGATACTTGACTACATAGAATACAATGTCATACAATTCAATAGATATCAGTATTCTCATTCTAGTGCCCAAAAACATTATACATCTCGATGTATTTGTTTTCACTTTTGCTTCCTCTCTTCCGTAGGTAGTTAATTTAAACGTATTGAAGCTCGACCCTTTGATTCTATATTGAGGTTTAGATATTGATTAGTCCCTTGAATGTTCTTATGATTTTAGCGCCATATCTTCTCTTGAATATTTCGTCCGACAAGAAGTCGGCGAGTGGTCCATTGATGCAATTAATACACTCAATTGATACACTCGCTGAATATTTATGAATTATGACTATGTTCTACTTATCCTCGACGTTTTTTCAATAGGTAGATGGAATTCCTTCCGCAGCAATAATTCATGCATATCAAGGAGTAATCTGAAAGGTTTTCGCTAGGGATGTGTATCGGGTACTCGATGTTTTTCATTAAACATCGATGTTTTTCTTCCGATGTTTATCACACATCAATGTTTTTTTTTCCAGACATCGATGTTTTTTCCTTTCTCTAAAATTACCTACTTATAATTACAAACATATTGTACGTTTCAGTATGTAATACATTAATTCAGTGTTTAAAAAACGTTTACGTGCAGTCGCCTCCTCTATTCCCACAAAGGGGCTTTTTTCTCAAGCGGGCTAGCAATAAATATTCGGAACAAAGTAAATAATTTACTGTTATTTACAATAATTATTATTGTTTTATTAGGTTGTCTCTCAAGCCACCTTTTGTCTTTTTTATCGAACATTTAATGAATATTTTACACATTTTATCGAACATTTAATGAATATACTAATTTAGTACCTATTCAACAAAAAAGTTACAGGTAGGTACTTGTACTTAGGTTTTTATACGATGTTTCAAAACATTGATGTTTTTTACACGATATGCTTATCGATGTGTAAACATCGATGTTTTTCCCACCGATACCCATCCCTAGTTTTCACATTTTGTAGTTGTCACTACTCGTATTCTACCGAGTTGGCAAAGAAATGATGATGACCCCATGAAATCCAAGGGTGTGTTCATTCGTGAGAGTACGTACTGATTATTTTGGAAAAATAATCATTAATAATAATTCTAGCATTACTGTCACGGTCCCTGTTAATTTACATTTATCAAGACTGTTTAATTTTGAATTACAGTTAGATTAACGATTAATATATTTAGGGGTAGACACGTGCCGGTCGAGCCCACACGTAAAGTATTCAGTTCTCGCCTCACGTAGAGCTACCGCGAAGGCAGCCCGTGCGTAATTTGCTCCATGAATACCTACCCAGTCCGCCTACCTGTTTTTCCTATGAGATACTGAACTCAGCTTCTACCTTATTAGCATCACTCGTGCGTGTTGTGCTTATAAAAAGTCGTTGATGCTTTCTGGCGGGCAGTTCAAGAAGAAAATGTGAAAGAGTAAGAGAGGACTATAAAGCGAATATCAAGGGGTAATACGGTAAACTTTGTAGTTTAGAACTAGATTAAGTTGTTCTGTGTGGAATTTTACAAGGCATTCTAATGTCAACTTATGTTGTAAGTGGATATTGAAGATATGAAAATAATTTGTTTGGTTCAATCTAGTTACCTACATAAATTGGTGAAATCCAAATGCACTGTTATAACATCCCTTGAAACCCGTCTTCACATCGGAGAGCAGGATGTTGGGGCATTGGCTTGGGATCATTGAGCTTCTTTTGGGATAATGCAAGTTGTGCCTTCGAGACTAGTCATTCATCAAATGGAAATTGAATCTCTAACAGTCTCATTGACTCGTCCAACAATTTAATTTTTTCACGCCCATTCCGCATCACGCATGACGTATGACATTCTCCCCTGAAGCAGTTCGTTTAGCGAAATCGGGACGGAACGATACTCGTGTTTCTGCAACTCTTGGAAGACGTTTCGAACGGTTCTCAGGATGACTGGGTTTAAAGGACATTCCTACCGAGAGGGAGGAAGTGGAGTCGAGTGAAGGTTCAAGTTGTTCATCAGTCCAGTTAAGCCAACCTTTTCGCTCCATCTGGTTCGCTTCTTGTTTACAAACTTTTGAGCTATAGGTACGTTTATTTTTGGTTAAATCGCAAGAATCAACATTGTTCATCATGATGTTAAATTAAAAGAATTTTTCGTTGCTCTCCTGAAAGTAAGGGCAAATTTAGTTCATTCTGCAGTCACAACGACGATATTCGGATATTCGGAATGCATGGCGATAATAATATAATAAGTATCTCATTTATATCTGCCTTAATAAGTATCTCATGGTGGGGGGGGGGGGGTAAGATATAGTATTTCTGACTTCACCATCTAGTTTGTGTGTTTGTGACCTTGCTAACCGTCCAACAAGACGGGAACATGAAGCTAATTCGATTCATAACGATAGAATAAGCTCTTTCCCTTGACAAATTGGTCCGGAAGCTGTGTCACCAAAAGTAGACGTGATATGAAAAGCAGAAAACAATTAACCCGTTTCTTTAGGGGATTGAAGGTATACAAAACTTGAGAAATTACTGAAACAAAGATTACAACCAATCGTTCATGAGAAAGAAAATTCATCAAATATTTCCTGGATGCGGGAAGTGAACTCCATAAACTCGTTGAAGACCAAACGAAATTCGACCGTCAAGCCGTCGTTCGACCCAACTGAGTCGTACTTACCTGATGGCAGTAAAATCCTCCTCTCCTACCTTACAAACAGAAAACTATTCGTCAAAGTCAAAAACTCCTGATCCATCCCCATCACAATTCCCGCCGGTGTCCCACAGGGATCTGTCCTTTCCCCCTCCTTTTCAACATATACATATCCCATGTTTTCCACGACATCCCAAAAAATGTCTTCATCACCGGTTTTGCTGACGACCTCTCCATCTACTCTTCAAGCCCATGCCCACCCAAAGCCTGTAACCGCCTCCAAAATGCCGCTCACCTCATTATATCCCACCTGAAAAAATGGGAAATCAAAGTAAATGCCGCCAAGACAGAAGTTATCATCTTCAGCTACAAGCGAAACCTCCCCCCGCACTATACACTCAAATCCCATACATTTATCCCCCTCAGTAAAATACCTCGGACTACACCTTGACAAAAGACTCACCTGGAAACGTCACATCAAAGAAATCAACAAAACCGCCCGCAGGAAACATGGTCGTTACTTTCACCTTTTTAAATCCAACTCACTCTCCACATTACATAGGTACGCTTTCCAAATATGGCACACAGCAGCAACCACATCATTACACAAATTACACAGAACAAATGCATTCGTCTCGCCACCCACACGTCACGCCGCACAAATATTGAAACATTACACAAGAAATTTGGAATCGAAACACTTGACACCTTCATCCCAAAACAAAAAACAAATTCACAGAGAAACTAAGAACACACCCAAACACCCTCCTCCACCACATAAACATATCTCACAAACCCCGACGGGGACAAAACACACGGAGGCGAATCTGAGTCATCTCATGCAAGTCAACCCCACAAGCCACCTCTGACAGAGGTTTTCTGTATATATTTGTAAAATATGTTAATAGCCTTTAGAATTTGTAATTGTAAATATGTAAATATCCCTTGTCCTAAGACCTCACCATCACGTTAAGAGTTTTCAACTGTTCCCTTTTCTCTTACAAATTTTAGTATCCCCCCTAAATTAAGACACTACATACAATACTGTCGTGCTAAGATAAAGTCCCCTATCGACCATTTTGGTGTTTTTGGAGTTGGGCACATGGCTGCGTAGATCTCGACGTGGCACGTCTTTTCTGCCAAGGTAGAATTTCCTATCTCCATTGGAAAGGTTCGAAAAAAGACTTTATCTTATCTCTAGTTTGATGATCTGGGCCCCCTTCCTCAGTTAACTGCATTTTTCTCGACATGAAAAAAAAATGGAGATAGGTGGTTTTAACTTACGGCGGCAGAATACTAGTTAAGACTAAACGACCTATAAGGCCGACAGGCCGATATTTTTAAACCTAACTATCTCAAGCCACTGTAAAATAATCTATGTTTGTACCATTATGCCAATAAAATATTTTTGAATTTGAATTCGAAAACCTGATGGCGGAGAGGTGAGATACACAGTCAAGACGAGTCAAGCCGGTGTTCCGGAGGGGGGTTCGATGCCCCTAACACCACCGCCCCTTCGCTCCACTCACCATTTCACCACTTACCCTTTGTTGGTCGATATCAAACCCCCACGTGCTCACTCGAGCCGCCCCCGCCTTCACCTACACAGCGTCGCGGGGGTGACCGTACAGATCCACCGCCCTCTAGGTCAATATAGGTCACGCATACCTTCCCTAAACTTCCCAACTCAGATAGTCTGGCGGTCCGGACTATTTTTTTTCGCCTGAAACTTTTTTTCAAACCAATTTCATTAACCACAAACTACAAATTACAATTTCAACCTCAAACTCTCCTTCACAGGTTCGGTCTCCACAATTGAATGCTCTCACATGAAATGCTCTGGGTACATCCAAGCCAACCTGTTGTCGGTTTATTATTTTCAAATATCTGTTCCGATTGGGAAAACTAGATAAGTCGAATTTGGTCCAAAATGAAATAGATACTTCGGAACACTCATATTGGTGTCGTACACACCGTGTAAAAGTATGCAAGTATCCTCTAAAACGTTATTTTCCCTTACGCCGAATGTATACAGGTTGTTCGGCACTTGGTGTAAAAGAAAAAATGGGTGAAACTAGACTGAATAGAACGCCGCCAACCGCACCTTTCTATCTCAATCCGTTCCCAAGATATGATTTTTTTAAGGTTTTTTTCCAGAAGGAAAATCACGTTTTTTGCCACAAAGACCCACGTTTCTTCACTTTAAAACAACTTTTTTCTACTTTTGACCACATTTTCGGATTCAGCGTTATTTTTTACATACGCCTTCACCACATTTGTAATGAAAAACGAACTCCTAAGGACCGCAATTGCAGTTCAAACATTGACAATTTTTAAAAATTGAATTTTTTGAAAATACTTGTACGTTAACTGCATTTCCTAAAAACGTGCTGGAAGCTGGCAAATCTCGTTTTAACTTGCAAATTTAATCAGCTTTCTAATGGCATGGTCTACTTTGCGATTCCTCATCGATTTCATGGAGAAATTCAAGTTTGAATGCGGAAAAACATTAGGCACCTACCAAAATACGAGTACCTACCAGAAAATTAACAAACGGATTCTCAATTTTTTTGTGTTTGCCGTTGTAGTTATGTGATTCAGATTGATAATTTCAAGGATATCACGGCAAAATTAAATCTTCGTTGTAATTGTGATGTCGTTTTAATGAGTTTTAGTACACAAAATAGGGCGTCATTCAGTCGCAGCGTTTAGATTCAGTCGCGACGGTGGAGGTCGGGACGCACACGATCAGCAGCATTCAGTAGAGAGGCTCAGCAACGGCCTTCCGCCCTCTGCTCATGATTTTGGCGTTTATTATTATAAATATTATAATTATAATTATTTATTATTATTATTTGGTAGAATCCTGGGTAGTGACGAAATAGAACGCCGAAACGTTTGGATAGCAATCCCATTAATGACTGAACCTCAATACCCGTAGGTACAGAGTTTACTTGGAAAACTGAATAGACCATCTGCCGGCCACCTTCTCGAACGAACACATTATTTCAGCCCTTTATTTCAAGTATTTCGTACAGATATGGGATTGATAAGGAAAGTGATCTAGACGGGAGGATGATTTATACAGAAAATAAATACAGCTACTTTTAAAACTAGCTTGACCATTTTGGGATTCAACATCTATAATGTATTATGGTAGCTCGATAACGGTTGCATGTAACTATATACCACAACAAATACGCTTTTTCAGTTAGGGCTCTTGTGCAGAACATAATCAAGTGTTGCATTCTCAGCCCTGAATAGACTTCTATTATCCTCCTTACAGCTTATCCTCCCTATTTTGCCACAAATGTTTCCTCGAGTCCCATAGTCATTACACGAAAACGAACAGGAGAAAGGCTCCCGAATTGCCTCTTCTTGTTGCTAATTACTCCAAGGTAAAAGCTTCGAGTTGTTTTGTGACCCGAATGACATTTTACTTTTAGCCCATCTGAGTTTCGAAATGGGTTGGCGAATTTGTTTTTCTTTTACTATCCTCTTTCCAACCATTCGGTCGTCCCCACTTGGGTGGTTTTCCAAAGTATATAGTCTCATTTGTTCACGAGATGATTATACTCCTTTCCTTGACTTCACCCAGTTGAGGTAAATAATAATTATTATAATTTTGTAGGTACTCGTACGATGTGTGTTTAAGAATTGTGTTAGGTGTAGCTTTACAGTAATTGAATTTGTAATCATTTTACATAAGAGAACTAACACGATGAAGGTATTCAGAGAGTTCCTTTGACGTGCTCGAAAGTTATGGCCTTATCACGCAACGTGTTCCCAAACTCACCTCGTATTCTATGAGATATCTTTGGTACCTGCCACCCCTTCACCATCATTGCCTTCTGTTCCGAGGGAAATCCGAACGTTTTCGCTCCAGGGAGCTGCCACTCCTTTTCTTCCTGAAGGCGCGATTACAACGTGGATACTCCCGGCTCCCTCGCGCTTACCCTCTTGGGAATCCTTTCCTCGGAGAAAGACGTACGATCTTATCCGGAGTTTTCTCGAAAATCGGTCGATTTGTATTCAGGATATTACTTCGAAGATGGGGAAGCCGCCTTGAGATCTTTTCACGCACATATCGACGTCTCACATCTGCGCTTAATCGATTTCACCCCACGGTTTTCTCAATGCTTCCACTTGTCCCGTCATCCAATAACAGTTTCCTTACTCCACAGTGGAACTGTATTTATGTATCTCTTTGTAACCGATGTTCAAGAAATACCTTTCGAGTCTCTCACCGTCTGAAGGATGAATGGAGCGTAATGCAATTTGCTTGGAAAAAAAAAATCCTCAAAACATGTGTTGTCCACCAATCTGTATCATGGATCTATCTGTTTATGCTAATGCAAGTATGTTCCTGAACTCATAACAACCATATCCAGAGTGGAAAATGCAGCTCAAGAGATCTGTAGAAAAGCAACAGGGAAGGGATTTATGTAGACTCTATAGTCCATGTCTTTTTTCCGAAATAGTGATCTGCACAATACTAATCCATAGTTTTCACGGATCGTATAGGTTACGAACAGTAGAAAATCAATGTGAAATACCAACAAACCAACGTGGGTTCAGTTTTAAAGTTCGATAGACACTGGTAGATTGAAGATTTCAATGGAACGTATTGTATTTTGGTTTATTTGTAACAAGCATTTAGGTACTGTATTAGTAGTTTCGGCTTGAAACTAGACCATATTTCAGTAGCGCTGGTTTATCAAGTGCCGCTTCAACCGTTTTCCATGGTACCAGTGCGGGCATTTAAATTGGAAATGAAGCCTTCAACCAACCATGAATGAATTTCGGGGTAGGCAAGGGAGTAGCATTCATTACGCGCATGTTGTGGTTCCAGCGGAAACTCTCTCGGTTGTTTTCTGAAATCTCCCGCTCTATATTGCCGTTCGTTAAATATTCAAAACTCGCAATCCTCACCTCCCTCCAAGGGAAGCGTCATTGTATATACCGGCCTTGTTTTTCGTAATTTTACCGAATAATCTTTATGAATCCGGACTATCCGTGAAAGTGTTAACGGTGAATGTATAACGCAGAGTTGGTAACCACGCACACAACCTCAGCCATTTACAATTTTCCATAAATTCCTATTCAAGTAGGTACTATATCTATGAGGGGATTCTATGTAAACATATAAACACTTGCAGGCACCCTTATGGGAATGTTGGTAGAAATTCATAATCAAACTGGAAAGAGTGCCTGATATAAATTTTTTTCGTTGTGTTCTTGCTGTTTAAACAATATTCTGAAAGCAAATACAAACAGCATTGTAAAGTCTTCGAAGAAAAATAGTTTCCAGTAGTCAAATGGAATGGAATTGAATGGAAGAAACTGTGTTTTTTTAATGATTTGAACTACATAAAGTTCAGATATTAACCTACTGTAGCCTCCTAGAATAGAGTAGACTTTTATACAACAGTCCAGTAGAAGTTCCAATGATTAATGGCATGAAATAATTAAATCCCACTTTCCACAGTGGAAGAGAATTTCCTTCGCTGACAGTCGCGTTTTCTTTTCGCATTGTTGAAGGTGGCGCGGAGATTGATGTTCTCTGCTTCCCGACTCGCCTCCAGCATTTTCTCCTTTGCCTCCTTTTTATCTTGAAACACCCAAGGAATTTCGTTACCTCGTAAACTATACTTGTTACATGTTTCAGCTCATCTATTTAGCTTCACTATAACTCTCTTGAAGAATAAGGGTGGCCATTTTAATGGGCAGTGAAACGGGCCACGTAAAACTCTCATCAAGACATGAACAACATTCAAACCGTACTGTGAGAAAATTCTTCTAACATTCATCCCGCAATTTCGTATGTAGTTGATGGCAGGGCACTTGTGAATAATCCAAGTGTTTAGGGAATGTTTCTGACAGATCCATATTATTTTTGGGTACTCTCTTCGATTTTGAAAGAAAATAGTCACAGGTTTAGATCTATCCTGGAACAGCCGGAATAATCGCGATTCTAGACGTTGACTGCTGCCTGAGACAAAGTTGGTTTACGTATATAATAGCGTATGTAACATTATTAGTGAGTTATTCGTGTCATCGTCATTCATCGCTCATCTCATCTTCGTACCTGCCACCTCGCCCAAGCGCCAATTTCGTAGCGTGTAAGAGAAAAGATAATACCGAAAAGAATTAAAACTGGTCATTTTACTAAATGAAAAAAAGCTGGCTTCAGTCTACAGCTGCCCTCCATTTCAAGTTTCTAGGGCTTTTCTAATTAAATACTTCTCCCCTTTTTCCACCCTTCTTGTTTTCAACATTGGCCTCGTTGATAAGACGGTAACTTTTTTCTTCAGGATGAAGTACGACCAGGTAGACTTAGTGATAACTTTACCTTGGCATTTTCATTTTGTTCTCCTGTCATCACTGCGGATTTTTCACGCACCATTCATTCTGCAATTATTTCGGGAAAGTGAAGCCTCGTCAGCAATTCCAATACATTTCAATACATATTGCACCATTAGTTTTTCCCCACCCAATTACATCCAAGTTTGTTTGTAATATCCACGTGATTGACAATACTCAGCAATTATGGCTGTCTTGCATACCACAAGGCGTAGAACTACGCCTGGTATCTGATACCATTTGAAACCACTTCATGCCACTATTCTTGAACCTCAATGTCTTTCGTTTCAAATATTGAATGAATAAAAAAATCAGTCCGTACGCCGTATCAAATGCCATTTTCCGGGACGCTGTATAAGAAACCGTTCGCTGAAGACTTGTAGAGCTATGCTAAAAATGTAGAGCTATACTGAAAATAATAAACTCTCGTGGGCATGCACCGGTTTTTTATAATTCGACTTTCGTATCCTATGTACTTGTACTTTGAAACCTTTCGTGGGGGTTTACATATTTATTTTCTAGGTAATTTACACATATTTTTTCTTTAAGCCGCACTTTTCATTTGAAGGATATTCACAATTGAAAGATTGGTTGCGTGTTGATACAACATTTTCAGACTACTGTCTGTTGTATTAGTTACTACTAAATAAATTTTATTCCCTACGTATTTCTGAAGAGTGGTACGTAATAATGTTGTGCAACGCGTCCCTTACTCTGATTCCTCCATTTGTATGAATGATCATTCATATTTATGAATGAGGCGTAAAACATCAACGATGAACCTGAATGTTTATATGGTACGCAAATCAATGTTTCTTCCTTCGTGAATAATATCTGCACGAAGTAGTGGTAGAAGGATAACGAGATGTAAAATTCCATGTAGGATGTTTGCTGGAATATGATGGCCTATAAAGAAGCAGGGGCTGGAAAAAGGCAGGGCCGGCCGCCCCTAGAAAACTTTGCCCTCATCCCTGCTTTTCCAAGAGCTCAGGCTCCATACTCGCCTTGAATATCAAATCGCTAACTGAAATGAGTTTGGAGCTCCACCGCTATCACCCTTCACCATCGCTGTTATACATCTTATACCTAAAACCCATCAACGTACTTTGCCTGTGTTTCTCATTTATTCACACAACTTGCCGGTTCTTGCAGCTTTACGCCCACTGGGAAACTTGATTCACATAAATGACTGAGGCTATCAACTGAAACGGTTGAAAATGGAAGTTTTGGTCCTCTCATTTCAATAATGATTTTATCTCAGTGCTCATATTCATCCTATGTTTATAGAATGTCGTTTTGATTTTTGCATCTAAATTAGTAGGGCACATCTTTAGTTTATTATCCTCAGTCAATTTAAGTTGCTCCTTTTTATCCTGTATTACTGGATAAAAACAAAAGTTCATTACTCCCCATTGCGTAAGTTGTGCCTTCGTCATCTGGGTATTTGATATATGATCGAGTTGAACAGTATCAACATCATGACTTGATGTAGTGACTACGAGACCGCGAAGGATACAGCTGCGGACGATATCGCTCGTTTCCTTGGAACTCTATGGCTACTGATTTCTTGTGGAAAATAGAAACTGATTCGCCACAGTTTGAGTTTTTCCACTTGTGTGTGATGTCAGCAAGAAAAAAATGTTATAGGGGAAACGCTGTTGTCCGTCGGGAATGAGTAGATGGCTTTATCCGAGCGGGTATTGTGGTGAACGGTCACGGCGATGAGATTAGACAATGGTTGACATACGAGATAGCATTCAACTCCTCTTATACTGATATACTGACTCGAACTCCCGCTGTTAGACTACCACCCCACTCTTTTGTCCGTTTGCTCGAAAAAAAAAGCCTGAAGTATACTTAGTTGTTCTTTTTATCAGGTACATCAGTTATAGTTACGTACTCGAGTTCTTTTCGGGGCTTATTCCTGAAGGACCAAATTGTCAAGATTCCCTCCGATTTCGGTTGTGATCTAGTCATTATCAAGTGGTTGTAGGTTGGAATGAGCGATTGGGCAATTCATTCGAAAAACGTTCAATGCAGGAGGCTTGAGTCAATCCCGCTATACTAGTGTACCTAAATTGTCTTGTTAAACTTGATAAAGTTGTATGTTGTTTCTCATTGAACTGAGGATCGTTATGTTGAATCCAGACCACTAAAACTAACGCGGTTCTCGAACCGAGCCGGTGCAAACCTCTAATAGCAAGAGGAAAACTAAAGTTTAATTGGTCAGAGAGAAGTTTGCTCATATAAGTTCTACCTAAGCATACTATAAAACAGCACGGTTAGAAATACAAACGATGAATTTACTTGTCTGATGTGCTGGATCCACACAAATATGAACATGTTCGAATGGAATACCGAAAGAGAAATACTTATAAAGCAATTGGCTTCCTAGTAAGAGAAAAAAAAAAGTTTTTTATTAATCTGATTTCTTATAGATTCATATCCCCCAAAAACACTCCGTGTAAAAAAAAAACTCCGCCTTGCAAATATAATTCTACAGCAGCTGGAAAAAGTTTGATATCCACTTTCTCTGCCCGCCCTTTTCCTTCCGACTAAAGAGGTGTGTTAACCACTTCACAAGCAACGTACCCTTTCCAACATCTCCCCTTGGCGCCATGGCGGGACCTTTTTTTTTTTACAAGTACCTAACTAATACAATAATACGTAGAAGTGTAGTAAGGAAAACGTCTCGCCATGGCGCTAAGGGGAGATTTCGAAATCACTATTATAGGGAATATGACATTGTTTTTACTATGTTGGCTACACTGCCGAATGGCTTTACCCTAACCTTACAAACTGGACCAGAACTAGGGATGGCCATCAGTAGCCAACATATCGATATTTCGATATTCGACAGTATCGGAGGTAAGGTATCGATGACGATATTTAACGTATAGCTCAGTATCGATACTTTTTGCACCCGATAGTAACGATAAAAAATGTCAATATTTACTAAAATATCGATTGAAAAAAACATTCAATTAAAAAACTATGTGAATAGGTACCTAATGTCAATTTTCTAGCATTGCGTTTTTTACTATACGTCTATACCTTTTACACATAAGTACTTATTTACGACTCAGACAAATTAAACATAAATTATGACACAGACACCTACACTCACCCTTACCAAAATCAACACTCATCCTTCTTCTTCTTTCCATTTTTCTGTCCCATGAATTTTTCTTCATACATGTCGATCTGGTCTGCCGCCGAACCACCATTCAAACCCACCATCTCAGTCGAAAAAATCACGGCATTTTGGGGCCACAAAAGCACTATATTGTATGAATATTTACCTCAGGAGGAGACCATCAACTCAGACTATTGTAAGACCCTAGAAAAATTGAGGAGTCAACAAGCGGAGTCTGGCTGCTGCAAGACAACGCCAGACCCCACACGGCCAATGTCACGAAGCAATAAAATAATTTTATAATTATTATTGTTGTTGCTTAGCAAAAATTATTGTGAAAATCAGAGCTCTCCCTTCTTTGATTGAGTCTTCGATTAGTTTATTGTCGTTTCTATGGCACAATTAGTGTAGGTACTAAGAGTCAACTCAATATTTTGTATAGGAAAAAAATTTCTAAGGAAGCTAAGAATAGTAATCTGCTAAAAGGAAAGTTCTACCGTTGTGATCTTGTGCTTGCTTCTCTTGTCCCATATTTCCTTTGCTGTATCTGACCAAGTTTTCCCGCTTCTTTGCGTAATAAATGGATCACGAAAAAAGGACGGGACAGTGTGGCGCCTGTCTTGTGGAATATATATTTTCCACCTAATACCAGTTCGACTTCTGCATCCCATTTTGCCTCCTCTTCATGACTTTTTCCGCTTCTGTAGCCTTTTTATGTGTATGAGATTTATTGCCTCGTATTATAAGATCAAGAACTTCCGACCTTCCATACTCATCCATATTTGCGAAGATATGATGAAATGGTTATTAAATGGTATAGTTTCCGAATAATGGGCGTAATCATATTCCGCTCTGATTCTTGACCTCAAATTGATAGTTTATAGCTTTTCCCAATTTAAATGTTTCAATATAATATTTGACAATGTAATTTGACCCTCTTGCAGTGTAGATATTTGCTAAGTACATTGTTTATTTTAAGTTGTACGTGTAACAGATTCATATTTTGTTTCAGGTAAGGACTGATGTCATGGGACTTAATCTACGCAGTGTAATATGAAGCGACAGCACATGGTTATGTATTGGTATTTTTATTATAATTCATGACTCTAATCAAATTAGATCATAAATGTGTGTCTGCAATTTTGTTGAGCGGCATGCAATTGTCATATTGTTCATAGCGTTTCCGAACACTCCCAGTCCACATGGGTTTGATTTCATGATTTATATTGTTGTTTCCATTACACGGGTCTGGGAACAACAATTAATTCTGAGTCCTATGAGAGTTGTATTTCTTTTGAATTTTCCATTTAGGTCCTGTATTTCATCTCCTACATTTTCCTCTAGATAAGCAGGGTCCTGGCTGGGGGCATATTAAATTTTGTTTCACCAACATCTCACGCTTGGGAGCCACTCCCTGCGTAATTTACTCGACTTTTGTCCTAGTTTTTCTTCATATAATCCTTCCACCCTTTCATTATCTAAGCGAGCAACCCTCATAATCCATCATTATGTATTTGACTTCGCTTTGTGCACTAGTGCGACTAAAACTTGTGTCATGAGCCCCATTGGTAGGTCTAATATACTTAATGGTTTACTATTTTCAATAAAGTATGTGCCATTGGAATGAACCAACAAAAACAATTTTCGGCCCCTTTCCCCCAAATATAGTGAAATTGATTAGTGTGTGGTTTTAATCAGAACGTGTTTGAACATAGTTCGGTTTAAACCTTATTATTTCAAGATGAGGGATTTATCGAACGAGTTTTAATAACGAACTTAGCAGGCAATGGAGGTTTTTAGCATGTATGGACAATATAACTGTAGTTATATTGTCCCAATATTTCAAGGGTTAGCAAAACGGTCAACTTATAGCCAAACCAAAAATAATAACTTTTCGTTCTTACCCATCCGTCCGACATGGGGACTCTTTGCCAAATTTCATCATGGTAGGTTGTATAGGAAATAAATTAGCCTCTGGGCACAACACTCAGCCTGGGGGACTCAGCGTTAGTGGGCCCGAAGGCTAATTTCTTTCCTATGCAACCTACAACGATTAAATTCGTAGCCTTGGGGTAACTATCTTGACATTCTTACCCTGTTCGGTTTTACACTCCTGACATTTGTGGACAGAAATGGAAATTATGAAATGGTTACTTCACACAGTATGTTACTCTGTTTACTTTACTCTCAGCTTGAAATCGTATGCTCCTGGCAATCTTTGCGTTCTCAATACAGAATTATAAGCTATAATAATAGTCATTTCTGTCCCTTACCATAAAAACTACTACCGTAGGATTTTTAGAACAGGGAAAATGTGATCTGATATGTTGAAAAGATGAGTGACAAAAACATCAAAAGAACAGGAGTTAGGGGCGTTACGTTATCGTCATTTACAAGAGGTTCTTTTGGTCATCTTATGTTTTACAACGTTGGGATGGTGACAATGTTTTCCTAAAAAAATGATTGGTTAATTCCCTTCATGATTATTTGATCGGTTTTTGAAGACTTTCTTTCAAGTCTTTAACACACAGCGGTTCTTCGTCTCGTGTAAGATTAGTTAGAAATTGTTTTCAAGTTCACATTAATTCAATAATTCTTGAATTCATCCGACAATATATTATTTTATAATTTATAGTCGATAAAGAGTTTAGTTAGATACTTGGCGCTATCGCCTTAGATTCCGTTCCTTCTATAAATCATAATGTGGTGATCCTATAGCTTCATAAATATTGGTTGGGTAAATCGGAGAATGGGTAAATGTGGTTTTCCAAATGGAACGGAGCTGAGTTAGCTAGTACACGAGGAAAAGAAGGGAGGAGGAGGAAATTTCTAATCAAAATCCTTTGGCCCGACTCCAGCGGCAGTTCCAGCGTCCAACCAAGTTACCGGTAGGATCCAAAGGGATGACTGTGGAAGGGCGCCCTGAAGCTAGTAGAGGGAACGGAAAAGGGCGGTGGGCCTACTGGATTAACCAGCCGGAAATTGTATAACGTCTCGATGGGGTGAGAAGAAATGTTAAGGGTTAGCTCGTTTGTGCAGAACTTCCCTATTGCTTCTCCCCGATGCTCCCCTTTTCTGAATTGGACGGACTACTTGACCATCCTCGATTTCATACCAATTGGTGTTCTCAGAACTCAAATTGATGGCGAATTAATCATCTACCAAGTAATTCCTATATTGTGTACGCATCCTGAGAATACTGAGAAATCGTGTTTTGTGCTTAAATGGAAAATTACAGCAGCATAAATATACAGCTGAGTGACCCTTGAGTTGCCATGGATATTGTCTGTTAGGGTTTTCGGAAAAGACAGGCAACATAAGGTTTCTATCATCATCCATCCTCTCTATTCTACTCTCTCCACCTATTTCGTAATTCGAATAATTATAGAGCAAACCTGGTACTTTTCAAATTTGGTCCGCCAACTTAATTGAGTCCCGATTTCAAGTTGAACTAGGTACCCTCGACATACGTCCAAATTTCATTCAAGTCGTAGGACTGAGGATCTTCTTCAATCTGCAGACACGTACAGTTACATGAATTGGATCGAATTTACGGATTGGTGATTCGAAGATTATACGAATAATCGTATAAATAGTCCGAATTATTTTAACGCCATTTTCATTGAGGCTCACAAAACTCGATGCCGATCCTGAATCAATTTACGGCCACTGTTGCAAAACTACCAAATTATGACATGTTGATGGTTTTTCTGTTTCGAATCTGCTGCAAGTAATAACGCGGTTAAGTCAAAATGAGGGATTCCTTACAAAATCTCAAATGTTGCTACTTCTTAATTCGTAAATTACACATACTTATTCTTTTTTAATAAGTTCAAGGACCGTTCTTACATAGACGTTACAAACTCAATCCTAATTCGACGTTCTATTTGCGTTAAATTGAGAAGCACTAACGCTGCTCGGGTCGACGATGTTTTCAGCACTGAAAGCCACTTTTTCGTATTAACTTGGAATTTAATGAAGTAGTCCTGGCCTTTGAAAGAGCCACGGGGGACGTATTTTCGGGTAATAAGTTGGCACTGCCTGGAATGAGATTCAGTTTCTCGTGACTCCCGAGAACCTCCCGTCTCGGAGCAACTTCCATTTGCAGCTCGTTTGTAATCTGTGTTTCACTCAAGTTAGGTTAATAGGATGGTATTAAACCAAACTAATTCGCTTTCGCAGATTATCAAGCTTAATCATCCTGTACATTGAGTTTAGGTGTGTGGAATCCCTTCTTAATTTTGCCACTTGTCGCCTACACAACAAGAAGAATCTACTTTACGTGGAGACTTTCAGCCATCCGCACGTAGATCAGCCCCTATTAACCATTATTCAACCCTTTCATTTCTCTAAATCCCCTGAGGGTTCTATATATGCTGTTGAACCTCAAAAGTGGCTCCATGTGTTCAGTCGTTTCTCTCTTTGGAGACTAGGCAAGGCTTCTTAAAGGATACTCGAGTCGATTTATCACCCCCTTCCGATCTTTTCAGAGTACTCCATTAGTGATTTGTGGGGCTATTTCTCGTGGATTCTTCCAACTTTCTTACTCCTTTTTACCTCCTTCACCTTACGAGACTCCACTTTGTAAACACGCAAGAGAACGTTATAAAGGTCGCCAAGACCACTATTATAGCCGTGGACTTCAACAAGTCTGATTCTTATGCACTATTTGCATTTTTGTGAGCGTTGGTCATATTTGGAATAGGTTTGTGTTCGAACATGTGGTATATAACATATTATAGTATAATATTATGCTATGTGTTTCTAGGTTGCTTCATTCTGATGTTCCTACCTGAGTCATTCCACAGGAACTTTAAGAAGCACATCCTAAAGTTGCCTTAATTCGGATTTTAATGTCGTTTAATGGGAAAACTCCACCTCTTGAACCCGCAAGGGGGGATGTTGTCTACTGTGCTGTTGTTTAGCCAGACGGCTAATGTTATCAAACGTGGAACATGCTTTAAACTTACTAGCACTTTCTAAGAATCGAAACTAATTAGGTTCATTGTATTACTTCCTCAAATTGAGAAATGAGCTTTTGGGGGGATCGCTGCACCCTAAGACACTCTGCTTGCAAGACATCCTCATGTCAGTTTTTTGTATGACGTGGTCTATGCGAGTCTCATAGAAGCTTAATTTCGAATTGAGTGAATTATATAGGCCATAAATTAGCTTCAAAGGCCACTCAGTTGGTCAGGGTGGCTCCAAACCATTTTTTCCAATCCTCAGTTACAAGAGGCTCAATTCCGAATGTTGTCTACTGTGTTGTTAATGCATTGCAAAACTTTTATTACGATGATTTACTATTAAAATATATTATGATGGTTTAATGAACCTGCACGGGATGGTAACCACCACCAGATGCTGATCAGTTGTTGCTTAGGGTTGCAAAGGTGGTCCCTAGAAATTCTGATCACGGTCATCAAGTCATGGTAATTTTTGTTACTTGTTGGTGCAATTATGTTAATGGTGATGAATGATAACGGATTGTGTACAAGAGACAAGTTATTAAAACAGTCTCGATCAAATCGCTTTGAAAGCTATGAACGCTAAAGAGACCTGGTGAATTCCGGTTCCAGCCATTCATCGTCTTAGTTCGTAGTGTTCATATCAAGTTCTGTTAGAGATACGAAAGACACTCGAGTTGTAACGGCAGTAGGATCTATCTAACCATAGACTCTTTTGAGTGCGATGTTTCGCTTCATAACCACTGCCATGAAGTATTACTTCAATTATTCCGCGTCGGTGGCCCTCACAGTTGTCTTCATTCCCTTGGTTCCACAGCCTAATTGTGATTATGAACTCTTTCTGTTTGTTTCTGGCGGACCCTTTCATACGCGCTAATGCCAGTGTGAGAACCCTAAATTCATCATCCCCACTGTTTCTTTCATCTGTTGGGTTCTTTCGCACTATATTGTGATTTCTACTTGGACCATGTTATTTCAATTGTGGGGAAGACAATATACAATTGTGAAAAACTCGGTGAATGGTGTCCGACGTTGGCTCTCGATAGTTTGAATTCTCAACCCGTATTACACTGGTAATTAATGAATTCGAGGAATGAATTTTACGAAATTTCGTTCTACCGTTTTCTCGCCATGTTCTTTAGAAATGATCTCATGCAATTTAATTGGAGATGATTCCCATATAATATTGTATCTTATTCAAAGTTGTCGGCTAGGGGATTGATACTGTTAGGTTAAAAGTTTTCAAGTAATCGATATTTGAGTGGTTAAGTTCCACGAGAATATTGCAGAGATTGAACTTTGGGTTACATCACATCACATGAATGTTCAGTCATGAGCTCTCATTGTAGCTTGAGCCGTTTGAAACCCAATCGCCAGAGTTTTTTGAGACTAGTAGGTATCTGATAGGTAGTAGGAAACTGCTTCTTCTTGTGAGAAAAGTTTTACATCACACTCACCATTGGTTTTCTCCGTGGGAGTTGGTTTCCATCCGATGACTGTGCTCCCCTGGAGCGTCAGTAAATAGGTGTGAAGCAGTAGCAAAAGCGAGTCCTCATGATGCCACTGCTCTCCCAGGCTTTGGATACTGCCTATACAAAAATGAGTATCCTTCTTGAGATCCGGGTGCCCTCCCCGTGAAATCTTTTGAATTAGAAACGTCCAACGCCTTTCGTTACGGTCCTTCTCGCACCTCGACGTCTGATCCCTTCCTTTCGAAGAAAGAAGACAGAGGAGAAGAATCCTTCATTTCCTTTGTCCATGCCGTGGATACTGACCGCTGCCTTTGACCGTTCTAATAGGTATGTGCCTCTGGGTCCTCTGCTCCTTCCCTCTCGACATCAACGTTTAATTTCACTCAACGTCAGGGTTCCAAAGCTTCATCATTCCCAAGAGATGTAGACTCCTTTTGAACGAGGAATGAGTGATGTCGAAGTGACAGGAATCAACAATGAAAAATCTGATAAATTCGACAAAAAACAGTGGATGCGATTTCTTCGAAAAGTTGAGAACCCGCGCCATTCCAATATGTGAAAACCCATATTTAAATCCGTATCTTCGAACCGAATTCTTTCCGCAGTGTAGAAAAATAGCAACAAGTAAAATCATTGAATGACGACCTTCATTATTCATTACTACCTATATATTAACCGTTTACGGATTTTATATCCTCTACACCATGCGTTTTTATCGCCAATAATTCAGCCTTAACCTCAATATCGGTGGGCCTGGCACTAATAAAAGCGGGTGGATAATGGGTGGTGTATCGACCCCTAAGCCCTTCTCATGACCGTCTGGCAGGTGTGAAAATCCTTTGCTCCCCTTGCGATACGGTCGTGAAACCTCATTATTTTGGTCGGGAATTAGTTGAAATCCTCGGTTTATACGGAAGAATAAGTTGAGGAAATATTATAGACGGTCTGGCGTAGTTGTGAGGAAACAAGGCGGGAAGATGAGCTTGACGAGGTCGGTCGATAGGAGCTGGGACTGTCTGGACGCTGCTTGGATCAATATGCCAGGTGGCTTTATCATCTTTCACACGAAAAACAACGTTTAGCTGCAAAAACCTTATATCATATACTTGTAATATTATCTAAAATACATTAATTTCACTGTTCACCGTTGTATGGATTTTATTGGATTTATTTGATGTTGGAGTTATAAATGAAGACACTCCTCATTATGAATATATATTCGGCTTCACCGACAAACCATCCAAGAAAAAATGTTGATTACAATTGTTGCTATCTAAATTTCTTTTTATCTCACTAATTTATTTTCCTGTTTTCATGCTAACTCTACCCAGGAATCAAATGTAAGTGGTTTACTATTTAATGCATTTCTAGCGGCAAGTGCATGGTCTAATCAAAAATTGTATCCATTCTTGCATTAAACCGTTTGTATCCGTTGTTGCTTCAAATTCTGTGTTTCATTGAGTTAGTCCATAGCTCTGGGAGTATTTATTGGCCCAAAGAACCAATGCCTGCAAGTTTCCCTAATTTATATTTTCAACACTTTCTTTTTATATTTCTTTAACACTTTTAACACATATTTCTACCCAAAAGAATTATACCTAGGTACTTGTTCCTTCATAAGTTGCTCAAAACTTCCAGGGTATGGCAAACCATTGATATCAATAAGCCAATCTAATTTGAAACAGGTTGTAGTGGTTTAAAGGTTAAGTATACATTATGACAATAAAACAAGTAAATTTATTACGTATAAAAATTCTTTGTGTCTCTTTGCAAATCGCATGAGGGCAACTGCTTATCCATCAAGCGTCTAGTTTCATATTGCATGATTAGAATTTTTTTTTTAATGTTTATAACTGATTATTATGTATTAGTCAGAGTTAATAGATTAGTTTCGTGTAATCGACTAAAAAAGTAATCGAGAAAATAGTAGTTTACACGAAAGTAATCGATTAACGCCCTACCCTGGTATTAGTGCATGTTTCCTATTGGCGCATTATCCTATAGTGTGACAGCCACTGACCTAGTCAGTAGATGAATTCAATGGGGTAGAAGAACGTATATAAGCGACTTCAAAGAGACAAATACGTTCCAAAGTTCTATAAATTTTCTACTTTAGGGGGAAACGTGGATCCCACATCTCTTCTTTTCGAAATCATCAGTTCGATGTTGCTGTCTTGAAGGATACTACCAGGATTATTATTGGTCATTGAAACGTTATCTGTTCTTCAGAGCTTATTTTTTGTAGGAGTTGGTTTTCTGACATTTCTTAACTATGCCAAATTACGTAGATTGTCATGCGGGGCCGCAATTTCAACTGTCGACGACAGTTGATTGGGGGCTTCCGCGGCTCGTGAGCTCATCTAATGAACGGAATATAAACTAAATAATATAACAAGTGTGAAAGGAGCAGAGCAACAGACTCAATTAATTACATCACGGCCCCAGTGCGGCGCCTATAACTAACTCTAACTCGCAAGTTTGTTGGTCGTAGTTTTGTTTCTGCCTACTCTATCAGTTATTACTTACACAGAAGCATTCATGGGAGTCGGATGTCGTCATCTTTAGTTCGTTGATCCCCTGTTGAGTATAGTAATGAATGTGAGAAAGCTGCTAATGATTGAGAAGGTACTGATGGACTTCTCCGGATCCCACCCACATTTTATGGTTCAGAGATTTGGAACTTTAGTACGCTACTTCACAAATACTTTACTGCATTGTTTCTCAACTTCAGGAAAACTCAACTCATGCAGAACAACGTGCAAATTACAATCAATAATTGATTATTGTATGTTGCTGTCGAGTATGAAGCGATGTCAAAAGTTACAGTGATATTATCATTTGAAATCAATTGAGGTCGTATTTATGGCATGTACTCGTATTTCGAACAGAAGTGGACTTCAGTATTTACTTACTTACTTAATTGGAACTACGGTCCTCAGAGAACCAGGGCCTTCTCATCTACTGACTGCCACTCCTGATTTTCCAGAGCATGGCTCCTCCATCTTCGGGCACCAAGACGGGTCAGGTCCTTTTCAACATCCTCCAGCCATTGCAGTGGCGTTTTTCCCTTTAACCGTCTTCCACCCAGCACACCAAAACGCTCTTCTTGGATACCTCCTGGAGTCATCCTCTCCATATGACCTGTCCACCTAAATCGAGCTCGCCTTATGAATGCCACAAAGTCCGGCTCACCATAAAGGCGGAATAGAAGTTTCTTCATTCCTTCTGAAACTTCTATTCGCTGGCTCATTCTTGTTCGATTTCTGCAAGTTACGTCACTATTAGAGAGCAAGTAAATTATAGAAAATACAGGATGAGTACGATCTGTGCATGATGTTGTTCGTTATTCTCGTATGCAGCCACATAAATCGTCACAAGCTGGCGCATCTGTCCATTCCGCTGTCAGTGCTTCCTGATGAGATACAAAGTCAATTGTGGGGGAGTGTACTCATTTCGTAGGTGGGATGGTTGTATCTGGGTCAACGGCTGTAGACATTTCCTAGTTCCGTACGCTTGTGTCGGTAGACTTGACTGCAATTATGAGGATCAATGCGATTATGGAAGGGTTGGAATGCAACCGGGTATTCGTTATGAATTTCGAGCTCTTTTGGGAATCTTCTGACCTGAAATCATATAGAAGTTGTGCGACTGGTTTTGTGGTTAGGCCACCTATTATTCCGAGACTTTGGCTGGATTCAGAATGACGGTGCATAATCTGGTAGTTCCGATTCTGAACTTGATACTGGCTATCTAGCTAATGTGGCTCTTGTTTTGAGTGTTTCTTCTATAATTGGCACATTGTGATATCATTTCAACGTTTCTACAACGTCAATGGTCATTTGGACGTCATTTTTTTTTAAGAAACTACGCCCGTTTTGATAAGCTGGAATGGATCTTAAGTAACAAACATGACAACTGGGACATAGTTGCATGTGGAAAGGAGATTATTTCTTCAATTCAGTGGCGTTGTTGGCCATGGAAAATGTGAAGGTACATGTATTAGATCTCTAATATTTTCGGTGACATTCCATTTTGATCTCACACCTTTCAACCTTTCAACGATAGACATTGTTCTATTCGATTGTGTGACTTTTTCTCGTTTTCAAATGGAATTCAATTCTTTTCTAAAAAACTTGGACAGCGTTCTACAATTCCTCAATGTTATACTTTCCTTCCGTTTACTTCTGTCTCTCGCTCATGCCCTGATGTTCACTATGGTCCAAAAGAGCCCCAGCTACTCAAATTGTAGAGTAAAGCGTTGATTATTAAACGAAAAATGGTGCACTACTTATTGACGTTTAAATGTGTCGTATAAATTCAAGTTATTGGTTGGTTCTGGACAAATCTATGTATTTCCATTCTAACCTGGGAACTCACAATATCAAGCTTTTAGCCCCTTCCACAACTCCAAGAAGTACAAGACTTGCTGAAGTTCAATAAAAGTCGAGGGCATTAATAATGAAGGTGAATCGATATGGTTAGTTCCTTGTTGAGTTGGTAGGGTTGCCCATTGTTTGGACACTATTACTCCCTCTTCGTCGGACGCTGATATTTAAACGACCAATATCATCTCACATCATTACCTGGTGAAAGGTTAACACTATTGGAAGTGGATTGTCTATATTTGCTTGGAGGTTAGTTTAGGTATAATACGAACTGAATCACTCGTGGTTGTGGAAGCCCTTTTCAAATCAAAAGCGCTGCAAATTTCATCATCTCTGTGTATAATATCCTAGTAAGTCTCATAACTCTGCTATATAATAGGAATGAGCTAAAATGGATGGGCATCTCAATGGTAAACTCCTGTCCAGACCTCTGATCTGCCGAGATCAATTGTTGTGATTGTTCACATACACAAATACGAATGATGTAAGCATGATTAAGTTTGACTAACCAACAGTACCTATTGAAGTAGTTAATACGTGCATGGTAAGCTCAGTACAGCTTTAGTGAGCAGGCCCAGGAGAAATTCACCAAAGCAAACCAAATAAACCAAAACGTATTTATATGAAAACAATTCACTGTTATACCGGTTTTGGTCGTCAGTAAAGCTACATCCACGCTATGCCGACCGGCCTCAATAAAATTGACACGCAGCCTACATTCATATACCTATTTGCGCCTCAGTTGGCCTTCTTTGTTGCTCTCAGCGCTTATCTTGATCCAAATTTAGTTTTATTCCTCAACATTTGAGACGAATAGGGGGTTAAAATATTGGTTACGTACTCACCTATGATTAATAAAATGCTCAATCAACAATCACAAAACGTACGTTTGTAGACATGTTTGAACAAATAGTTACTTTGTACATTTTTTTCTTAACTGCGTCAATTGATTAACTAATGGGATGAAACAATCCCTGGGAGTGTGGAGTGAGATTGAAGGTGAGGTTCAAATCAAGAACGAAGACTTGCCTTTAGATCCTGCAATACTCTCCATCAAGACATCGGATTTCGATGGGAATGAGCAGAAGTGTCCACATTGCACTAAACCGATCGGGTATTTAGACCTGAACCTCGGGGTTGGGATTGGCATCCCGATCGACCACGAACAGATGTCACAAGTGGAGAGGAGGTGCTTATATAGTGCTTATATACAGTGCAGAAGTTGGAGTTCGATTATTTTTGCATGTTCACTACCAGTTTGACCACAATACTTTGGTCCGCATGAACCCTTGGACTTGGGCACACAGCTTTTACCTTACATTTGATTTATCTTTAACCTAACGAGGATTTGAGATATACTCGTATTTAGATAGTTATGTATCCCAGTTTAAGCCCTTTACCAATTTTGTCGAGTTATATCTCGAAGAACTGTCAGAATATTCTCCTCTTTTAACATTACTTCTCGGTCGCTTGCCATAAGTCAGTGACATTACATGTTCGCACTACGACCGTCTCCAGCTTGGAATGTATTGTGGAAATTCATCAGCCACCAAGCCTAACAAGCTGAATCACCGTCGTTACGCCAATCAAATGCAATAACAAGATAATTGAGTGTGTTGGGGCTAAGAGCTCGACATGAACCAATTGGCCCGGCTAGGACCTTATGGAGTTGGGGCGCTACATTGAGGCAGTCCGTGTGGAGATCAAAGGATGTATTATAGGGGCGAGGGAAGGGGACCTTTGTGACAAACCCTGCGCAATATTGTCCCTTATTTGTCACGCTGGTTTAATTGTTGTTGATTGGGACGGGGAGGGAAGTTGCGTTAGTGGAGCAAGGCAGGCATTGAATGACCAACTTGGCACTTACTTGCTGTGATATTGGCGGTGAATAATTGACCTGTACCCGAAAGCATTTCAATCTATTAGGTTTCATTGTAAGCTCAGTGTGGATTATGATTTGAGGGTTTCGTTTTGTGAGTCCCATGACTATACGAAATAAATAGAATAATGAACTATGTAAAATATTTTTCGAATAGGTCATCATAATGATTCATACATTATTTATATAGACCTTCATTTATATACTTGTGGGTGTAACAACGTCGGTGATACCAATTTGTATTGGAAAGTAACTGACACCAAATATTCGAAATCACCTTCTTTCCCTAGACACAACAAGTATCTCAGGACATGAAACTCGACATCTACCAAATCAAGCTAATCACAAATCCATGTGATTTTTGAATTGGCTGAAGAAGCCAATTGCCGGAAGTTCTGCCGTTTAGTTCACGCTCATAATGACGACTTTTTATTTGCATTACCCTTAAGCCCCCATCGTGAACGAACAACTGGTCTTAAAAAATTTTCTGAACTGATTCTTAGTTCAAATTCGCAGAGAAACGTACCTACATTTTCCGTTCCATTTGAAATTTTCGAGGTATGACGTTTTCAAAATTCATTTTGAACCCCTTCCTACAAATCTAGGGTTGTGAAAAGTTTCAAGGATCATCTTCGAGCTAGTCCAATCCCGAATCGAGCCAGACTCGAATTTCATAATTTTAGGACAACCCTAACTGAGATTTTAAAATACAAACCAACAATTTTTGAGGGAGGGGAGGGGCGGGGGATAATTTTTTGCGTTTCCAATAATTTCTTATTGAAGATAATAAGCCAAAATTTTTCATTGTCTTTGTTGTAAACTCATTTTACGTCAAAGATCAGGATTCACTAAAACAACAAAAACTGGAAATGTAAGTGGTGTTTGATTGTAATACATCGTTATTCGATTTCCGTTTCCACAGAAGTTATTACAAATCAAAGGTTTCCATGAAAAATAAATCTGACCAAACAAATGGTCCTTATAGGGTCGGAGAGTGCCTTGGGGAAGCGTGTTATGCGTCTATCAATTTCATGCAATTTACATGTATATTATATCCTCTCCATTTACATGCAGCACAGCCATAAAAATGCACCCCTCGGGTAGAATAAACTTGTCTTGATTGTTATTCGTGCGGCGAAGGTATCATCTTTCTTTTTTCCTGAAAAGACTTGGGAAGATGTAACACGGGGTCAAGTCTCATGTTTCACATTTTATTCGTAACTTCGTAGCCCACATTGCTTTCCCGTTTTTAAAACCTCTAAGGTTGAGTGCTGCGTTTCATTAATTAACAGTTGAGAGAAGAGAGTAGGGGAGGGGCCGAGACTCCACTACACTGTGATAATTTCGTACACTTGTAGGTGCTACTCGATCCATTACTATCAATCGTATTACTATCAATGTTGCCTTTTGTCATTCAAATTTTTACACTCATCCAACGCAAATGGCAGCCCTGAAGGTAATTATTGCAATATGTACTCTATTTCGCATAATAACCCGAACGGGGATATTTGATTATCCTGTAACCCAGTTTTTAACAGTCAACGTCTAAATGGATGAACGTAGTGAAATGTTCATCAGCTTCACTGACAACTTCATTCAAAAGACTGTTTTGAATAGCGTTAATCACCCAGCCTCCTACCCTAACCTTCCATCTAAAGGGCACAATCAATACCTGTCTCTCTAACCCACTCCTACACCATCATTCATGAGCTCATCTGTATCAAAACTTCAAAATGTATATTGAACACCTAGGGCAATGTGGACAAGCTATACAGATCGTGATGACGGATTGAGTTCAGTATGCCTCTATCACGGTTCGCCTATCTGGGAATGCTACACATGGGTCTTACAAAATAGAAGAGCAGCCTTGTATATCGATGGAATTTATTGGTATTCGATAGTTTGTTGTACAGGAGCGCAACTGGGGAATGAAGATTGGGAGTAATATTCATTTGCTAACCCTGAACGGCCTCCCCTCAGAACTCCGAACGAACAATAACAGGCGGCGAAGCTACCTATAGACGTCAATGAAAGTAAAATATTGTTCATAAGAGGCCGCACTTGGTTATGCCGCTCACGCCATTTTGTAATAACGGTTCTAACTGTCTTATTTATGGTCAGCTTCATGATCACGGAAAACATTTTATACGCAAATTATATTTTAAAAAATCATTTACTATATGCATATTATATTATATTTATTCTTGAAGCACAGAGCGGCTATGAAATTTAAACATGCAAAAGAAAAAATTCACCATTAGATACTGATATTTCGGCAAACGCCTTCGTCAGAGTAGAAATTGTAGACTGTTGAAGTTATTGTCTTCGTGATCGCATGATGGTATGATGGTGGGTTGCCATTGTAGACCAAAGTAGGTATTCGATCATGCCGTCACGAAGACATAACAATAACTTCAACAGTCTACAATTTCTACTCTGACGAAGGCGTTTGCCGAAATATCAGTATCTAATGGTGAGTTTTTTCCTTTGCATGTTTAAATTTCATAGCCGCTCTGTGCTTCAAGAATATTAAGTTACTTTGGAACCACGTTTCCTCCATTCAATATTATATTATATTTATACCTATATAATATGTAGGTATAAATATAATGTATTATATCGTCCCCTCTCTGACAGACGAACGTAACTTTTTTTCCTCCCACAAACTCGCGTAACAGAAAAAACCACCGAAAAGCTGTTTTTTTGCAGTTACGCGAGTTTGTGGGAGGAAAAAAGTTACGCCAGTCCGTCAGAGAGGGGACGATATAGTATATAGTAAATATAAAAATAAAATGTAGTATTATAATGTTATATTTACTACCTATTCTTATTAGGTACCTATACGATATTATTATATTATATCATAATATATCATACTTACTACATCACAGTATAGGTATTTATATTTAAAAAATTCATCCACAAATTACGGCAGCTTTAGGTGAAATAAAAAACAACTCATCATATACCTACTCCCGAAACCATGGTCAACCAAATTGGCCAAATCGTATACATATAACATTGTGATAAGGAAGAAAAACTAGCTCAGCAATGACACAAAAGACCATTGAATTTCATTCAATATAACTGTCAAAGTTCCGTAAACAAATGGAATGAAATTATCAATTACATTTAGGTATTTTATGTAAATACTAAATGTAATTGATAATTATTATATAATTATCAATATAATATAATAATATAATTATCAATATCTTATTATATTATAGCGACGTAATTGTTAATTGATATATTATAGCGATTTCGAGTGAAACAAATCATTTGACCGAGCAAATGATTAACAAATTAACAAGCTACAATACAACGTTTTTCGAAACTTGAGAGACGGTGACCCTTCTCCCAGTGGCGGTTTTGACACACGATTCAATCAGGTATGAGCCGGTATCGCTAACTATTATGTATCTTATAAAAGCCATTGCCATCGAAATTTCCTCACCGGCGTTCACGGTTGTCTCTACCTCATTTCCCCCCCAATAGATGATCGATAAATATCACTGCTTGGCAAATAAATCGGCTCATAAATCATGTACCTAACGACGATATTTAATTACATTCATGTCTCTAGCTAGTGTGGAATGATCAAATTTTGAACTCAATGAATACGAAAATGACAACGAAGCACGCTTGCAAACGGCTATTCAATACCTTAAATATGGAAACATACCGTATTACATACCATATTATCGATGCTGCTGGAGAGAAGACTATCAAACGATCAAAGGAATATTCAACTGGTAACTTCTACCCGAAACCCTGCAAGAACGAAAAGATCAAGGCACAGTACAAGGAAAGTAACGTACGAAGAATAGTATTAAGTACACCAAAATAACCCCTGACAACGCAGAAACTCTGAAAAAACCCACACCTGAACTTAAAAACATGATATGGATAGCATCAAAAAACGCACGGAATAAGTTAAAATCAGAAATAAACCCTCGAGATATGAAAGGGACTTGGCGGACGCTCAAAATCTTGCAAGGTAGACGAGTGGCCAAGGAGGAATCAATAGTTACTTCATCCCCTGCTGCAATAGGTACGCCGTTAACCGCACACGAATTTAATGTAGTTTTATACAATAAACTAGGAACAGCTCCGGGGTGAGATGCAATTAATTACACTATGCTGAAAGCTCTTCCGGCTTTGGCATTAATTAAATACCTTCAAGCTCTAAACGTAATGTGGGTGAAATCAGAGTATTATCAAGACTGGGGGCTGTTTGAAATCATTCCAATAATTGTTAATAATTATGTAGTAGGAAACCAAGCGAACTGAATTCCCATCACCGATATAATAGCACTCTTTGCCTGCACTGTTAAAACCATCAACTCCATGGTGAAACATAATTTACAATGGTACTTGGAAACAAACGTTGAGGCATTCAGCGTTGACTGCGGTAGCCACCTTCACAGACGTGGTGAGAAATGCCTACAAAAATAAACAGTATGTCATTTCGACTTTTTTAAGACATCGAAAACGCCTTCATCAGTATCAACCCCTCACTCCTCCTCCAGTTCCTAGAAGACCTACAAGTTCCAATAAAAATCTTCAAATGGCTGGAATCGTACCTCAAACGAAAAAGTACTTGGTTCAAACCACTTGGGGTTCGGCCCAGGGTTGTGTCCTCAGCCCTACCCTTTTCAATGTATATACAATAATCATCCACCATCTAGACTTGATTTACGGATGATTTTCTCATCTATGCAATTGGGCATCAGCTCTCCATGACTGTACAATCTCTCCAGAGCGGCCTGGGCATTCTCCAAAGAACTTCCCAGGACTTGAATTTAAAACTTAATCCACAAAAGTTTGTAGTAGTTCCTTTCCTCAAACGACGGTTTCAAGACGGAGAACTACAACTAAAAATCAATCACAGTCCGCAGTGGCTAGACGCCAAAAATTCCTTGGGGTCTATCTGGACTCAAAATTCACCTTCCACAAGCACGCAGATGAGATGAAGACTAAACCATTGAAATCGGTAAAAGTATATCTGGGACATGGAGGTCCACCATGAAACAACAACCACTAACAATTGACAAGAAAAATGATAAACGATTCATATGTTGCTCATTAATAATGTGTCATTATCAAGTATTTACCGATGCTTCAATAGGAGCTGATTGAGTGGGGGTGGGCTTGTTTGACAAGCAGACCAAACAATTATATTCAAAAAAACTGCCGCAGTCCTTTCAAGTGTGCAGTGCTGAACTCCAAGCTATCCTCATAGGAATCAATATTGGAATCACGAATCAATGCTCACGAACGGTGATTTTCACTGATTCCAAAGCCGCATTTCTCTGCTAAGGACTGTAGAAATACGAACAATTAAAGAAATAACAAACTAATTAACCGTCAGGTATAACGCAGGTATACACGCATGAAAAGAACGTAAGGAAAGTTTAGAAAACAAAATAAAAGACTTGCCGTGAGAAATAATGTAAATAACGTGATGTAAATGTACAAAGAACAGTGCCTATGTAAGCCTACAATTGTGCTGCCAATATGTGTAAAAGCACAAAGTCACTCAAAATAAATTAAAAAGAAGCCTGATTTTCTGGTGGTACCGATCATTTAATCTGCAATCCTAGTACTGAGAAGCTATACCGACCTCCCTTTTGGTCTTATATTAAAAAGAAGAAGAATCCTTCAGGTCAAGTTAATTCAGATTGGACTTGAAGGAAATAACGACAATGACTGGTGTTATGTTCATAGCAGTCTGCTATTTGATTTGACTTATGAGTAACTCCCCCTCGTACTTGCCATTTTGGTGCCTTTTCTCCTTATAGAGGGTGAGATACTGCAATGCGGATCAATAGTAAATGTTTCATCTGCCGTCCCCCCTTTCTCTCCCCTTCTGGTTACTTTACCCGATTTATCCTTAAAAGTTGTCAGAACGCTGAGGGAGAGAAGTTGGTTGCCTTCCCAGCTGCTTGGATACTCAAGAGCTGCCATTTCTACTGAATCTCTTCCAGCTTAATTTAATACTTATAATTTAATACTTTCCGTATTTGTTATTCGAATATTATTCAAAGCGCGTAACAAGTTCCTAAGATGAATCGGAGTTCCTAGTGTAGGTACAATAAACAATGAAATAATTTTTCGGAAAAATATCATTCGATAGACGGAAACTAAAGAACCTAGTCGAGAATCTACACCAAACCCATTCAAGGTTGTCGTTCTTACTACAACATTGGCCTAAACTGTTATTTACAGTCATAGAGGTGAAGGAAACTCAACCACTTCGGCTCCCTCAGGGCTTCTATGTGACTTGACTTTCACTATAATTCACTATAAATGGGAACTTAGCTAATGACTACTCGATGGGATCAAAGGGTCATGAAAAAGTAGTACCCAGTGCATAACGGCAGATTGTTTTTCTCCTTTTTTCTGGCAAATTAAAGTTAAGCCATCCCAAAGGACGCTTCTTATTCATCGGGACTTGTAGCAGTGTTGTAATGGAACGTGAATGAAGATTTTACATGCATTGGCTACTATGAATGTAGTAACGAAGGAATATTGCTCGAGAGGAAGTTGGTGAACAGTATTCAATCAAGTCAAGTCCTGGAAGATATCGAATCCCACGCCAAGTTGAGACACTTCCTACACAGCATCTCTCTCTTCTACACAGTAGGCTCTTCATTGTTAGTTTTACTTGTCAAATTGAGAGTATGCCTCATACACGTCTCTTGTCATTCTCAATAATATTATGTTTCTCAATGGTACGTTCTTACAGTCTATATCGAACGATCCATATTCGCATGTTGGTTGGTTTCTCTTCTCCATCCTTAATTTTATAGTGATGCTGCGGATTCAGAACCCTGTTAGGTCCATATCATTTTTTTAAACTCGTGTTTGCGATGCAGAGCTTCAAATGCGAAGTAAACAAATACTAGAAGGACGGTACCGCAATTATAACGAAAGCGGAGCAAGCCATGAGAAATGGCCAGATGACGAACGTTATCTACCCCTGCGCTTTTCGTTGGGTTGTAGTAGTAATTGGCCTTGTTTATTGGAGGAAACCCGTTGGGATCGAAGGTCTGTTTAGACGTCCGACACAAACAACATCCCGCCCTTTATTTATTGATTGCGTGGCTACAAGATTAATTTACAATAAATTTACGAGTATTTGTTGTACCAGTAACTAGTATTTACACCTTGGTGTAGAAGACATCTACGACGGGTTGGCCTATTATTACGTCAGTTGTAAATTATTACATATCGTCGGCTTACATACAGGAGAAACTAACTAAGTCAAAAAACACAGTTTCGAGAAATTTGAGTTTGAAGTTCTTCTGATTTGAGAAGTTGGATTGCTTTGGCTCTGAAATAGCTAGAGAACCCTAATTTGAGCCAGTTGTCCTTCATGATGTTTTATCTATTATCGTACCACGACATATCTGAATCATGTAAGATGTGCCTACTAAATGTAGTAAAATTACTATTTTTCAAAAAATGTCACTCGAATATTAGGCCATTCATGTTTCATCAACCACCCTTTATTGTACAATTTCCAATTTCCTGTACAATTTCTGCAGTTTCGCAAAGCAATGAGTGATAAAAGTTGTGGCATTTCGTATGCGTGTTTCTGATAATGTTTCATGTCTGAGATAGAATCATTGATCCATGTGGTCTTTGGTTTGACGACACTAACGATCCTATTGGACAAATCATTGTATTCAAGTGAAATTGAGGGCTTTCATCAACAGTAATTTTGGTGAATAGACCACCGTCGGCCTCTGCTAGTTATCTGCCCTTAGCAAGTGTGGTTCGTCAAAAATTTGCTGTACTTCCAGAACGCAGAAAGTCACTTAGTTAATTTCTCCAGTATAAATTCGACAAAAAAGGACCTCATAACGTGTTTTCCATGGAAACGGATACCCAGAGACGAAAACCGACGACGCCATTCAAAAGAGCATGAAAAATTAATGTAAGTAGGATATTAAACCGAAATTCGCCAAAAAAAATCCTCGCCTGTATGCCGACGATATTATGCTAAGTCATACGTGGAACGTTACTCAGGGCAAGTAATTATACGTTCAATAGACAAATATGTCGCTCTGAACGAGGGAAACTTCATCGTTTGTGGTTGTATTGATGTTTGATATATCTGTATGCTTTGGGTAATCAATAGATGTGCTGAATTGAGACATTTAAACAAGCAACATTCAGTACGTTCAATATTATTCAATATTATCCAAATGCCCAGGTGCCAAATGGTCGATATTGATATAATAATTTGACTCGCCAAATGTTAGACAATATTTATCAACCACTTATTGGGGCCAGATTCCTATCAACTCACCAAAGTGATATTATCCTCTCTCCACTTCCTCGATAAACAACCGTAACAAAGTGAGTTTATTATTGCCTTTGTTTTTATTTGGTCTCTCCACTATTTATCGAAAGAGGAGTCAGCCAATATCCCGATCCTCTGATGGGCACCCGTTTTCTCCCAGCCCCGTGGGATATGCCTGGACCGGAAGCCCTCACCTCTCCCGGCTTTGCCTTCAACATAAATAAGTCCCTTTGATTCGATATCCCCACTCCCTCTCATACAGCCCTCTACCTTCCGATTCCTGCTCTGTTTCCAACTATCAGACGCTGAAGGGGGTCGTGTAATGGGCAGCGCTTTGTCAACGTTAAATCTTTTGGCGCGGGAACAAAACACCGACCATCCCCTTTCCTCTCTAGTATTTTATTACTTCAACTCTTTTTACATTGTATTTTAACATTGAAATATGGTTTTTGGGGTATACAACTCCCGTGGCGTACCTCTCACATGTATGTATGAACAGTCCATTTTGCTCCCTTAATATGAGCTGAGCGGGAGTTCCTAGCCGTTGATTCACTGGATAAGCTCTGGAAATATATTAATTCATAACAACAAGACTTCGACAGTGATGACTACATTTTATCGAAACCAGCCATCACTTCATCTGGAAATCTCGTTAATTCATTTAGACGACACAGCCCAACCCAATGATTCAACATTCAGCTGTATCGTTTTAGTTTGGGCGGAATTGTATTATGCGGAACATGAAGTTTACGAACCGGTAAAACGGTTGATCTCTGGTTTCATTAGCCGGATGAGTCTCCCATCGCCCCAAGCAATGAGATGGGGTAGACTTCAACGGCATGTGATATCGTTGCAATTACGTTGCCTTGCCACGATATTTAGTGGGGGAACTTCGAGCTAAAAATTCTCTCAGTCTCAATAATCCTGCGGTTATAACATATGGCATCCACTCTCCACGACTGTGGTTTCATTGACAACATTGATATATCGTCTCTTAAAGCAACACACCCTAACCCAAAATTTGGATAAAAGAAGTTGAGACACCTCCTTATTCCAAATTTCGTGCTGAATAGCGTGGCGTGGTAAGATTTTCGAAAATCGGCCGCTGAAAGCTCAAAAACAACAAAAATGTGCTGGATTACACTTCAAAGACTGATACAATTGACTGTGATACTAGTTTGCCAAGTTATGTCAAACTTGTACCTCGAGTTTTGGCTCATTGAAACCCTTCAATTCATAATGTAGGTTTAATGTTCCCAATTGTTGATAAAAATTTGAGACTAATTGTTCTTAATAACATTTTCTTTTCATGAAATTGTGTTTGATCACTGTAACAATTTAGCAGACTTTTCTAGATTATAGTATTTACCTGTACTAGTAGAAATGCTAAAAATCGCAATTATTTCACAATTATTTCAACAAGGAAATTTTATAAGAAGAAAAAACCCCTGAAGCAACTCCACCGGTCTTGAGCCAACATCACGTATCCCTCACGATTTTTCGATCGGAGCATTAATTCATCTTAAATCATGGTAGGGTACTTCGGGGACATCACAGTAAGCTAAGATTAGTAATTTTAGTGTGAAATTACTGGTAGTTTGGAATAAAACCGTATCTTGTCTCTCCTGAAAAGTTGAGGAAAATGGATTAGGCTGTGTTGCTTCAATATGGTACATTAGACTGTGTTGCAACAAAATGGTACCTACATATTGAAATAACTAGAGTTGGAAAACGTAATTGAAATATAAATGTATCATGAAACAATCAAATAGATCTAAACATTTCTACATATCAGTACTTGGCACTTCCTATTGCTTTGAACACTCAATTCCATTGAGCTTCGCGGATACAATGTTGAATAGGAGGCCCGGAGTGGTACGTTTGGGTGGAATTCCAAGCCGTCAGTTCAACTTCTCGTAGAGCAACTGTATTGCGAAAGATATTTACTAATATTTTAAGAATTAAGGAGAGCTTGTAGCAAAAAGAACCATCTAACCCGGATCGGTAGCAAAAAGTCGAAAAAGCACAGCGGTTTTGAATGAACATTGTTAGAAATGGTATTTGTCAGGTTGGTCATTGCCAAAACATATACCAATTTTTTGTTGAATATTACTAACGAATCCCTTCTGGAGGGAATTAAAAGTCTAATCATTGCTTCTTCGAGTGGGACGGACGTGGCTGGTATTCTATCCGTACCCGTACAACCGCGATACCGAATGATGCGGATTCATACTGTGTTCGACCGACATTTGGTTTCGTAATGCTATAGGGGCCGAACTTATCTTCATTCGCTTACAAGAGCAGTCTTCCATCCGCTATGAAACCATCTAGTTACGATCCCATCGACCATGATTCGAATTTCGGCAACGTCCCAACATCCAAGGGGCTTGGAGACTGATGTAGGTTTAGAGCTAATAGCGGTGGAGAGGATGTATTATTCAGGGCCTTTCCTTCGTCCGAAATATCCTCCTAGGGCAAGGCATAAGTCTACATTAGGTGACCTCACTCTTCAGCTCAATGTGTGGATCGTTTCTTATTTCGGATCGACTTCCTCAGTATAATCAAACAGCAAAACGTGGAATCAGCCCACTGAACAGGATATAACGACCGTACCATCCGAAATGGAAATGTCCCTCATGTTGAGTGAAACGTCCATCAGGTATCGTGGGCGTTGCTGATTAGAATTTATACTATATTTAATATTTATTTGGATCAGAAGTTTTTTTTCTTTTTTCTTTGTTATTCGGGTTTGAAATTTTATTTACGTTGGTTGGTTTAAAGAGCACCGAATCGGCCTTGGTACGTCATAAAATAAGTTCCTACGTTAGAAAAGCGATCACTTCGACAAGTGCTCTGGTTGAGGGCTTGAGGGCGTTGATTTGATTAGACTCGACCAGATGTCGCCGTAAAGGCTCAGCCTGAACTAAACACCACTTCCTGCCCGCCCCAGCTGTACAGACGTGTTCAACAAATCCGACCGCTATCAATCATCCTCTTCATTTAGGCCTCTCGTTTCTCCAGATCCTCTTCCCCCGAACTTAAGCCATTGTTGTCCGAATGGTCCCTGCAGTGTGTGTGGGAATCTCATAATAAAAGTTTACGGCCCGTTTCCATTGTTGGTACATTTAAACTTTTGTAGTATAATACAATCAACCTCAACGTAGCTGCCAACACCATTAGGTATCACAAAGGAAGCCAATATCGTTCGCTGACTTCAGTATCAGGGAAATAAGAATAATGATAATTATGATCAAATTAATTAAATATAAATGCTTGCTATAGGTTTATGGTTTTCCATAATCCACAATCATATCCACAATCATGTTCGTGTAAACACTTCAGGTCCTTTTCAGCCGATACTTATGGAATTCTCAATTGGCGTGTTCTCATGGCGACCATTTTATGGATTGGATAAATAATCATGCAATGGCAACCGGATTTTAGTTTCTGGTACGATTTGTACTATGAGCGACTGACACATATCAGATATTACAAGTCATAAACCAGCTAAGTAATGAGTACTAAGCAACCCAATGTTGAATAGCCGTTTAATTTTGTTTGCCTTTCATAACGACTGGTTTCTTCGATTTGACACGCGCTCCGAGTGCCTACTTCAATAATTGTTATTATTGTAATTATTATTGTCGATGAGCTACATTTGCGATAGGTCGTTAAAACAGCAGAAACGGTAGCTTGTCGCTTGGACAACAAGGAATCAAGCTTTTCATTAAAAACTTCCTCTAAGTGATTACGGCCTAAAACTTTCCTTTCGCCGAGATGGAGGATTTACGTTATTGTTTTGAGATCTTGTGCGTACAAACGAGGTCGAAACTGTTGGAAACTGGTAGGGAACTGCATTGCTTATTATGTCGGACGGCGTAAGGCGCAGATCATGTTTTATATATAGCATTATATATGTGTTTCCAAATTTATTGAAGTGATACTATTCAGATCAAAAGATCACTATATAAAAATTACAGACTTCGCTGAAGATGGTGTGAGAGTGACATGAGGGCTACGTAATAAATAATATAAGTGAATTAGGTCACGAACCTATTTTACCAAGTACATAGTATTTCTTTAACAATGAAATGAAAAAATAAATGAATAAATAAGAAGAAAAAGATAAAGAAAGGAAATGAAGAAAGAAATAAGATTCGAATAAAAAAATTCGTTCTCATGATTGGTTTGTTTTCCGTTTCAAGGAAACGTTTTTTTTTTTTTTTCAAATATTCGAGGATCTTGGCCAATTTTAATTGCTTTGTTCATAAAGTACAAATTTGATTTTAATTCAACTTTTCAATTAGGTTGGGAAGATCCTCGTTAACATTTTGTCCCTCGAGGCATCGAGCAATCCCTCATGATTCAAATTTTTCGAATTCGGTGTTGGATGGCAGCGAATGGTGGTGGATGTCCACAATCAATGGAAGCATAGCTGCAGTCAATCCACAAATGCGTTTTATTATTATTAACGCTTTCGACTAAAAAGTCATCGTCAGGCAGCCAGTTGAATTTCTTGATACGCTCTATTACAATCGTAAGTTTAATCGTAGGAGCAACAAATCGTTAGTTTAATGTTACTCTGTGCTTGTAGTCGAGCGTATCAAGAAATTCAATTGGCTCAAAGGCCTGATGAGATGGGCTTGAAACAACTTGGTACCTGCCTGAAATGGTATTTTTCATATAAGCATATATTATAATATATTATATTGCATATAAGCATATCGGATATATTCCATACATTCCAAACAATATGCCCACCCTCTCAGGTAGCCCACCCCAATAATTTTCATAAGTCTATGATTGTGTTAATTGTACATTGAGAAATATTTTCTCTGGAATATATTTCAGTATTCTCTCATGAAAGAAAATGTGTAATAGAGTTTTACCTGCTCTCTCAGAGATTCATAGTTCCCTCACAATATTCCACATAGCTCCACTCGCCGTTCTGCTAATCTCCTCCGTTCCTCTGCAGTGCTCCCAGATTGAATCGACTGAAAAGTAAAAGCATATCATTTAGATCGGCTTTGAGGACGGTAGCGTGCCATCTCCTTCTCGTCTGCTTTACCTGTTCTTCTTCAGTGATTTAATTAGGGCCTCAATCTCCGTCAAAACTCAGTTAGATAGATAGATAGATAGATAGATAGATGTTTTATTGTGTTAAAAAACAAGTTTTTCACAAGAGTTCACATATATGGAAATAAACTACTAATACTAATAAATGAAATACAAATTTCTTTAAATTCAGATAAAGTACTTAGGTACATAGTAGAAAGAAAAAAATAAATTCTGATTTGAAAATTTAGCTCAACAGCCAATAGTGTAAGGCACAAAGAGAGAAATTAAAGATGACTAGATGAGGCACATGACATCAAAATCAGTCTAGACGAGAAAACCTTCGTTTACAGTAAATGCCCGCTGTCGTAAAACAGTCTGCAGAAATCCCACTAATTTCCCTACCTCTTTCCTATCGTTACATAGCAGAACTGAGCGGAAAACGGATTCATTTAAAAAAGGGGCCTCAAAGTATTTAAAGCGTTCGAAGGTATAGACTTTGCAGGAAGAGATGAGGTGGTACAGTGTATCAGGGCTGTCTGCATTGCATATCGAGCAACTTGTGGAACTGTCAAAACGGTTGACTATTCCATGAAGGATGACTCGGCAAAAAGAGGGGTTCGCACACCTTATTTGGCACAGAAGTCTCTTTGTAAATAACGAGTAGTCATTCTCGAGGTACAATGCACTCTGCCGTGGGTTAAAAGGAGAATTTCGTGGGCAGTAACTGAAGGAAGACGAAGACGACCTCTCCAAATCAGCCTGGTGTCAACTCATGTCAAACTCAGTTGCTTCTTTTAAAACCGCCTGCTACAAGAGTTTATTTCGCGATAGCTCCCGTACCTATGAGATGAAATGTTTTGTTGACCAAAAACCTTGATGTTTCTTTTCATCACATGAACGTGCCTGATTGTGAGGCTAATCATTTCAAATGTCATATGGAAAATTAGCACTAAATAGCCTTTACATCCTTTTAACTAATGACGAGTGCGTATGGAAAATCCTTCTTGCTTGTTAGAAAATCGAATAAATAAAAATTAATTGAAAGATACTCGTACTTCCACAGTATGGGTCGTCGAGCACTAGGCACTTGAGTAGCAGCAAATTCAGTGCCTGAAGTAGCCTGGTTTAGTACCTTCATATGTGACCTTGCCCAGCATCTCTGCACAACTTTCACCATCCCATACATCGGCCATGGGTGTTTGGAATTTAGCTTTTCAATTTTGATACTCCTGGTTTTGCTTTGCATGATTCATTTTCTGTTGTGAGTATATTTGAACGTTTTGACATTAATTTCAGTATAGCGATACACATAGACTGGTATTACCGTAGTTTTCGGGCTTTCTCATCGAAGTACTGACAAGGAATTACCAATTTGAAGTTATTAAAAATACCTCAACTCTTTTTTTGTCTGTTACAGATACGGACAACCAGCGAGTGATAATTCACGTGAAGGATGTCAACGATGAGTCTCCGTACTTCATCAATCGGCCACTTCCGATGCAAGCTGTCGTGCAGCTCAATGCGCCACCCAACACACCCGTTTTCACACTTCAAGCCCGGGACCCTGATACCGATCACAACATCCACTATTTCATCGTTCGAGATAGGAGTGAGAACACATGACTTTCATTATATTTTTCGATAGTTTCACAGAGAAAATAGATGAATTCTGGTTCTTCGAGAATTAGTTTGTTCATTTCTGTTGTTTCTTTTCATGTTCATATTGAACAGTTACGTAATTTCCAAAATTTCCTCAATAATTCATGCTGCAGGATTGAAACTTTCTAGACTAAGTTGTTTATGAATTTGTTTCAATGACGTCGTCGAAGCACTCTAGGCGTTTCCAGAGCAGTGGCTTGTTTACGTTCATTTCATTATCATCTTAAACATATCCGATACCCGAAACGTTTTAACTGCTGTCACCATTTTACTTTGCTCCCAACTATGAGTAATGAGCAATTTGAGCTCGGGATACGGTTCTAGATATCTGCCTAACATCTTCTGAGACGATAAAACGATGAGCGATGATTAAATAAAGAATAAAGAACAACTGTGGATCAAACAGGGTGATCATTAGAGACGTTTCGCAAGATCACTTCTTTACCTGAAATATTCAATGCATTACACCAGGGATGAGAATGAACGACAAAGTTGTGAGGATTGTAAGGTTGATGAAGTTAAGGAAAATCCTTCATTTTGCGGGCTACTGATTGAGATTTTACTTGTTGCAATTAAAAGAAATATTATCAAATACCTTGTTTTTCAATGATATATAAGGAGATTACCAATAGATTACCGATTTCAGCTGGTGGGCGGTTTGAAGTTGACGAGAGGTCAGGTGTCGTCAGAACAAGAGGAACTGATCCTTTTCAGCTCGATATGGAATACGTACTATACGTGAAAGCAGAAGATCAGAATGGGAGGGTCGATGAACGCAGATATCAGGTAAAAGATCTCCACGTATTATTCATTTATTCAACTCAATCAACATCTACTGATTTATGGAATATTCCAATCTTCATGCTTTTTCACGGGTTTAATTTGATAACTGAGTGACTGTGAGGCACTCAAGATAATAAATAATCCTAGAATCAGAGGATCTCAGGGCACCTTTGGAGTGTTGTAGTCATTGACGCCTGTAGTTTCTGTAATTGTTTTAAATATATTATTCAAACGGATTACAAACTTTGTTAATTTTATTTTACTATTTTTCATTTCCTCCTTTACAGTCAACTCAGGAAGAACGGCTTTCGATTGTCGGCGGAAAAAGGGCCCCTCAGTTCTACATGCCTACTTATGAAGCTGAGATTCCTGAGAACCAGAAGAAGGATTCCGAGTAAGCTTTAATTAATTTTACTCACCCGTTCAGGGTTCTCTTGTTTGCTCCTCCTCCCCTCTTCCATTTCTGTTGTACTTCAAGCGGGGACTAAATCCATTAGCTCCAGGCTGTATGTAATAATTAAAAATTATTGTTTTAATAGTTTAATTGCTTCTTTGATAGATTTTGTAAAACGAGAGACTCAAAGATTGTGATAGGTAGAATCGTAATTGGAATATTCCGCTATAATTGATATACCCTCACTACCAATTAGAAATGTTTCTATCCCGGTCTCACGTTTTTGTTTGGGGTGAAAGTAATGACGCCTCTCCTTGCTTAGATACGCTTTTATATAATATCAATTAAAATAATATTCGAAAATGTCCGTCAATCAAAAATGCAATCAGAGTTCTCCGCTCGTTCTCTAGTGGTCACCAATAAGTAGTGTTATTACACATAAATAAATACCCGCCTAGCTTGAAAGCATATTGGCTTAACGACTTGCTCTGATCAATTAGTTAAATAATCCTTATAGAAATGACATTCTCGCGCTTTTCTTCGCTATCTTCATGGCCCGTTTGAGCATCAATAATCCGTACCGACCACTTCCTTCAATTTGTGTTACTTCAATATCCATTTCCTAAATTATTTCGTCGTTGATGATGTATTTCGTTGTTGTGCAACCATTAAAATTATCACATTAGGTGGGACATCGTTAGGGGTGACTAAGTTACTGAAGGCCCATTGGATCGGTCGACATCGTCCCCTTCATAATACATTTTAACAACCCTTCATACTTTAACAGGCCTCTCCCAACTTTTCAACAGTTTAATCAAAATTTCAACATTCATATGCCCTTGATTGCCACTAGTGAGCAGTAATTACAAATTAGAGATCACCTTCGTAAATAGGTAATGGTATGATGAATTCGTTTCAAACTTCACGGTGGTAGGTATGTTTTGGTTCATGATGAAATATTGTAATTGGCTAAGAAAAATTTATTAACACTCCTCCCCTCCTTTTCACTTAGACACTTAGAATCCAAATATCGAATAGAGAAAAACGTTTGAATGTATCACAAGGGTTATTTTTATTTTCTCTATAGATCACGGTTCAGTTGACCATTTTCTTTTAATGGTCCTGAATTATCGTGTGTGTGTATTCGTTCGAGAAGGTACAGATACAGATATATACAGACACAGACTATCAACTCGATTTTCTTTTTTTTTTAATTATACTTACTATGGGTTTTTAACGCCGTGTAAGGTCAAGTAGTGGTTAGGTGGTGACTTCGCAAGTCTAAAGACAATTCTTACGCTCCGCCAAAAATTAAAGAAATTCTTTTGTATGTTTCTTTTTTCTCTCAAATTGAATGCTTTCGATGGTGGGGTGGGATGTCGTTCAGACGAGATTAGTTTGAAGGCCGCCCGCACCTTAGCGCCACTTGTCTAGCCACTATCGATCCCCCATGGCGAGTGATGCCCCCGCACCCTTGTTACCCCAACTTCATCTCGTGACGAGCTGTAAATTTCACCTTTCTGTCTTACTAGGTTTACTACCGTGTTCAAGGCAGCGAAGTTGGTGAACCGACCGCCCTATTTTCTCGTTGCAAAACGTCAACTCCGCATCTCACGATTGGCCGTCCCCCAATGTCCAGACGCATGGGCCAATGTCAGATCCTCTTTCAGTTTTCCCCACGTGACGCATAAGAATACATGGATTCTCTACTGAAAGGGATCTCGTGCAGTTTTCTTCTCTTATTTGGTCCTCGAAATAATCATCCCCTTTTTTCCTACCTTCCCGTACAGGCGTCTTCATCAGAAGCGACGCACCAGCCACTCCATTCATCGTCAGAATGACATCGCATTGACTAGGAACTGTCTCCACGTCCACCTCCATTCTCTTCCTTCAGTATTCATAGCTTTTTATTTTCCCCCTTCGTGCTTCAATATTGTTGATGAAGCTTCTACTACCATTGCATTTTCCTGAGAGCGTCGCGTAAAACACACTTCAGAAGACTCGCTTCGGTAGCAGGTTCAGTGTACTGCCAATTAGCTGTCGTTTTCTACATTTTATACACGACAGTTTTCTACTGCATCTGTGTATTACGTTGAGGTTAAATGAAATTTGTTGAATGTTAATAAACCACTAAGTAATTCAATCATATTATCGTCATTTTCTGTTGGAAAAGAAACCGGAGTTCACCAATTCATTAGGTATACTTATAGTGTTGTCTCAAATCCTTTGTGGCTCGTCTAATTCACTTAGCAAGTGTGATCAATACCAGAAGCTGGTGCGGAAATAGTACGCCGGGCTTGGTACAGCTCTGAACTCGTGACCCCTTAGCTGTATAGGAAGGTCAAAAGTTCAGTCGTCTGCAACCCAACTCATAAAAGCTTCCGTTAATTATAAAAACGACCACGTAAAATGTATACTAGTGGCGAGTCATCTATTTGATCATTGGATATATTTAAAATTGGTCGTTGGTGTTTTCACTAAAGCAGGTCTCTGGCCCTCATTATATAATGTCTTGTTAGTAGTCGTGTAGGGTGTGTACCCAGGAATTGCATCAAATCGGTGAAATGGTTGTCACCGCAATTGACTGATCCAGTAGAAGTAAAACTGGTATTCTAACCGGAGTACTTACTGCCACCAGTGTGAAGGTGCGGTTAATCTGTTGGCAGATGTTGTAAGCCCAATTTCTGCACAATGTCAGGGGCGGACGACGGAGACAGTGGCTCCTGTGTCGAGCGGCATTGTGCACCTCGTACCATATAACATGATGTCGAGAAATAGAGCTTCTGACCCACTCCAGATACTTTTGCCTAGGATCAACGGTTTGGGCATGGTTCTCAGCCCTACCCCACTTCAGTTTTCCGGATGCTTTATTATACCATTTTCTGATACAGCTGTGTTGGGGCATACAACTTTCGTGTGACCACTCATATTACATCCCCAGCACCGTATGTCACCCGTAGCTTGTTGGTTAGGCCCCATTGCTTCAGCCAATGCTGCGTTAGCAAGTGCTTCTTGGACCGTGGCAGGGATGGTAAGGGCTAATATCCTCCTAAGTTCCATGTCTTCTAACGCATCCAAGAAGCATTGGACACCTTTTGCCTCCCAATAGCTCTTGGGGTCATCAGGATAAGCTGAGGTATATGGATCCTCAAACCTGTTCTTCCATATCTGAGGCCGAGCTTACCAACGTTTCCTCCAGCTTTTGGTTTCCTGTCCCTTAATTGCATTCTTAATTTTGTTGCCTGACGCCGGATACCAAATTGCTTTGACAGTGACTCCACTATTGTGTGATGATTTCAAGGAAGTTCAGCCAGAACCGTCAGGGCTGCTCCTCTCAAAGTACTGCCCAAACGCCAGATGAACAATGCATCTCATGGCATTTCGTCGTGGAACATCAATCAATAGACCCATCTGTCGAGACATTCCCTGTACCAGACCTTCAATGGCTCTCCTTGGATCGAGGGAGTTGTTCTCGCCAAGCAATTTTTCCAACACTCTTCCAAACCTTTTCGATTCCTACGGCCATTGATATGATTGTTATAGTCATATTATGACACCATCAGGTCTCTTCGCTCGCCTTCCTTAGTAAATTTCGATATTTCTCATATTCTACGTTAAAATTTATCGGCCAACGAAGGGGTTTACAAAATAGAGGAACTCGGAGAAATAGCCATCGTTCTAATCTATAAACATGCTGATCATATGATACTTCTATGAAATGTCCATAATAATAAATCCTATTCAAAATCCCAGCAAATTTACAAGTTAGAATAGGTATTTTTTCGATGCACAGTTGGCGCAGATTATTTCGAGCATTACGCAGTTGTTTTTTTTTTTTTTTTTTTTTTTAATATCATCTGAAGATCAACATGAATCAACTTGATCTAACGCTCATATTTCGCCTCAAAGCATGTGCAGTGTTTGTTGAACTATTTGCAGCCCGAACTATTTCACCAGATATTTGATATCTGGTGACTTCTATCAAATATGCCACTTATCTAGTAACACGTCGACGAGATGACGTCGTCAAGCGTATTTTGTCCACTGGTTGTTAGCAATAGTTTTAGAGTGTCCAAGGGTTGTTTCTTATATCCTCGGGAGTTGGGTGTTTCAATCTTCAGGAAAAATCCCCTATCACACAGGAAATTTTCTCGACTGTCCAAGATTAGCTCAGATCAAATCTTCATCCCTATTTCTTTTTTCGAAGTCTTCCAATAACCTTCCACTCAGATCAATAAGGATTGGAGGACCTGAGGCAATTCGAAGGATTCCTCCTTCTTTTTGTCATGACGCAGCCCTCCCTTCATCCTCCACCACTCGGACTTCCACTGTTATCTCATTTCTTGTTCCCGTCGCCGAAAGGGTCAAATGAGTGGATTAGGCTTAGGTCGATCAAAATGTTTAGCCGTATCCGGTTTCCAGCTTCTATAGTTTTCGCGAGCATCGCGTGATCTGTAACTTGAGTCTGTGAGGGATGACCGTTTGGACGGTGGATGAATTTCGGTGCGAAGCTTTTGTGGGTGCTCGTCGGCCTGTGACTCACCTGCGCTAGCTTTGTTTTGTGTTAATGGCACCTTTGAAATTGTATCCGTTGAGTTGAATTAGTACCGCCCTTGATTCTCTCTGTATTCATCACTCCTTTGACGACCCTTGAATTACATAGGATTAGGGTTATGGTACCGACATTATCCTCTCCCGGGTCGATTACGAGTTTTCATAATATATAAGGTACCTGAACATGAATACCAAAACAGGAACCAGGTTCGTATTTAGGAAGTTTCTTTCCTGAATTATCCAAGGGTTATTCCAAATTCATGGTATTCAGTAATAGCGGCCAGAAAACGAAATATTTCTCATACGGGCTCGATGGAACTTGATGAATTATTTTCCATCTGGTTGCCTTACGGTAAAAACCTTGGGGTTGAAACCCGATGGTGTGAAATAGAACTCAACTGAGGCGAGGCTGGCAGCACATTGTGCCACAGATGGAATCGCTTCCCAGCAAGGAACGATATCCCAACAAATAGGAAATTCCATGTATTCTACGCTACAGTGATCGCAACTGTCTGCTATGGTGCTCTAGCCTGGGGTTAGACAAGATGTGAGATATTGGAAAAGTGTCTGCTCCCCCTCATTACAAGGGTTTTCGGCCTCCAACGACTATCTCATCTGTACATCATGAACCTCAATATACAAGTCATCTCTTCTGTATCATATTATAATTTGAATTGACCGATAAAATTTCTAGCTAAAATAGAAATCAACGATAAAATAGATGTTCGGATATGGAGCAGTATCTCCATGGGGCCCAATCACCACAATTTCGCATTCAAACAATAATTAAAATGATTAAAATAACTAAATGCAAACTTCGTGATGTCAATTCAAGTGTGTTTGGTTGAAAATGTTGAATTTCACGCTATGTGGCTGAATGAGATAATACTCGAAATCGTGCAACAAGCAACAGATATTAAAAAGAATCTCAACATTGAACATAATTTTATCCAATTTGAAGTTTGAATCAGTTCTTCCCACAATAATTATAGGTACTAGGTTAATTTTTTCAGGGTATCACGTCTACTATTGCACGATAGCAGATGCTCAGTTATCCACATAGTCGTGGATGTATCCAAAATTAGTGGTGAGCTCCGTCTGTTGCTTGTCTCAGGTGATATTCCAAAAAATATGCGTGTACGGTATAAATCTCATTGTACGTCTAGCGTTTGCATATTGATCCTACGTCGGGCGTACACAGTGTTGTATAGCAGAATGGCAGGAGGAGGGATGAACTAAGGATTATGGGCTGGGAGCTTTTAAGCCCCACTGTTCCCACTGTATTCGACGGTGCCGCTGCGCCACGTACCCAAAATCTGGTTGTCCCTGGCTTAAGAACTTAGAAGATGGTGGTTGCTGGGGATGAAGGAAGGACGAATAGGATTAACTGAGGGAGATTCCTTTCGTGCAGGGACGTATTCATTTTCAACAGAGTATTTCATGTGTCATCTCCATCTTAACGACTTGACTTGATCGTTGCTCTACACAAGTCAGTAAATCAATCATTGAGTAGACCGGGATAGAACAAGAAATACAATAGTGTTCAACATTTATGAACGGTTAATCTGTGGATAGAATGCAATTCCCGTTATTCAACGATGGTGTATATAAATTGTCGAAAACCGGAGATGACTGGAATAAAATTTTCAAACTCTCGAATGGTGAGTTAAATTCCCACCTCTCCCCAATAGCCGGTTTTGCGAATTTTTCGGTTTCTACTTCGTATAGATAGTGGAATTGATCTATCTGTAGTATGTATTGGCTATATCGCGTAAAACGAAGAGGAGAAGTGCTGATAGGTTGTAGGTCTATGAGGGTTGACTGGGTCGTTAACTTGTTAGCAGCAGCGGAAGTTATGGGATGTCTCCATACCAACATTTAGCTCCAAAGTGTTCTCGACCACCATTACCGTTGCATCATTAGATAACAAGTTATGGCCCTCCGCTTGCCATCGGCTTTATCTTTGTTCGCCTCTTCGCTCACATCATTCATGAAAGCCATAAATGATGGCTCGATCAGCTGAAAAGATGGAGTCAAACATCAAATGGAATTTCCGTCACCCAGCATTACCACTAGAAAAGTTGATATCACGTAACATTTATCACGTAACGACCTACTATGGAAATGTTTCAGCGTATCTTAAAATCACTACTTCCTGGTTTGATTCTCGAAATTCTGGTGGTCGCAGGTTTCAATTGGACTTTGTGCTCCATAATCATATATTTTTCCCTAGTTACCTTTGCCATCAATATTCAGCCAGACTCCAAAGTTATGCCGTATTATGTTGTATAACTATCATACCCTGCTTGCCTTCATAAATTACTCCCGGATTCATTAAGATATATCCATTCATTTGTAGGATTATGACTTGCTATCAACTTGCCCTCCAAACATCTACACACCTATTCACGTTCTACGTATACGCGAATGATATTAATAAGTGGCTTGTATATTTGTTGTATTGGTCATTCGCTAATTACTCCCTAATTACTCTCGAGGATCGTAGTTTCACCAGATCCACAATGTTTCTGAATTATGCCTCGGATTGAATTTAGTTGGAAAACAGATCTGCGACAGAAGGAAATCACCCTTAAACGCTTGGTATAGCAGCGTTTTAACGGATTTTTGAAGAAAAGGAAGCTATTGTTCTCGGTTCAAAATGTTTAAAACTCGAATTTCAGACCATCCTGAATTCACTGCCAAAAGACACCAAAAATCAGATATATACCTATGTATACATATACATATGTATGCGTCATTCCATACGATAGATCTCGATAGAATTGTGATAAAAAGTTCAAAATTGCACGAAAAATCTGTCTTGGCAATCGAAAGGCTATGTTCGTAGATTGGCAGAGTTTAGGGGAATTTTAGGGGAGTAAAAATTACCCAAAAATTTCAAAAATGTAACTGTCAGACAAGTGAACATCTTTTTAAAGGTTCTTTGCACTGAACACGTTGGTGAAGTCAGAATTGCGATATCTTATTCCCCACTCAAACTGGAGCACTCTGAACATGAAGAAAAGTGGTTGTTACATGAGATGTTCGTCACAGTTAACCAGGTCTAATCTGACAACGGGGTGAGGTATCGGAATTTTGACTTAACCATCTTGGTCAGCGTTACAAAATCTATAAACTGAGATGTTACTCGGAAATGGAGACAAAATTTGTTATAAAACCAGTAAATTGGAGACATTTTACATTTTAAACCAGTTATTTCTTCGAAAATTTGCGCTTATAGACATGCTGCACCACTCTCGATTTTCACCCACTCTCTGTTTTGTTTTACTTGATGCCCTGAGCATAGCTACAGTCTTCTCACTAAGTTCCAAGCAGGGCTCCACACTGCCAGAAGGTTGTTATTTCAAGAATACCTACATTAATATGATTTGTACTTTCAATCAATTCTACGGACCTTTACGGTTGCAGTGAAACTTTTGTAGCTCCGATTGAATTTAAATTCATATGACGCCATCCAGTGATCCTAACAACGTTCATTATACAAAATACTAGTGCAAAAGTACGTTTGTTCAAAATAGATTGAATGGAACCGGAATTATTTATTTGGCATGAATTTGAACAGAAATTTATGGTCTCTTGAAAATTATACCATGGCTTCCTCTTACTTTGGTGACTCGGAAGCCAAATCACCCTCATAATCACGAACAGGGTACGTATCTAGTGATTGATACTGAATAAATTTTATTCATTCCTTGAGTGAGGATGGGGCGTCAACGTCCATTGAATTTCCGAATAATGATTCTTCAGATTCTAAGGGTTTGAGATAATACCACTTGAAAGTAATCTGTCAAAGTGTACAAAACTCATTTAGAAGTCTCTGGTAATAGACGTTATCTCACTGCAAATGGAACCCCGCAACGGCCAATATCCGGACGAAAACTTTGGCGGAACCCGTCGGTGGAGCGGAAATCGGGGAAAGCGCTACCCTGAAGCCTCAAGGAGCAGGATGGAGAAGGCATACGGGTTCAACTCAGAGGCGAGGATGAGATGGAAAGGATCGGATACGGCGAAACTCCTAAGGCAAGAAGAGGAGCTCGTGGAGGTCTACAATAACAAAAGTTTTCCTCGAGATAGGAGGGGACAAAAAAATTCTCGTCTGGGGGTTTGAAAGAGAGGGAAAAGTGTTTTCGTATTCTTCCACCCTCCATTGCAGGTCGAAAGAACGTTTTCTTATGAGACCACCCCCAACCAAAAGCCAAGTCGTGGGGAGGGTCCCAGTTTTTGGTGCTTGGATGCGGAAACTAAAACCGCTAAAGCCTGTGGAAGTGTTCGGAATGAGGGGCGGAGCGTGAACGGGCGTCAACCTTGTGGAACGAATACTTAAGAGGGAGGGCAGAAGGAGTGTTCATTATTATAGCCGATTTCTTCCTTGCATAAAATATTCCCGTTTGCCAATAATTTATAGCTAATGCAAATCGATCCGTCTAGAAAGAGTGAGATATGAGAGGACTTTTGACAATGATTCAAAGATCATAATTTTATCAACTTCTTCGTGAGGAAATTTGAAAAAAAAAAAAAAAAAATGAACAGAGGAAACGTGGAGAAAGCTAACCGGCTTCCAGTCGCTTTCCTGCATTAATACTCGTACATTGTTTGAGTGGATCTGGAGACAATATTAGAAGTAGCTAGCTGCTGTGGGAGGGGGATCAATATCAACGCAGTATTTGGAGATTGCATCGAGAATGTGCTACTACGAGTGGTTGTGGATATGTTTTGTATCATAGATTTCACCGAACATATCAGTTAACTTTACCTGTCCTTCTTTCTACAAATATTCAATTTATATGTGTCCACTCATTCATTATAAACTGAATTAACAACCCTCATCTTCAATAATGCATTATCACGGAATTGCATTGAAAACCCTAGACATTGAAGGCATTATAGCGTTGAACAGTATTGAATAGATGAACTCTTTTCATCAGTTTTCTTCAGGTTGACTTGGATCAGCTCTCTCAAGGTTTCCAATCGGGTTGCTGGAGTAGTTCGTCGTGGAGGTCTGATTGTGGTAAATTGATATGAGTTGTTGGTAGCAAAAAGATGATACTATGAGGTGGGCTATAAATTCGAGATCATAGAAGGAATAAGCAGGACGCAGCTAGGCCACGGAAACTTTACAAGCTGACCTGAAGAAAAACGTAGTTCCTCAAATAAGTGGAAAATGGGCAAGAACACAATCATTGGAATATCACATCTTTCTGTTGTTGAAGTTGAAAATACCTGTAAAGGCAACATGCAAGAATAAAATCAATTTATTATATAAATAAATTCATCAAATTAATAAAATTATAAATTCAGCAAATTAATAAAATTATGAAAAATTAATTAGTTAATTAAAATTATTCAAATTTATAAACTATTCATTTATTAATTGATGAAATTATAAATTAATAAAATTAATTAATTAAGCAGGAATAATGGAGATGTAGCTTTGCCTAACTGAATAAGAAGTGTAACATGGTGTGGGTGGATAACCAGGTTTTGAACTTATATAATTTGGCTCCCTTTGGACCAAGCGATTCGAATCTCTTAGGGAGTACTATTATCCAAATCAAGGAGATCCCCACCAAATTTCAAGTTTAAGGAGTCGACATACGGATACCCGAAAAACGTGTTTCGTGACGTCCGGTAAACATACACTTGCTACCGTTAGTTTGGCGGGGCCGAACGCTAGCGCGTTCATAGATTATATTTGAAAACCATGTAAATATATACTGTATCTCTCGAGTATTCGTAGACAAAATATTCAACATCCTACTCGTACAATAAGAGAAATAAAAATAGAAATGAACCACGAGTACTTGACGAAAAATGTGAAGAGGAGGGGTTGTGTCTTCACTTTTATTTGAATCCCCTTCCACTCGAGAAACTAGCAGTTGCTGAAAGGGAGGATCTAGGTCATCTGCAAGAAAGCTGCTTATAAAATCCGGCATCTTTTTCAAGTTTTGCGCTTCGCCAACTACCAATTTCTCATTCTATTTCCGACAGGAAGGAGAAACCAGGGAGAAGATTTAGAGGGTTGCATAGAAGATTCCAATTGGATTCTTTCTGGCAATCGCTCAATAATTTGGTAGATTTTATGATTTTGACCTTAATGATTTTGAATTTTTGTTGTTGCATCATGTTGAATGATGCATTCAATTTGTCAGGAAGTATGTCTGTAGTTCAACTTCTTCAATGTGGCAACACGCTCGCAGATCGACGGCAGCGGCACGAAACGACAGAATAGGAATTTCTATTCGTTGTACTGTATCATCCACACATGCCCGTAAATAATCGGGTTTTATTATTTATTGGTTGATATTAATTTTCTACGATAAAAAAGAGGAAATGATAACAACAAACTGTGCCGAAATAAGTTAGTTCCATAAATGTCATTATATCTGAAGAGCTATGTTAAGTGAATTTAAGTACTTTTTCATTTATTCATTTGTTACTAACGGTCCACACTTTCTCTGAAAACGAATCCTTTCAATTCTGAGTCTATATCACTCGGGTATCGTTCAAAAATGACAAATGCTCGCAGTCCGCAGAGCAAACAAACGTTTCACAGTCGATTTCAACGTGTGAATGGGGCCTCCATATCGTTCACCTAAGGTTATCGACTGGGTTTCTTTTATTCCTCGTTAAGTGTTCTGTTTGAAGCGGGACTATTGAGTTATCACGATATCGTATTTATGTATTCCCTTCTAGGGCAGTTTGGTGAATCGTTTGGGAAGCCATTAGGAGGAGAGAGAAAAACCAGGGGAGCGCTTTTGCATCTATTGTCAGTCCCTTGTTTCATGAGGGAGTCTATCTCCATCCATCATTGCCTAGAATTGTTTTCAGAGAAACTCCAAAGTTACCATAGGGAGTCCCTCTTTTTAACGGTATCGATTTCTGGTTAATTTGTCAACAGGGATTTGTTTTTCCATTTAGGTCAGTGTTCAAGCCCCCTTTCCACTTTCGCTCCCTTTTGAAAGCTCATTTCATTACCCTTTGGGCATCAGATTCGTCCGTGAATAATCCTATTGCGCTCTAGTCAAGCAGAATCCCTTTCGTCCCTCCCAACTCTCCTGATTATAGTTCATCTCGTTGCCTTACTCATGAATGTGGGCCGTACGAGTATGTATCTACCTAAATTAATTTCCCAATAATTTTTCGTTCAAATCGCTCCTTGAATCTTATATGAAATGATTATAATAAAGTTCATACGAGATCACATTCCACGTTGTCAATAACCACTCGCGGCAGAGGTGTATGTTGTAAATAGAGCCCCCAATTTTGATGGTATGATATTATTACTCTTCTACTTGATCAATGAAATGCAAATGGAACATGTAACCAAAGACGGTTGAATACTAGTAAGTAAATTTTTCGGAACGATGCATAGGCTCAATTCAACCAGAAACCTTATTCTACTAGACTCTTATTGTAAATTCTAAAGCCATGTTTAACAAACCAGTGATCTAGGGCAGGATAAAACTTACTGATGGAAAACCGTTTGTTTCATCTTAAGCAAATTTTTGAAGAAAAGGATTGTTCACGGTCCAAAATTTTTAAAACTCGAATTTCCGAAAACATTTACCAAAATCCGTTCCAGACCATCCTGAATTCACTGCCAAAAGACAGAAAAAATTATATGTACATAAATAACATATACATAGTAACGTAAATTGCCAAGTTCACAGATCTTAAATTGCTGAAGCAAGCAGAGTTCCCCTCGGACTAGCGAGCTCTGCCAACTGGCAGTCGTATAAGTCTCTCTCTCACGCTCGTCCAGTCCAGATCAAACCTATTGTCAACGTGTAACGGTTGTTCTCAAATAGATTTTCTTAAACTAGGACTTTTGGAAATTAATAAGTTTTTTAAAAAGCTTTTACCAAAGTCCCGTGAGTTAAGTGGCGCAGTCGGTAGGTGGCGCAGTGGTTAACCAGTTATTTCTTTGAAAATTCGCTATTATAGCCATGCTTCATGAATAGGGGTTTTCTTTTCCAGCATCATCTCCGTCAAAGCCAAGTCGTTCGCCGATCGAGAAATCCGGTACACTTTGAAAGCTCAAGGACAAGGAGCTGGCACCTTCAACATCGGTCCTACTTCAGGTACATAATTCCCCTGCTACTTATTGCCATAAGTTAATGTTCCATGTATTTCTATTATTACGACTGTGTTATGACACTTTGTTTGTCTATGACTGAGTAGATTGTGTGAAGATAGAGAATAAATTCAGGGATGCACAAAACCTTTACCTATCTAAGTTGAAGCATAATCGCTTACTACTATCTTCACTCCATGTGAAGGTTTTGGTAATATACCTAATATTTTCAACCGCAGGAATCGTGAAATTGGCGAAAGAGCTGGATTTTGAAGACCTGAGACAACCTCACGTTTACTCGTTGGTTGTCACAGCTACAGAAGATTCTGGTGGTTTCTCCACATCGGTCGAGGTGAGTTCGATCCAAGATTATTAGTTACTTAGGTATTGTTTTAGGTTGGGACAAATTAGAGGATACTACCCTTCAGCTTTCTTTCCCAAATTATTGTCACCGTGGATGGTCTTATTTATTCATTGTATCGTGTATATGAATGCCCATATTACATAATCTCGGAATTGATAGCCACTCAAACACTCCCAGTTCGGTTGTTTGTGACCAGGGGCTATTTCTTGACTTTCAAAAATTATGGAATAGGCAGGGGTCTCATATTTTGAAGAAGGGACACGGATCCCATTATACTCTGAAGCGTTTAAAAATGTTACTCCCTCTTATCCAAAATCAACTGACTAACAACTGTTCTCAACTTACTAACAACTGTTCTCTAACCAGAATTGCGATGTCCCATTCCGTCCTCAAACTGGATCACTTTGAAGTAACGTGGTTGTTTCTTGAGATGTTCTTCACGGTTCATTTGCTGTAATCTGATAACGGTATGAGATATCGCAATTCTGACTTTACTATCGTGTTCAGCGATTAGGCCTGATTCGGCATTCGTATGAAAAATCGATTCTGCATTGAAATGTAAAATACACAGCCCAAACACTTATTTTGATAGTCGAAGAGTCAATTAAGAAGGTACGCTTCTTCGAAAATTCGCACATCAATTCATGCTGCATAACTGGTTTCTTTTCGACATGGGTTTCCATTTAGTTTGTAGGATTTATTCATTCGCGAAAGTACTTGTCTATTAGGATGTCTATGTTTATACCTATGTTTTCCATTTGGCGATCCAACGCCCTCTGTTACCTGTTGATTTAGTATGTCGCATTCCAAATAATATATTGCTTAGAATTTATGGAATTGATTACCTCAACTGTCACTCTACGTACCTACTGTTGATTTACATCACGAGGAAAATGTTAACAGCTCACGATACGAGTGACAGACGTCAACGACAACGCCCCAAAGTTTGAGCTGCCGGACTATCAGGCGCACAACGTCGATGAGGACATCCCTCTGGGCACATCAATCCTCAAAGTCAAAGCGACCGATTCAGACAGCGGGACCAACGCTGAAATAGAATACCAAGTCTCGGATGATCACTTCGCAGTGGACACAAGCGGCGTCGTCAGCAACAACAAACAACTCGATGCTGACAATAACAACGCGTACTACGAGTTCGTCGTCACGGCCAAGGATAAAGGTGTGGATCTATGAATGGGCTCCCTTTCAGTAAAACTTTTGGAGTTACGATGTTTTTAAAATAACAACTTCTTCCTATTGAATAAAACGATTCAAGTCATCCTCGGCTCAAATGGCGCCTGCATGCCAATAGTTAACTCTATGCTTAAATGCCAACAGTTCAATTGAATAGCGAGATTAATAAAATTTATTTAATGCTGACATAATATGAAATAATATGTCAGAAGTAAAGACACTAATTGTTTAAAGACTAAGCATTTTTTTATTTTGATGGATATAAGCGACTTTCTTAATTATAATGAATTTCCAAGTTTATGTACTCGTACTTACCTAGTTTATGCAATTTTCATACGTACACACAATTCTGCTAAAATAATTGTACTATAAATATCAATTTTGTAAGTTTTATGATTCAGACTAACGTATTTTATTAAACTGTAGGTGAACCTTCGAAGACTGGCACTGCGACAGTCCGAGTTTACACGAAGAACAAAAACGACGAAGAGCCCAAGTTCTCGCAACAGGTCTACACTCCTAACGTCGATGAAAACGCTGGTCCCAACACGTTGGTCACTACGGTTGTAGCATCGGATAAAGATGGTGATAACGTCAGGTAAGATCCAACACTTCTTAAGATGAGAATAGTTTGATTTCATAAGGGTAGTGAGTAACTACCGTTAAGAGATACCTAGGCGATTTGACGATTGCCAGGTACCTTTTTGGTTTATTATCTTCGATAATGAACCACTGGAATCGCCCAAAGAAAAAAATTTTTTCTCGGGTGTTGTCAGTGGTATCTCGTTCAAATTTTTTCAGCATGTACATATCGAGGTTCTCACGTCAACACCCCACATCCTCACTTTTGGCCAAAATGAGTTATGCATACCTTTCGAAGCGTCTTCCCCCGGCGGATCGATCTAACTAAGTACAAGTAAGGTACCTAAGTTAGGTATCACTGAATCTCTTGATTTATTTCACTGAATTACTCAGTAAACGTAGTCATTGGCAGATGGTTTTTTGGCTCTGCTGATAAGTCGCCAAAATGACGATGTGAGGAGTTGCCGTGAGACCCTCGATATGTTCTTTCTTTTCAATCAAGTCGGAAAGTTTTTCGATATAATAAAAAAAAAATGTTTTTCATGCGATCCAAAAAGTTTTTTTTTTTTTTTACACCAATTGTTTGGTATTCATAAAATCGTACCAGGTTAAAGCAAGCTTTATTTCGGAAAACTATCCGACTTGTTTGAAGCTCTTTCATTTTTCTATCAGGCAAAAACTGGATCACCACGCTGCGACGAACCGTTTTCGAGAAAACGATAGCCAAAGTTGAAAAAAAGTAATTTTTCATGAGAGCAGTTTTCTGAAAAACTTGCCTCCACGCACCTCAACGTAGCTTTCAGTGTCCGTCGTGATAAAGTAATGGTGGAGGATGTTATGTGGAATGAACGAAGAAGAAAAACATAGCACTGGTGTTATCATCACCGATCTTATCTAATTTTTGCCTATCCGTACAAAAAATTAGATAAGACCAGTGATAGTTTATAACTTTGTCAGAATGGGGAAAGCTCTTTTCAGAAAACCAAAAAAGGAGTAATAATGTGCAGGAAGTTGTAAGAAATGTAAGATTTTGTGAGAAAGGTGACATAGAAAGAATGAAGAGATCCTCAAGAACTGTCCAAAATGTCACAAGAGATGCCAGAACACGAAGAAGAGTTGCCAGGAAGAGATTGGAGGACGAATTTGCTGAGGGCGAAGCAGACAACCCATTCTACGGCGCCGGGCAGTTCTAGATCCCAACTTTTACGAATTTTAAAATCCACTTAGGATTGGCCAAAATAATAATATTATGCCGTTAATGTCATTGATTTCATTGGACATTTTACACTTCCCTAAAATCGTACAGAATAACCGAATTATTGAGGTAAATCAGGAGGATAAAGTGAATGTTTGATGAAATGAACTAGGAATATGTGGAATGATCGATCGTTATCATTATCCATCATTGATCGTTGTCATCACCTATTCCTCACCACGGAACCTGGCTGTGTAACTTCTTAAATGTTCGTATAATGAGAACCTCTCATCTCCGCTTGGACCCCAGAATGTGAACCTCACATCTCCGCTTGGACCCCAGAATGTGAACCTCACATCTCCATACTAACTAACTTGGGGTTTTGGGGATTTTCTAGGAAGTATTCATATTTTATGACGACGACTTCTTGGAGATAATAATGACAATTTTTTGACTCTAGGGTGTGAAAAACAAGTTGGAGAAGCCAAAGATACAAAAATCCAGAATTCTGAGAAATTGGGAGTTGGGAGGTCCAAGCGGAGATGAGAGGTTCTCATTATAAGGCGACGCTATAATACTTGAAATTTTTTTTTTGGGTATTACAATTTGAAAATCATAAGATTTGGAGGTTCCTATTGCCACATCTTAGCAGGGAAATAACCCTCACATCTTCAACTTCTATTAAATTTTAATAGAAGTTGAAGATGTGAGGGTTATTTCCCTGCTAAGATGTGGCAATAGGAACCTCCAAATCTTATGATGAGAATTTAATTCTCCTCAACTGATGTTAAGTTCAACCGTTCTGTTTTCTCTCTTTAGGTTTGGTTTCGTCGGTGGGTCTACGTCGTCGGGTCAGTTCGTTATAGAGGAAATTACCGGCGTCATTCGACTTCATGGAAAAGCAATATCCCTCGACAGAGACAAATACGAGCTGAATGTGACAGCCAAGGACGACGGTGCTTGCTGCGTCAATGGTGAAGTGACTACCCACACGTCCACAGCAGTCGTAAGTACCTTTGGACTGACAAACGAAAAAAAAAAAAAAAAATCATTATAGCTGTGAGGATGGGAAGCTGGTTTAATATTGGTCTGGGGTGTCCAGTTCTATCGGAACCCAATTCATCGAGGGTAGTCAAGTGTGGATCTGAAGGTTTCAGAAGGACAGGGCGTCGTTTAGTTCAGTAATACCGACAGCGATTGTTCGATAATAATGAAACTCAATGTATATTCGACAATAGTTAGACATTATATTTGGGACCTGTGGAAATTTCATGGTGGGACCTGTGGAAATTTCATGGTAGGACCGGTTGGGATTGTTTGATTGATGAGGATGGAGAGTGGCAGGTCATGGCTTCCATTATGTGAAGCAATTTACCCTACTTACGTTTCCTTCGTTATCAGTAATAGAGTTCTGGTAGTCAAACATCTTGAACTGATTAAGCAGCACCCCTCAAGAGAGCGTTGCCAACTTAAACCGCGAATACTCCTCTTAGAAGGCCCTCAAACTGGCAAAAAAAGAAAGAATAGTTCAATATTTTGATCAAAAATATCGTTCAAAATTTTGAGCAAAATGGTGAATGGTCGGGAGCCCACAGACCATGCAAAAATATTGCACATATTCGAGTGCCGATTCAACTCGCTGTGGAAAAGCCTCACACCGCGCTCCCCCTACAGGATATTGACGGGTCCGCAAAAATTTCAAATCTTCCAGAAAACTATTATGCCCCACAAATTATTTTACTTACCTTTTGTGCACAACATTTTTGCGCAAACATGACATCTTCAAAATATTGTGCAAAATTGTTGCCCCTTTACTTACTAAACTTGAACGTCGAAAATTCAGTACCAAAGAACACAATATTTTGTGTTCTTACTCATAACAATTACATAAATTTAAAAAAATTTTTTTTTAAACAACATAACATAGGTAGGTACCTACTGATTCGGGCTGTGATCCACATTAGAAAATGGCTTCAGCTCGGTATCACCATATTTAAGTGTTTCAATGCACAGATTTTAATTCTATTCCCATTTCACATAGAGCTATGCCACAAACTGGTTATATCGATACCTTGAAGCACAAAAGCTCAAAATCCGTTACAGACCATCCTGAATCCACTGCCAAAAGACACCAAAAATTATATGTATATGTGTCATTCCATGTGTTTATTATATGTCACTCTGGACGATAACTCTCGATAGAGCTGTGATAAAAAGTTCAAATTTGCACGAAAAATCCGTCCTGGCAATCGAAAGGCTAGGTTCGTCGAATCGGGCCACTCTGAAGGGGGGGGGGGGGAGTTATAAGGGAGAAAAATTCCCCATTAATTCCCAAAATGAAACAGTCTGACAAGTGACCAATCATTTTGAAGGTTTTTTTTTCTACATAATATGTATACATAATATGTACGTAATATTATTTTGTAATGTGGTGTGAATACTTAGTACTATTTTTCCCATAAATGGTTGGATCTTAAGTTTGCTATGATTTGTGATGTACGTGTACACCTCACAATACCCAACATACACACATGTTATATTAAAACGACATTATGCTGTGCACTAGAGAAATGAAATCAGTAGAAATGCCAGAGAAAAGTCCCTCAGAACATTTCTACACTTGACTAAAGTCGAATCCCGTCATATTTTGTTTTGCCATTTTCAGAAATAAAAGACGAGTTTCAAAGACGAAAAAAGTATATTTCAACAAAAAATAAATATCTAATACACCAAAGGCCGATTTTGGCTGTTACACCATCTCAGGTGGATTTCCACTATTTCGCCGCTCCTGCATTTTTTCTTCTTCACCTCGTCTGAATATTCATCAATATTCATATTCATGTATTGTAACAGTAGTAATTTTCATGTTTCCATTACAGGTCGTTGTGTTCATTACTGACGTGAATGACAACAAGCCGATATTCAAAGATTGTGGCACTTACTATCCGAAAGTTGAGGAAGGAGCCCCCAATGGAAGCCCCGTGATAAAGGTACAGATTTATTGCATGGTTACTCAATCTGCCTCATTGTGCAGAGTGAACTTTGCGTTAGACAAGTTCCTCAAGTTTATTACTATGAATCCAAACTCTTCGAGGTGGAGATACGAAGATTTTCGATTTATAATAATTCGAAATGTGCCTTCTGTTCAAGTAGACACTCGGTATTTTAAATGCCAGTCTTGGTGACGTGTTAGTTTTGTTTTGTGAGATTGAAAGATCGTGTGTTTTTGTATCATTGAAAAGTTAATAATCCTAATTGTATAATCTGGATTCTTGGTTATGTTATTATAGTATTGCTCTTTTTCATCTAAATTCTTCTAAATTGCATACACGTTCTCTTCACATTCAAAAGGTTATGGGCCCAGCACGCTCCCACTAGGCTTATTGTTTAGGACAAAAAAGACAAGTAGTGCTTTATCGAAAATCCCAACTGATTTGAATGGTCTATTCATGGATGGTTTCTTAAGGACGTATAGGATCTCCTAAGGACGTCCAGGATCTCTTGGTTCCTTGACCTCTTAAGGATTTGGAGATTCAGTTAGGGAATCTGATCAGCTGATGATCATTTCAACGGTTTTTTAACAATTGTCGGGGGGTTATTGTTGTCCAAATCGTCAAAGTATCAAAATGGTGATTTTGTGCTACCACTAGGGTCAAGGTGCTTCGAAAGTAGCGTTAAATAGGCGAATCAGTTCAATGGTTCTCTCGCAAATTCCTTGAACACTTCGGAGTGATGTGTATAGATAAGGATAGACAGCGTGCCCAAAGTGAATAGTTAAAAGTTAATATGTTGATGTTGATTGTATCAATAATTGGTATGCGATGGTACCTACACAAACCTACAGCTAACCCAGTTACATGATTAGTATTGAAAAATTTAGAATTCTATGATTTTTTTTCTCTTCAGGTGCACGCCACTGATGAAGACAAAGGAGTAAATGGACAGGTGAAATATTCCATAGTTCAACAACCGAACCAGAAGGGTACGAAATTTACGGTGGACGAAGAAACTGGTCAAGTCACCACCAACAAGGCGAGTAACTATTCCTAATCATACCAAAAGATCCTATTGGAATGGTATAATATACCATTCCAATAGGTTCTTTTGGTATGTAAATCACAGATTACGTTGAAAACACATATTAATCTGTGATCTGTGATTTATATAAATTTCACTTATAATACCTTCGAAAAAGATTATTTGATTTCTATTAGTTCGTCGGTTAAGAGACGACTATTTCCATGTACTCCTCCTTACGTTTGTAGTACAGGCTGATGGTCGAGTATCATGAACAAATCATTGTAGTTCTTCAGCCTGTTCGAAAAAAACTGCTCAAATTAGAGGAGTATAATTGTTTTTTAAGTACATTAACCTTTGTCTTGTTCCTAATCAATTTGGTTGTTTGCAGGTTTTTGACAGGGAAGGGGACGATGGTAAATTCGTTTCCGTGACCGTCAAAGCGACAGATCAAGGCGACCCATCCTTGGAGGGTGTGTGCTCCTTCACAGTCGAAATCACTGACGTAAACGACAACCCTCCTCTGTTTGATCGTCAGGTATGAAGATGAGAAAATGATAATAAGCCTGCTGTGATTCAACAGCCAAAACTCCTGTTGATACCATTCCCTCCATATTATATCTGTTCAGATGTTGGATTTTAATGTGGTTCATAAATACAATGGGCACTATCACTTTTCAATTTTTTTGTCTGTTTGCCAAGTGTTTGCACAGCCTAAATATTAAATACCTAGTCCAAAATTAGGGAAACTACGTGGCGACTATTCACTATTGTATTGGGCGTCTATTAGATTATAGAAAATCCCATCACGTATGGACGGTATGGTGAAGTAGGTACGTGTGGTAATTCATCAAAATAGTCAGAAAAATGTTTAAGTACTGAAGCAGTAACTGTTTCAAATAGAGTGTCTTCTTTGCCTATTATCTCTTACTCAATTATTGTGATCAACTTAGTGCGGTCCTATGCAATGTATGAATCCACTCTTGCCGTTAGCACAACTACCACCATCGTCTACTGATATAGAGGTGGGACATCGACCTCAAACCATCGATGTTCAATGTTTAACCATCGATATAAGCGATGCATCGGCCTTTAAACATCAATGACTTTAGATATTTTTTGCAATTGGATAGAGGTCAAGTAAACTGGTGGAGAAAATACTAATTTTGTTAAGTATCATATTTTAATTAATGAAGCATTTTAAAAGTACAAGTGTTACAAGTAGATTGAAAAATAATGAATTTTTACAAAATTGATAAATAATGTTCCGGTAAAAGGGGCCTGCATCTTTTAAATCCGGCCCTGACTGCTCCTGATGATTGCAGAAGGGTCTCAACCAAATGATTGCAGAAGGGTCTCAGCGCAAGGCCAGATCTTTTTCTTGTTATTTAACCAAGTGAGCTCAAGGGTAGTAAAAAATTGATCTACAACCAAAGATGATGGGATTTAAACTAAAGGGAGTGTTGGAACTTTTCATCCATGGGACTTCATTCACTCTTGCCTTTAGCGCAACGACCACCATCCTGTAACCGATAAAGTCTTTACTGATAACTTTTCATACTATCGTTCTTCTCTCTGACCGTGAACTAGGGATGTGGGATAAGTACTATACGATACCGAAAGATCGAAGATCGAAAGAAGTATACCGAGGGTGAAGTGGCAACACGGCCTACCTCAAATGGGGCTGAACAACATGGCCTACCTGAGATAGGGCTATTCAACATGGCATACCTCAAATAGTGCATAATAGTGCCTAACTGATATTTTTGGGCATTTTGACTTTTTTTATTCAGCGGGATTCAAATTAAAAATCATTAAAATTATTCATCCAGTAAGTTGTCTGTATAGCATATTGGCAACCGGAAGTGTCTAAATGGCAAACAGTCACGTATATGTTCCCAAATTTTAGAAATAGACAGTTTTTTGTGTTTCTGTAAATTTTTCAAAAAACATTTAGGCCATGTTGTACAGCACCATTTGAGGTAGGCCATGTTGACCAGCCCTGTCTCAAATAGGCCATGTTGTTCAGCCCCACTTGAGGTAGGCCTTGTTGCCACTTCACCCTCGATACAATATGATACAGCAATTATTCGATACCTACAAGTATTGGATCATATGGGTACTTCTATAAAGAGAAAATAAACTGGGGCAGTTGAATCAAGCCTGTTTTTGAAAAAAAGCCGCTCACTTGGCTTTCATGCGACAGGCATCGTCAAAGCCAGTGGTGTGTTCTAGAGGTAGCTTTTTGAGAAGGTAGTAAAGCAGGATTCACAGGCGAACGGAATGGCAGAATTGTGTGCGGAATTTTGTTGTGTCACACAACTTCTGTGCGAGGGTTGCTATTGCTAGATCGCTTCCCCGTTAGGTATGTGGTCATCCTCTTTTTGTATCAAGCTCCAAAAATTACTAGAACCAAACTCGAGAGAGGAGCAGAGTTTCTATCATAGAAGGCGTTTGCTTCTACTTCTGCCGAGTTGTCCACAATTTTATTTGAATATAGACCAATAGGTATTGTGTTATTTCTTTTTCTACTGAATAATTATGCTGTTTGTGGCATTCAGGTGTTGTCACAGAAGTCTCTGAGAGGGAGTGATCGGAGGAGCGGATCCCACTCAGTTCATTTTTTCCCTCGCTTCCAAAGTCCCACTTGTAGTTTTGAATCCGGAAAAGCCATATTCGTTTGATCGATTCCTAAGAGACAGATAAGTCTCAGAAATGAAAGTGCCTAATCCAGGTTGAAGTACGCCTGTAGCGGTGACACATGCAAATCCGCCTTACAAGGGCGTTTTTGCGTGGGTTCGCATACTGTTTTTACTACCATGAGTAACCTCCATAAACATAATATTGAGTGGTCCTGCTACATATCTCAATCGGCCGCCCAGGGCGCTGATTCAAGTTCTCCTATCGAATTATCCAATAATATTCATATTGGCAGTATCCGGTGGAAATCAATACTCTAAAATGACCTAGTATGCACGGATTGAATGGTAATAATAATTACTTTTGTCTCTTTTCTCAGAAATATGTGGAAAACGTGAAACAAGACGCTTCAATAGGTACAAATATTCTTCGGGTCTCAGCATCTGACGAGGACGCAGACAACAACGGTGCAATCGTGTACACTCTCTCAGCTCCCTCCAACCCTATCGATCTCGAATATTTCGAAATCCAGCCGGAATCTGGTTGGATAGTTTTAAAGAAACCCCTTGACGTAAGTAACGCTTATGATGATGTTTCCCAAATGAGTTTTCCATGAAACGTCGGACGAATGTTTTCCTTTCTCTACAAGCAGCTCTCCACTCAATTCTATCCTTAATGGGTACGATTGATCGCTGGAATTTTGCAGATGAATATCTATTGACTAATCCAAAGCTTGCACTATTTTAGGGTTTTTGTATAATATAATTATTCCTTTATCGTTCATATTACTAATCGAACATTAACAAATAATTTTTCATTGATTTTTATTAACTGATTTTATAGTCACAATCGTCATGACTATATTGGATTGAGAGTGTCGGAGCTCCTTGTTACTTCTATTGGGATTCCTTTCTAATATTCCAATATTTATGAACAGCGGGTCCCTCATAACTCTGCAGGAATTGTTTATTGGGTCTCCAATTTGTTAACATTATCTGAAAAGTCTCCCTTTATCAAGGGAAACAACAATACCAACCAGATCTTACTTCTGGGTTAAACTTCATTCAAATTGAACAGTCGGTACAACTCCTGCAAAGTTGTTGCGCAGGCCCAAGCAGGATCAAGTGTCTCAAAACAACGGTAGGACATGTGTGCACAAATGATTTGCGTCTTGATTTTCGCTCATCAGTGATCCATTGATGTTTCAGAGGCACCGTTTTAGGTTTCATAGGTATACCTACATTTTCAAGGCTCGTCGCTTTTTGATCGGTAATTTCAATTGTGCCCTTTTCAAAATCAATCACCAACTCTTTCATTCATTTGAAATATACGTATGATTCAACAATGGAAGGTCACGGTAATTGAGGTACGATTTTATTCATGTAATGATCAGCGACGAATCGGAACCGATAACCACAGGATATACCAGGTTGTTCTATTATAACATGGAGATACGAAAAGGTACAATAATTATTAGAGCGGTTGTAGAAGGTACTGATTTTTTTGCATGTAAATGGTTATGGGTGGTTCTTTGTGTGTTCTCAAACGTATCATTAGATTATCTAGTAGGCATTGTATGTGTGAGTACAAGAATCGTAATACGAAATCAGTCGACGTACTCAAATTCAATTTTGAATCACAATTGAATTACTGTTCAAGGAACTCAGGCACAAGCCCAAAATATGATTGTAAGGGTGGATTAAGATAACTTTCTGTAATGAGTTTCAATATTTTTGACCCAATTTAACGGTATTTTTGCCCCAGTAAGAGAAAATGGGAACAGCCAACTATCAAACCATGGGTATTTCAATCGTGAAATAACCAAGATTGTACGGGGGTGGGTTGGGGGTCCAAAACCCCGGGTTTTCCTATACCTCTGAGGGGGGTTCTCCATTCCTCTCGCAGCAGCCTAGCCTTAACCCCCCTCCCCCTTATCAGAATTCTGGCTACGTCACTGACTCCCGAATCGTCCCACATGCTGATACTGCTAAGTACCTAAATTCTCAGGAGCTTAGTTAATGCCCCCTGGTATGTTCGAACGAATGATCTCCATCGCGATCTTAAAGTCAAGATGGTGAACGAAGTCGTTAAAAATCAAGCAACGGACCATGAAAACCGCCTCCACAAGCACAGAAATGTTGTAGTACTGAACCTTCTGGACAATAGCGGCGATGTACGAAGGCTGAAAAGGACCAAACCCCTGGACCTAGTTACATCTCACTAAAGTGATGTGATGAGTGGTCTATGAACCACAATTCGTTAAAATTAACTATTAGAGTGACGTTAATAGATGTATAATATACAGTTGTAACAATAAAGATGATTTACAAAGAAAAAAAGGGTGGCGTTGGACTGTTTAAAATGACTAGAGACGCCTGGCGAGGCAGTGAGATGCTCAAGAAAGGCTTATAATAGTGAAGGATGACTGGGGACGGTTGATGACTGCTCAAGGGTGCCTTTGGACCGTATCAAATGACTAGGACGCTCCTGGCGAGGCAGAAGAGGGGCTGGGGATGCTGGGATGCTCAAGAAAGGTTTGGAGTGATGAACGGTGACTGTTTGTTTGAGCACTGCTCAAAGACTCCTTTGGACTGTGTAAATGGACTAGGGGCTGGTGAGGCTTGGAATCATCTAATGATGGTATGGTTGCGTATGGATACGTAACAAATTATCCACAGGAATCTCTGGATAGTCAATGAGGACTTGAGAAGGTTAAGGTAGGCTGGGGTTTGCTAGAAAGGTATAGGGAGGGCTTGAGGCTGGGGTGTTCTAGGGGTATATTGTCTGGGGAGAGCTTTAAATGATCCAGGACGGCTTGGAAAGGTTAAGAAACTGGGGATGGTTGAGGATGACTTTGGCCAGGACGTAGCCAGTGGGTTGGTTTAAGCCCCCCCCCCCCTCACCACTCTGGTTTTTTTTTCATACCAATGAGGGAGTACTTCATACCTCTCGCGGTAGGCCCTAGTATGGAACGCACCCCAACTCATCGAAATTCTGAATTTGTCACTGAGACGCAGAACAAAAGGGGAAGATTGTGATCTGGTTGGAACACACTCGGTGGTGATGGTGGCCAAGACTGAATTGATCCAGCCGAGTTTCTCAAATTGAGTAAGGGGAAGTTGTGGTGGTAGAGCGCGTTGTGGGCGCGTGGAGTCCAGGGGATGATAAGCCTAAACTTTAGGCCCTAAAGGCTGGTTCACATGGTCCGGAATGCGTATTGCTCTGTGATTGGTCAGCGTCGAAGGTTGGGAGTGTACTTCCATGGCCGTAACCAATCACGGAGCAATACGCAATTCGGACTTTCCGCTCCAATGTGAACCCGCCTTAACTTATCAACTAATCGCGCGACTTTTGATATAAACACCTTTTTTGTAGGTTAAATTATTCACCTCTGAATTTTACTCAAACGTACCTTCTTGTAATGTAGCTGTGCCTGGTACATCGCATCTCTTCCTTAATTTAAATGTAATTCTGATCGGTTGTTCAATATTACGTGCCTGTGAGTCTGGTTTACAACCTGCTCAATGATAAAGTTGGTAATCAGCAGTAAATGATAAACAGGTTGACAGCAATTCGTTCTTCCCTCGCGTCGTTCTGAAACACAGTGGGACTGATGGGCTAAATCAAGTCTAATATTATTATTTTCGCTTTTTATCTTCTGTAAAAAAAACAAAAATAAACAATATTTTGGTACCGATTGTGTTCAACCAAGCGCACATTTAGTTTGTGTTGCAGTACGCTATATAATTTCTCTAAAATGAGTTTCCTTTGTACGGCACAGTTATGATTATTCATGTGTTTGTAAACTAAATATTTTATTTTTTTATCTCAAATCTCACACGCCTTCTGCAGAACTTTCTTGCGCACTGCACTTTTTGGTTGAAATCCTTCTTCTAAAACCGTATCCACTTATTGAAAAAAATATTTAAAAATAATAATAATAAAATAACAAACAAATTTAAATTAGTAGAATATTGCGGTTTTTTGATTGGATAATGATAATATTTTTGAATTTTGTATTTTGTGCCACATGTAATAATGTGTGTAATTTTTGTTTTTGACATGGTGGAATTTTTTACAGCAGCCACCTGCTCCTACTTGGTAATTGAAGTTGTCTGTGCATTTTTGTGATTTTTGTTTGTACATAACCAGTGGATCAAGTGTTTTTTTCATTTTTATCCAATATTCTGTGGATCAAATTGACTTTTTGAAAATAATTGCATATCCTCAGGGATGCTGGAATATGTCGGTAACTTGATTTTACCACCTGCCCTAGTAATTTAGGGACTATATTTATGATCATCAGTGTAGTTTTCAACATTATTCACCCATATTGAGATCTGTGAACTACCAACATATTTGTTCACTTTGGGTAAAGACGTTTAAATAAATTCAATTTTCTGAATCAATTAATACCAATTAATTGAATAGGAAGTTGCTGGTATGGTCATGGGAATACTGTAATTCTATTTGATTCAAGAATTTTGTATAAAATAGACAATACTCTGATCACTGCGTTATTAACAACACGATGGAGCTAATTATTCTTTTAGAGATATTTTTTTAACCTCCCATTATGGTGAACCCTTTTTTGTCTATCCTGGAATTTTTGCAGGACTGAGGAGGTGTTTTGGGTGGTGACGCATCTCGCACGTTGAAAAAAAAAAGAAAAAAAAAATCAGAATGCGAGTGAATGAGAAATATTTTGAATTTTCTTTCTGTTCAAAAAATAATATGAAATATAGTAAAAAATTAGTCAAAATAACAGCATACGATAACCTTGCCTGGATTGTATATCTACTAACAGTATTCTACTTTTTTTCTGACTTTTTCTAACAAAACGAGGCTCAGTGACATTTTCCCTCCTTTGGAATGAACTAATGGGAACGTACAACGCTCTTCGTCTCTCGCCATTGAGTATTTTTGTGGGACCGTGTAGGGGTTTTTCTGCGTCGGCATATTTTTTCTGCTACCAATAACACGAATTTAGAGACACTAAAATGAAAACCATAGAGAAGCCTTAATCCCCATTGAATTACCATTTTACTCTTGATTTGGCCCCCGTTTTTAGAACCTTGCATCATGTTGCATGTGTGCTTGCTTATCATTACCTTCCTTTATAATTTGAATTATATTTTAATTTGCGCCCCTAACCCTATCCATGGAGTTTCCATTCTCCGCCTTTGAGTTCAACTGAATTCTTTTAAGTTACTTATTCGTTTTGTTTGTACTTTATTTAATCTGCACCGTTTCTGTTTTTCTGACTTTGTCTGTCGAAAAAAAACATCGATATTACAGGAATGCCAGACCGTAAGTAACAAGGAAAAATATCGCCTCAAGTCTCCGCCTCTGGATCTTTAACTCCTGTGTTCTTTCTGTCGTCCCTTTTTTCAAAAAATTTATCATACTGTTATTTTTTTGTTCTGTATTTCAGAGATGCGTTTTTATGTCCCATAGCATAGCTCATTTGTGAATGGGCTCACTTTTCCGTATTGATATTTATGTTGTGTACCCACCTATAGCGAATACCTACCTAATTCAGAAATGTCAGCACGAGTCTTCATATTACTCGTCCATTCCTCAAACGCCCTACACTAGTTACTTGACCTCTCCATACTTCGGTTTTGTTCCTACTTCTTACCACAATACTTTCACTGCTGCCCCAATCCAACATACATTCAGTAGAAATATTGCAAACCAGTTCATTCAAGTTCTACCTACCAAAACGTTCTTCATGATGAACGGATCCTGTTTGTCCAAGAAGGGTTGTATACTACCCTATTTTTCTTACGAATTTTCTCCTAATTTTGTATTTCATCAGATACTTTTCTTATTAGCCCAAAAATTCTTGAGACAATCATCTTCTCATTTTGATTGCGTGATTTCCCTTTAACAACTCCACACAATCACTGATGGCTGGGATTGGAATGTTCATACAACCTACTATAACCGTAGGATTGTCAATATATTCGTAATATCTGTGGTCTATGTTGTAAGGCATCTGATCATTTCTATTTCCTTGAAATTGAAGGTACCTATTGGAGTGGTCATAAGTTTGACCACATTTATCCAAATAGCTTACTTAATTATGATGTTTCGTCTTGGTTTAACTGAAATACATAGGAAAATATCGTGAACAATGTATTTGAACAAATTCATTAAGATCGCTGTGAATAACCTGTCTATATTTGTGAAATTATTCAGATAATATTCAGACTCGTATCAACTCTATAACACTCTTTCTTAGGTTTTTGAAAAATTGCTAGTAGAGACCAACTATGGATACGACATAGGGTTCATATTTGGATTGGTCGCAGTTTGATTGATCACGAATAGCCAATTCATGAACACCAAGTTTCTTTGAAATGCCAACAGTTTTGTTCACGAAAAATTCGTATTGATTTAATTAATTTGTAACAACACTAAAATAATAACCATTGAAGTGTTAAACAGTAAAATCAAATTGACACCTGCTATACAATTTAAAAAAAAATTACAAGTATATAAATATCCATATGTATAGGTGTAAAAAAAAGATTAGTATTGTAGTTTTTCGACTTACGATCCAATATATTAAATGGACCAGTATTGAACTAATTGGAACACAATTGACACAAATCTTTGCGAGTTCTTTGGTTGGAACGACCATGTACTAATTTTAATACACATCTTTATTAATATAATGTTATGTAATGTATGTCTTATTGAATTAACCCGTCGAGCAAAAGTGGGTTCGTTCTAAATAATGTGTTTTTTCTAAGTGAGTCACGTTGACAGACAAAAATTACGTCCATGAAGGTGACGACTTCTAAGGTGACGACGAATAAGGTGTCATCCGATGGTTCAGCATATTTACTCATTGGAAAACTCAAATTCATTCGATATTAAATTGACAATATTGATGGACTTTGAGAAACTAGGTAGTCCATCCTGCTTCAAAATACAGTACTTACATTATCGTTTACATCAAAATAAGATTTAAAATATTCAAATTTTCCATAATATCGTGTTAACGAAAGATTGGAGGAAATTCCAGAAATCGGCATTTGAACATGCAGGGTGGCGACGTCGGCATCTACCAGGGTGTACAGATAGCTCTTAGGACCCACATTCATTCTTACCAGTGCGATTATTTTCAATAACTATTCGAATTGACCATGGAACATTTTGTTTTCTAGTTGGTTTTACGTTTCAAGATGAATATTCCTAATGGATAAAATCCTCCTTGAAATAAATTATTGCCGATGTGAGTAGGTACAAGTAATAACCCATGAATTATATCATGTGATGGGTCAGCCTGAAATTTAGTTGGAATATTACGGAGACCACCACGGAGCTAGTTACTGACTACCCTTCACTCTGAGAGAACCACCTGGTCACATAATCTTACGAACGCTCAACATTTCGCCGCATTACTCGTGTTCTTTCGTACTGTTACCCTGTTTGAAATTGAAAAATCTGTTAACTCCAGCAAGCAGGCGAACTCCAACAAAGATGAAGATTTTCCATTGTTCCCCCACTCTTCCGTTAACACCTTATGTTCACACTGACATCTATTGCTTACCATTTCCTTCGATCCCTTGCAATTTGTTACTTCCACCTCTCCTTTGTATTTAAAATGATTCCATGGTTTATATTGTTTTAATCGTATCAGTTCTAAGGCACAAACGTTCACACTTGAGCTATGCTATTGTTACGTTCTGTTTTGTTACATGTAGGTAATCACATTTTTGTTCTATTTTTGTTTTTTTAATTTTGTTTTCTCGGGAGGAGTCAACCCCGGTTTATTTTATAATATTAAAAAAGTTTCAAGTGAAAAGTTTTAGACAAACAGAGAAACGGATTTGTTTTTATAGCGTGAGAGGTATCGCTTGCGAGTGAAAGCGAGCGATCGAGGGGAGCCACCTTCATATGCTGACGTGGAAGTCGAACTGGACGTTGTCGATAGGAACAATAAGCCCCCACTGTGGGACAAAAGCGTCTACGGTCCCATAAGAATTAAGGAGAATGTCACCGTTGGCTCGTTGGTCGCTGAAGTCAAGGCAAGGTTGGTATATCCATTGTATCGCCTTCAGTGAACAGGTTACAGTTGAAGGTCAATTCATGAAAAAAACATACTGAAACGAACGATTTCGAAGTGCTAGAGTTATAACAGCTCCAGTGACAAACAGCGCTACCACCCAAAACCATCTGAAAGCCTTCAAAGTACATCGTTTACCCGTCACCCTCATGTGAATCCTCCTGTTCCATATTGGAGTCGACATTCTATTCCCTTCACGCCCTCAATCCCTCAAACCACGATCCAGGTTTCTCGAAGAAATACCAATCGTACGTTTTCCTAGACCTTTTTTTCTTTTTGACATTGTCGCAGCGTGAGACATACAAGTTGGAAGCCAAAGCACAGGACAAAGGCTTCCCACCTCTTTCACGATCAGTTGAAGTTCAGATCGACGTGGTAGACCGGGCTAACAACCCTCCGGTCTGGGACCATGTCGTCTACGGCCCCATCTACATTAAAGAGAACATGAATGTTGGAGCCAAAGTCGTTTCAGTTAAAGCCAGGTGTTGTAAAACAAACTTTTTCAGTTTTGTTTTTGTAAAAAGAAAAATGATTTTTTTTCAAACATTTTTTTTTTTTGGTATTTTGATGCAACCTCACAGTAACATGCCTAGCTGGGGGGCCCTACCATCATACCTCAAACATCAAAGACTTACTTATTCGCGGAGGATGTTCCCATCATATTTATTTAGTTGCCAATTTTGATTGACCATTACAATGCTCCTACCTCCACCTGCGCCTATAGATATGACACTTGTGATTTCATTGGTACGAGAATTTGTTTCCCTCCACTTCCTCAAGAATCTGCTGATATTCGTGAACACTGAGGGAGATGAATGATAAATTATTGCGATCACTTGTCGGACAAATGTTTCCAAGGGGCAGGTATTAACATAAAACCTACGAGGTTCTAACCCAATGTAAACTGGGATTTCAGTTTCTTTGAATCAGGCACCATATCGAACACAAAAGACGAATTTCAAAAACGAAAATGGCTTATTTCCACAAAAATAAATAATACACAATGGGGTATGCGCATGAGAAATGAAAATTGGAAAAAAAACGATTCATTATGTTAATTGTCGTGTTAATATTAATGGTAGTTGCTATTGCTAAACACCAGTTTCCACGTAAAAAAGAACACCACAGAGATCGACAATCACAATAATTGTGATTATCAGATTTCAATTATTGAAATCTGATTGATTTGAAACGCGGACGTAAAACCGCGTTCCCATGTGACGTCACCCATCGGGCCCCCTCGTCCATCTCGCGGGTTACGGGTGCACCCCGACCAATCAGATGCATCAGCCGTTCTGACGTCATCGCGCGTTTTTATGAACATGAGTATGTTTCTCCACCCATAAAAAATAAGAGTAAACTAATTTTGACGAATGGTTCCCATTTTTACGTTTTTGAAGTGATTCTCTATCAATAAAAATTCTTTTAAAAAATCATGCGCAGACCCCAGTGACCGGTTTTGGCTGTTACAGGATTCATCAGCATTCAGAGTTGTACTGATTATGGTATAACAGCAGTGTATTTGTTGTTGTTGTGGAAATATTTTTATTTTTCGTATTTCATGTCTGAAGATGGATGTCCACTACTTTGCCGCACTCACGTCACCTCAGGCACCATCGTGTAGTGATCGACTAAATTAAACTTTGCATTTAATGCGGACTAGGTTTCCTGGCAACAAAATGGAGAAACAGTGGAGGCGGTCAAATGGAATCCGTTTAATTATTGAATTCTCTCGAATGGTAGTTCGCTTTAATAAAATATTATGGCGCAGTCAGTAGGACTCGAACCTGTTGAATATGACGCTAGTGGTTTTCACATAGCCACATCCTGGCAGACACAAGATCGTACTTCTTTTTATTGAGTCGTTCAAAAAAATAGAATCCCAACCCAAATAACGAAAAAAGGTTCCCAATTTTTCAAGTTTCGTAGTGAATGTTCGTATACCCCAGCCGGCTAGTTACTGTGCATTTTGTATTTTGTGGTGTGCACGAATACTTATTTTCGTTTTTTCTTTCTTTTCAAGAAAAACGTTTTGTTTGCACGCAAACTCAGAGGTTTACCCTGCAGTGTACACGTTATTTGCATATAGCATATTCTCCGTGACATGTGCTGCGCTGAGACGTCCATTTGTTGTTATTATTATCAATTTTAAATATGATCAAATACATTGTTGATATTGAACCAATCAAATTTAACCAATTTTTTATTTATTTAATGAACCGTTTTTGTAAAATCTATTACTCGAAAGATCTTGCATGCTACCAAGCTCATTCTAATTTGCTTATTACATGTTTTGATAAAATGTTAGTTGTAGGCACTTGGTAGGTGTCTAGTACGTAGTTTATCTACAGCTTATGAACAGTCATACACTCCATCAATTCATGTCCAAGTGTAACATAGAATTTTCTATATACAGCTGTATCGTTGGCATTGTCATCTATCACGACAGAGGATTTCGTTGTCAAATCCTAAACACACTTCATCCTTTTAACAATAGTACCAATTTAACCAAATAACAATAAATGGGTCGTCTCAGTTGGTTTTGCTTTTTGGCAGCACCGCTTTTTCCCCCTGACAATTTTTACGCTCAGCTCAACACATATAAATTCACACGTTTTCAAACTTTTGTACATAACGTTTTCACAACTCCTGCCTCCGTGCCGTAACATCACGAAAAAATGCATCATCTGTCGGGTTTCAGAAAATGCACAGGGTGCGGACCCTCTTCTTTTCCCTTCCACGTCCTTTTGAGATGTGTCTGTTTATCTGGTTTTCTAAAATAGGTACTCTAAAGGGTTGTCACAGAAAAATATTGGGTTATTGTATTCATGTAAGTTTGAAATAGTGAGAGGTTTGTGTTGGAATAGTTCTCAGATGAGATTAGGAGTAGACTTAAATTCCACAAGGTAGATTGTAAATACACTGTAAATGTTGATAATTATGATAAATAAATACCAGAATGTTCTTACTGGAGGTGATCTCATCTGAATTGTAATGGTTTGCTAAGTTTTCCTTGTTTTCTCTTGTTTTGTTTCGACCGCTCTGGAGATAGGTAGGTCTGTGGATAGGCAGACCTGGATATCAACGACATCTTCCACAACATAATATTCTTTCCCGCTTGTAGGGCTAGTGGATTCCTCTACTAGTGGCTTATTTTCTTCGATTCAATTTTAGTTTATTCTCCATCTAAAAATGTCACCTACTGTCTCTCAAACTGTGCTATTTTGGTCTGGTAGGTCCTTCGTTCTTCGCAAACGAAACATGTATACAAAATCAATTTCTTCTCCTTTTCTATCCACAGTTGGAAAGAACTTGAATGTTGATTGGAAATTGAAACTGTCCCAACGAGACTATAGTGCCCCCACCGCCACCCATCGCTCTAACCATTTGACAACGGCCACCCCTACCAGGAGCGGCGAATACTTCAAGTTACATATAAATAAATGTGGGGGTAATAATAAGATAGTCATAGTCAGTCAACTTCATTTAGGTGTCCACTCGAGTGCTCTCTATCCAACTTATCTATATTTATGTGACCTACCTATATTTGGGATGTTTTATTATTTTGACATAAGGTAAAGGCGCCAATTGCTGACCCCTCTCCAAAAGCTGACCCCAACATTGTTGGGCCAACAACTTCTTTTACCCAAAATAAGTTTCCACAACTATCTACAGCATAGCTGTTGGCGCTAGTGTCTTGGGAAAAAAACCCTCCTTCCTCCATGGCCTTGGTTCCAAGGCCTTGAAAGAACAGAAAAAAACGAAAAATAGAAGATATTAATAGAAAGAAAAATAGAAGATTAGATATGTCTTACAGCTGGGGGTTATGCAAAAATTGTGCTAAACGGAATACTAATAAGCAGCAACGGCCAATTATACCGGCTATTCTATTTCACTCTATTAAGCTGTAGTTTGGTATGTAGAATCCCTACGACTTACACTAGAATAGGCCCAGAATCAGCTGAGTGGCTCCTACGGCTAATTTCGATGATATTCACTCTATGAAGCTGTAATTTGGCATGTAGCCTCTTTAGGACTTACACTTCAAGCAAAACAGGCCCAGGTTCAGCTGTTATCGTAATTTTTCTTTTACTTGAGAACCAAACACATTTTACAGGGAGAAAAAGAGACATATCTATGTACCGTTGTATCTGCATGTAGTGTACATACTCAACATCAGATTAGGGATTTTAAAATCGTTTAAACTGTGAATGTGGTTTAGAATTGTTTCCGACGATTTATTTCGATTTAAGATAAACTTGTAATCAAGTTTGCGCTGATCCAAAGTTGAGAGTGAAAGTACTGGGGTGGCAGTTGGTAATTGCCCAGTGCAGTGACGATTATTGAGAACAAGATCTTGACCCCTCCAGAAAGAACATTACGGGACTAGTAACCATAAAGAAACAGGAGGACATTTTTTTCACACTTGTTACCCAGTGAAAACGTTTGCTACGAATTCTAAATCAGATAAAACGTCTTAGCTTGAACTGAGTCTTAATGAAAATGTCAAATACTGTCGAATTTTCGAACAAGTCCTCGTCGAAGTTTCATGAAGCCTTATCAACGTTTTTATATAGAACCTTCAAACGTACCGCATAGTACCTATATAATTGCAGTACAATAATTCAATTCAACTTTCATGAGTATTTATGATCTACAGCAGACTGTACATGTACATGTAAGACGTGTCTTAAGTGGATGACTATAAGCTCACCTCAACATCATCCAATCGTGTAAAATAATTAGATAATCAGACACATTCCACCTTCCCACTCCCGGGTTTTACACGCTTCCTGTCAGTTTACAAAACGGTGATGGAAGCACTATTTGCACCATGGGCTACAAATATGATTGTATTGAAGATTATTTTACGTTTCCAGAAACCTCAGATTTTTGATTATGGAAAACAAAACCATTGCCTTGTGGGAAACAACGATTAGTTCCACACTTTGTTTTGTAAATATTCAACTTCTTAATTGAAACTCGGAACAGATTTTGTCACATAAGCAATTACCATGAACTGACGGATTATGTATGTAAGGTACCTCCAGAAATAGACGGTTTTATTATTTGAATTAAGTTGATCCGTTTAATTTTGTTAATTAGATTAGTTCAACGTGGCATGATTTTTTGGAAAGTAGAAATTTATTCGAGATATTTCCTAAATTAATATCTTTCTATGGCTAAGAAAGGCTGTATGCATAATATATATATAATGTAGGGAAGCAATGTTGACGATATTGCATGATAATGTTGATTGAAGCCGCAGTCGACTAAGGTATGTATCTTGTTGGATTTCCCATGAATTCTTCAAAATATTTGCATAGGCCTATTGGTACAGCCGCGTAACGTGGGCTGTTAAATGAATGTGAAGAACAAGTGCCATGATGACGTTAGTTTGTTAGCCCTGTGTGGATGAATCCAATAATATTCTCAAGTTGAATTTTTCGAGGAACTCCATTAAAAATGACTATAAGGGTTTTCAGAACCCGTAGGAACGGCTCAACTTTTTTTCTAGTCTCAAATTTATCAAATTATAGTTTTTTAGTACCTAATATTGATTTGTTGGGTGAATCAGAAATCTTTTCACGCGTTTCTGTACATGTAGAGGTTACTTGCTGCCTCACAAACCGTGGTTTCTTTCTAATTGACAACTGCATATTGACCATATAATAAGATGATCCTTTTTTTTACTTTACGCTTTCCTCATTTTTTACGCCATTTTTTACATTTTTAATTCTCGATTATATCTTGATAACTAAAGGAAAAATTGGATTGAGGTAGGACTGCGTGTAATAATAATTATTTCTGTGGTTGAGAGCACACATCCAAAATCAATCCGAATCAATAATTAAGTTCACAATTGATTCGGATTGATTTTGGATGTGTGCTCTCAAAAACCACAGAAATTCCACTGAAAATCTCTTCAGTCCTGTTTCTTCAAATACTGAAAATTCCTTGAAGGGAAATCATTCAACAATTTGTTTGAAAATGGGACGTACTTACGTGGGCTAGAGCTTCGCCTGATGCGATTAAATATTATTAAAAAGTATTGATTCAGTACTCGAATTGCGCACCATTTCGATTTGTTGGGTGTGTGAGGGAGCAAATATCAGGATTATTATGTGATAGGATCCCCTCTTTGCACCCGGGGGAGTAGAAAATGGATGCTTGATGGGCTTGTGTGATTTAGTTGAAGTTAGGCGGCATAGAAATTGTAGTCGAGTCCTTTCACGATCTGGAACGTAATCAAATGATTGTACTATTTTTCGAGTTCATTAGGAGCTGTTCATGTAAAGGGCACCTCAGTAAGCCCAGCAGCTCTGATACTAAAACATAATCCACGACGGTTGTCTTTCAGCTCCGGTATCGAAGGTAATCCTACCGTTTTCTACCGCCTGATGCCCGGGTCTACTGCACAAACGAATAAATTCCACACCTTCTACCTCCAGCAGCGATCTGATAACGGCTTCACTTGGGCTGACATCAAAGTGAACCACCCTTTGGATTATGAGACGATCAAAGAGTACAATCTTACTATTCGAGTTGAGGTGAGTACGAGAAAAATGTTACATCTGATTGTTGGACTAAATTGTTTCCATTATGCCGCAGCTATTCAAAATAATCTAATTTGGAACCTCGGGTTATTTCTGGCCTTCTATTCACAGAACAATTACTTGTAAGTTACTGTGTGTAGGAATGGTGTCCGTAATTAGCCTCACAAAATTGCTCTTAAGGGGCCATATTTAGTCGCTTTGCAGTTATCGTTTAGAATCATGTCGAGAGGGTTTCTCCGCTTGATCTAAATACACAGAAGGCTTTTTACTGAAAATCTTGCTATATGTTGTTCCCTGCAGACCTACAGGCCTCTACTGCTACTGTCTCGTAGTTGCCCTCTTGAGACCTCTGTTTTGGCCTATTTTACTTCAGGAGTTGCCCTCCTGAGATTTCTGTTTTGGCCTATATTCCACTCCAAGTTAACACGCCTTTGGAGAGTTAGTTTACGTTGAGAATGAATCGCTGTGGAGTTGTTATGGAAAACATACTTCGGGTCCCCACCATACATCATCAGATTCTGTTACCTATCAAGTAGTCAGCGTTATTTCAACTCCAAATGCAAGGAACTATTAATTTAAATTGTTTTATTTCAATTGTAAAAAAGGAATTCTAAATAAGGTCTACAAATTGAACATCTCTTCAAATATTTGTCACCTATATGAAATCATGTTAATGGAAACCACTTATTGCTGAAAGTGACACCTAGAAATTATCGATAAGAATACAGTATCAATACTCGACGTTTCATTCGACTAATTTTGGCATCGATACTTTTCATTCGATACTGATACTGGTATATGCAGAAGTATCGAATCAAGTTTTTTTCTTTTCTCACTGTATTTGAACTTTGTTCAACCTTAGTTATTACTGCAACATGTCATTTATATAGGTACCTATACACATAACAACTTGTCAATCATCTTATACTAATATGTTACCTACCGAATTAAGTTTATTGGTACATTTTTATTTTTGAATTCTAATGACATCAAACTCTTGAATTGATACTGAATTGAAAGCGTAAAAAAGGGGAAAAACTTTAATTATGTACCATAATATGTACCATAAATATTATTTTGTATTATTTTAGGAAAAAATTACCATATAGGTAAGGGTAGAATAGTTAGTGGCCATTGGGTAATAATTGAGCAATAACGAGACAACTACTATAATATTGCCGATTTTTGCTTCATGACCCCCATGACCCACCTTGAATTCGCCAGTGCTTGAGTGTTACGTATAGCTTAATGCCAACTTATTGGACGTTAACGAATAATCTTTATGTTCTGATTTCAGAATAACGGTGCTCAACAACTGGCGTCGGAAGCCACGGTGTACATCATGCTGGAAGACGTAAATGACGAAATCCCGTTGTTCACAGAGCGCGAGCAAGAAACAGTTCTCGAGGGGGAACCAATCGGTACTAAAGTAACGCAAGTGAACGCCATTGACAAGGATGGTACCTTCCCCAACAATCAGGTAATTACATCTTGCAACCATAATGATTCCACGATTTGTTATTTTATTATATTATGAATCAATGAAAGTAGGCAGTAGTGATTCTGGTGTAAAATAGTCATATAATACTCGTAAGTTGTCATACTTACCGTAATATTCTTTGTTTCAGGTGTACTATTATATCGTCGATTCGCCGCGTAATGAGGGGAAGGATTTTTTCGAAATCAATATGCAAACCGGTGAAGTTTTTACGAAAGTCGTGTTCGATCGCGAAAAACAGGGGGCGTACGCGCTTGAAGTCGAGGCTAGGGACGGTGCACCTTCCGCGAGGCCTAACTCAGGACAAGAACCCAATTCAGGTGAGTGGCTTCTTATATCTTTACTATTTTTACTAATCGTGCAATGGATTTTTTTTTCCATAATATTGTAATATGAAAATAAATTAAAAACATTGTCTCACATTCATTTTGATAATGCCGTCTACAACCTTAACGCCGTTGAAGGCAGCAAAACCTCGTTAATTAAGCAGTTGCGGGTTCGATTCCCGATGGGTCTTGATTATTGATTTCGTTTCCCTCATTCGATTTGGTCTCAAGCTACAATTATTTTGTTTTTGTTTGTGAAAATACAAATATCTCTCATTTTCTTTTGGTTGTCACAGGACGCAAATTTATCAATATTACCTGGTTGGTAAGTTGAAGTTCAGAAGAAAAGAAAATCGAAGCCAAGAAAATTGAACCCCCTTTCACCCTCCTCGGTTTCCTCTGTTGCACCTGCAGGGAGATTTTCGCTTCGTTCAATGCTGTTGGTGGGAGCTTTTTGCCAGATGAACACGCCTGAATTGGAGCATAACTTCACTGTAGTTGTACCACCACAGATTACTCGATGTCAGCCAGCCTGAAATGGCTCATTATTTTACTGTTGTACCACTACTAAGTACTCATCACCACCAATACTACCTGTACCATCTAATTCTCAGAAGCCTTGCAAAAAGCTCCCGCCAACAGCATTGAAAGAAGCGAAAAGCTCCCTGCAGGAGTAACAGAGGAAACAGAGGAGAGTGAAAGGAAGGTTGTGTGAAGAAGACAGGGAGCAGGAAATAATTGGTGGTGGTGGTTAGGGGTAGGAGGATCCCGTGGCTGGCGGGCAAAATTCGTGTTGCAAGAAAAATACGAATTGGACGCTTCAAAATTGACCTACCGGGCCAGTGAACTGGACAGAAGGGCGAACGTTAAGGCCATATTTAGATGATATACTTCAATGTATCGAACGCTCTCAACAACCTCCATATTTAAAACGCATTTTTTGTTTTCTAATTTTCAGTAATAAAAACATTAAAATCCTCTAAGAGACAAGTTTTTTGTACTTATTTATTTTTTCATGACTACGTAGAATTCAAATAACGAATACAAAACGTAGCCAATTTCTCCTATAATATGTTATTTGAGTATTGAGGTAATGATGCTCAGTAATTAGCTCAGTGGATGCCTCAGCAATATTCTAATGAAACCCCCGGGCTGAATTATAATATGGCCCTAAGTTACAAGATAACATGTATACTCGTATTTTGTTATACCATAAAAAAATTAGATTGAATAGTGTTGACTGGATGAGTTGTAAAAATCATAATCTATCATCATTCAGGAAACAGATATTGCTGAGAAACGTATTGCTGAGAGCGAACTGAAAATTATCTACCGGACTTGAGAAAATAGGCTTCATTCAAGATCATTCATCATTTCAATTCATTCAGCCTCTATATCTATACGGTGACTTTCGTATGAATTCCATCCTATCTCTCCATTTCGTAGTTGGTATCAAACTTTGGTCATATCGGGCTTACGGGAATGGTTCCTAGTGTGACTCCCCCGAATGTAAATGAACACTAAAGAAATCTGGCAGAGAGAATTCCTTTAGAATAAGACCGGCTACGGGGCTTTCAGGGGATTCACGTCTGGAAGTACTTTCTTACTTATGAAACAAAAGCAGTTGCTGAATAGTTGAGTTGCCATTCCTAGTCCTTGGAATACAGTCACGTAGGCATAACTTTCCTGGATCGCATGGTATGTTGGGCAAAGTTAGGTAAGCACCACTGCTTAGGTTTCATACCGGTTCTTGAGAATTTCTTTTTAGAAATCCACATTTCGATTATGATATTGGTCAACTTATACCGTTCAGCTGTATTAAACGTAGTAGAGAGCAACGATAATGGGGAAAGCTGAGGGTCTTCGAGGGGATTAGCATCGAATGTTAGTCACTAAATTAGCATTAAATATTAGTCACTACCTTAGCACTAAATTTTCGTAACTAGGACTGGGATAGCGGCCGAAGTTTGAATCCTATGACCCCTATCACGTGCGCGGTGGCGGAAGACCGTCAGTTGGATGTGAAACCCAAGAATGGCTCTTTATTTAACTTAACTCTTGGGCGAATTGATTAAAATATGGCATGCAGGCTCCAACCAGGCTGAGAATGGAGCTTGCAACTTTTCACAACCCTCGTCATAGAGGAGGGGTAAAAAATAAAAGTTGACAATTTTAATATCTCTTCCATACTCGGGAAAAGCCGATTCAAGTCACACATGGTGTGATATTGAGTTTTTTGATTTGAAATACATTTCGTGTCTACAGAAAGAAGGAAATTTCAAATATTTGTTCTTGATATACGAGAAACGATTGCCGTAAATGATTGCCGATGTGAACAGTTAATGGAGAAGACATCCTCAAATGCAGGTGCAGTAGAAACCGCCAGGAAACACTACCGTCATTTGTCCCAAGTCGAGCAAGGGTATGAGTTGATCAATTTTACCACCAATTCAACGATATGTTCCTCAATGAACACACCAAACACGAACGAACACACAATACTGGAAAAACTCCAGCGTTTTCTTATTTTCTTTCTAATATCTAGGTAGACATTTTTGTTCTTCTTTTCTGGTTGACAGGCATAGATAAGTTTTTTTTAATTTTTTTTAAATTTTTTTTTACACAACTCTCTGATCTTCCAGAATATTATTGTTGGTAATTGTGGTATGTTATTAGATCTATGACAATTAATCAGACCCTTCAGCGAGATAAGTAAGGGATATTCGAATGTCAATGCGTTAGGAGCGAGATGAATACCTACCTTTAATGCAATATGGCGTTTCCAATGTCTGGAGATTGTTTGAGCTTGAGTCATCTTGGGATGATAGTTCGTATCGAGATCCACTATGCTTTTAGCTATCAGGCACTAACTTTTCACTACCCTGCTGCTAGAATTCCTCTGTCGTTTCAATGCGAGGACACGCAGTAGGTAACAATCCAAGATAATTCTTTCTGTGTATGTCTCATCCAGTGAAAACGATGTGCTGCACTATTTCCTACATCAAAACCGATGAGGTGGTAAATGGAAAACTTTCAGTTTGTTAAAGAACATTGGTACACTTTGAGAGAACCTGTCTATAAAGGGAAACAGGTTTTTTTGGGTTAAGAAAAAGTGGGAGGAATGATGCATTAAACCACTAAAGAATTCAAAGAGGAATCACGAAGAGGTAATTTGATTAAAAGCGAAGGAAAAAAGAAGAAAGTGGAAGAAGAAAAGGGATGAGAAGAAAAAAGGCGAGTGAAAGGGCACAAAGTGAAGTAACGGATTAAGAGAGATCTTTAGAAATTGAATGTAAAGGAGTGGAGTGGGGGGTACTTTGGTAAAGGAAGGTAGTTGGACCAGGGGTGGTTCTCGCGTTGGAAAAAAAGTGTTAAGGAAACCTTGTTCCCTGTCACCTTATAGGAGCTTCCCTAGGTAAGATTTAGGGGGTGTTTTTATCTGTGTTGACTTTCCATCTGTACCTCAAGCCCTCCTTTTGTGTTCCTGTCGCATTTTCTATTTTCTGTGTTCATTTCTTCCCGTCTTCACTCTGAAGTCTCATGAAATAACCCTCCAATGCTCCAATGTTGCTCATTTGAATATCGAACTCTTCTTAATATCTTTCACGTCCTTTCCCGTTATTGGTCTCCTCCGAAACGGGCTCTATAGGTATTACTTATCTCTGACACCTCATCTGGGGTCTTGAATTTTCAGTAGGTTGGTTGGAGCATAACATTTTTGTCTCTCCATTTCGGAATATAGTTTTCGCACTAACCCAATCACGATGAGGACTTTTCAGGGGAAGATTGTATTCTTATCATTTTCTCAAAAAGGAAACGATTCCACCATACTGGGCGGAGTTAAAATTCTATTACCCAATTCGGGTCGGTAGGCAATAAATTCTTTCGTTACTTTCTGATCAAAACCTCCTTCTGGTACCCATCATGAATGTTCTTGTAAAAAGGCTCTCCTAATGTTAGGTCTGACCCAACTGAAATGTGACAGGAAGCTATGAAAAGTAGTGCTTTCTTTTTAACTAGATTTTTTTCTCCCTACAACTTTTCCAACTTCCAGCTATACAATACCACGAAGCTGAATTTTTATGTATCTAGTTTTCTCGGTTTTTCTCATCATTAAGATGTTTATTTCCCTTCTTCAAACTTGAGTTTCCTAGTTTTATCAGTCGCCCCTCCAACTTCACTATCTTATCACTCATCTCGAACTTTCCACTCCTCTCTGTGGAGTTTCAAATTAGGTTAGGCAATTATAATTCTGTGCGCTCCTCAATTTCCTTCAACAGGGGAATTATTATAGGTGTTGTACTAGACGAGGGTTCGAACTTGTCTTTCCAATAGTTTGGCTTCTTTGTTGTGAAAAACAGGGGAAACTGCTTCATGGAATCTTCAACAATTTCTATTTTCACTGAATATGACGTTGCTCTAGCGCTATAGACGACCACAGACGTAATAAAATCCATAGGTTTTTCTAATTGATAGCTTAGAAAGTTCCTTGATATAATGGATGCTTACTTAGTTCGTAACATACGCCTTAGGGGAAATCATTGAACACACATTGATCGTATACAGGAATCATGCTGCATTATTGATCAAGAAATTAAAAACGCCTCGATTCCATTTTAAAGTAGACTTTTAGACGGTAGAGCGTCAAAAAATCGTTTATTCTTTTTCACAGTGCGAGTCTCGGAAGCCACTATGCCTTGAGAGGAACGTTTGGAGATTGTCATGGAAGTCACGTCCAGTCTGGCGGTGTTTATGCACCTTGCAGGCTAAATTCGCTGGTTTCAACACTCATAAAAACCCCTCCTGGAGACTCGCGAAGAGCTTCACAGTTCATGCGATAAATCCTGGTGTTCCCTCCCCCAACATGGATTAATTCTAACGTAAATATTTCTCAACAACTCATCGTTCGTGGATACAGCTACGCATTTGGATAATTCGCTCACTTTACGGTCTTATAATCTACGAGGTAATAGGATTTTGAACTTCATTAACTGCAATTATCGCTCGTTTCGGTGTCCTGTTTCCCCTCGAACCAACTAATCACGCTTATTTGGACGGTCTAATTAAAACTTCCAGAGAGGGACGGAGCCCTCGAAGCTTTTTGGCCGGGAAATGGGATTCGCGTAACGAATGACTGGCGTGGCCAATAACCCAGTCAACGTACCTTCTGATTGATCATTAAAACGATGAGTCATTGAATTTACACCGACCTAACAATATCCGAAATTTCTGATTGTGTTCAATGTTATCGAATATTTCTCCTCATTTCCTCGATTAATGTTCTTATCTAATTGAAAAACATCACTGAGAGCTTTCGTAAGCTTCGATTGAAGTGCAATTTGTTTGGCTAAATACCCAGGTATTTAACAGGGACTACCTAATTAGTACGCTCGAACCACATATTCAATAGAATACCAAGCAAATACAGTTGCGGATCTTCCATTTTCGTTATGATTTTGCTGTGTTTCTCACTTTGGTAGTTGAAATGTTTGACTTTCAAAGTGAAGAGGTCTTATTTTGAAGATTACGCCTCCACGCTGGTGAGAAATGTATGTCTTAAGGTAGTTTTATGTAGATTATGGCCTGTTGATTCCATCTCGTAGGTTCCTTTCTATCAGCCGACGGTAGAGCTACCATTAACAGAATATATTTTCGAATCACGAGGAGATATTCAAAACCAATTACTTCTTCATAGTTTGAGAAACATCATCTTAGGAGCTCATGTATTTTTTTACGGACTCACGTGCTCACCATCATTGTAGAAATTTAATTTTCCTTTTTAGTAAGTACCTTAATTTATAATCCTAACTCAACGTAGCTGAGTAAGTGTGAAGTCTAAAGTTCTTAAATAACTTTCATCTTTCAAATTTAAATATAATTTCAAATTTAAATAAATGTTATCATCGTGGACAGTTGGGAAAAACTTGACGTTTCCAAAACCAAAACAATTTCTTGGGACGAGTCATATATCGAGACAGAAATTAACCAATACACCTTCATGTTCTGTTAACTACGAGATTAGATCTACAGACAGCTGTTACATTGGAGAATTGGAGGCTTTGTCTTAGCATTTTGATTTCGATCTAATTGGTGACATCCTAATCGATTTTCAACTTTCCGAATCGAACTAAGTACATTGTATTCCAAGAACCAAGAAACTTTCCATGAGAAAATCTAATTCTTCGAACCAAAAGAAGAAAAACGACAGCTATTACTCATAACCAATCTTCATAGTATGGCAGTAAGTCAGTTCAGCAATAAGCTTTTTTCGACTGGATGACAGATCACTTGGTTTCCTTTGGGAGGATAAAGGGGAGTGGGAGCCAGAAATGATTCTTGGGTAAAGGCGATAGGAAAATTGCAAAGAAGAGTAAACTTCTGGTTCTTTAAGACTCCGGGTTGATAAGCGATGACCAAATAAATGCCTCGCTTCTTTCTCGATTATTTCAGAAAGAACTTTCATTCAAAGCTCTCTAAACTAACTGTATTCTTTGCTAATTACGCTCGAAGTTATTAATAATAAATATTGTCTCTGGCTCGTTGATGTAGATGGTTTTTAACCTACGTTCAATAACAATTATAAATTCTTACCCTGATTTTATAGATGTTTTCAACGCAGGTTGGTTGCTGAGGGAGTTCTTATTGATCTTACTTTGAATCAGAGTCGAATTTCCGTGCTTGGGTTGGAGTTTAAATATTTATGGGTTCATCAATCAGGAATTCCCTTGTTAGCCTATAGGTAAATATCTTGCTTGAGTAAATAAATCAATTCAATTCAATAATTGAGCAGAAATGATGAGTGGTGACGCATTACGATTGAATGACACCACTTTTGATACAGTGGTGGTTTCTCCCTTAAAAATACTGGGAGATCAAAGTCCAGACTCCACTAAACTGACTAAAGCTTGGTTCAGATAGCGAAAGTATATCCACCTAATCCGAGCAATTAGTTGTCGGTGTAGAGTTGAAAAATGGCAAAAATACCATGTCGACCCATACGTACCCAAATTTCCCACTCTGTACTCGGAACAAAATGACCTTCCATTCATGATTTCCTACTTCTTGTTTTCTCGCATTCAGTATGCAAATCGACTGATCATCCGGTGTGAATACATTGTAATCAATTGCAAGAGCAATGCAGAATCTGTAAAATTTCTCTAAACAATTTTTCATGTTGCATTAAGGCTGAAAAACTTGTTGAATCCATCATATCGGCTCGTACATAGCCTGCCTGCAGTTGATCCATACGTACCTGAAGAACTGATAGATGGGAGTAGTTTCAAAGATGAATGAATCCGAGTTTTTCCGTCTTCGACTGCGAAAATCTCTCGTGACAAATCTTTGGATTCGTTTGAGCTAATACCGTCCTAATGTCATATCATTTGTTCGGAAGAGAAGCGACAAATTTGACAAACGACCGCTTCATGGGACGGAGAAGGCTCCCGGGGGTGACACTATGAATCGTTAACCAAAGTCACATCCCGTTCATGAATCACCGCTAATAACGAGACTCGCATTTCCGAGTTTTCGGGTGGACACGGCGCGGTTAAGCAGTTCTAATGGTGACTTCATACTATTATTTCCTTGTCAGAGCCTCCTACAGCGGACAAAACCTACCAGGCCTAATGGCGTTGGCATTTCCTTCCGGAATTTCCTGAATGAGAGAGCATGAGATGTGTTACACAGTGGAACTGTACAATTGCTTCGCAATTCATAAACTCAAGTTGTCGTCCTAAGAAAATTATTTTCATTAAAAGCATTATTTTCATTAAAATTTCAAAATTAAATTTTCAACGTTATTTTCATTAAAATGCATTTGTCAATTTTGTCCAGTCCAATTTCGGGATTCTGGGCTGGCCTGATCGTTCGAAGTTGAAGTTGTGACTAGAAGGAAGTTGTAGAAGACAACTTTGGAACCTCCTTCACCTACAATTTTGTACTACATGATAATGGGGCAGGTTATTTATCTAAACTCACTTCCCACTCTTCAATCATTGTTTTTCATTTGAGCATCTCCGTTCGGCGTGTTTCGGGGCTTAAATATCATAATTTGGTGTAGTTGCTCTTTAATGACTTATGAATGTGACATAACTGAGAATCTTATGAACTATATCCGCTCGAGTCTTTGTGACAAAACTGTAATTTGTATACTGGCACTAGTTATAGTTGATGGTTTCTGAATACCAAAATAGAACGTGAATGGAGAACGTGATTCCCACTTATTCACCAACCAGTTGAAGTTGCTAGCGTCAAGAAATTAATTTCATAATCATAAATGCTCAAACCCATAGTCGTACGTATGAAACCATGTACGTGTGACGTTCACTCGAAAGGTTCTGATGAACGTTTCATTGGGCGACAAACCCTCTCCCTGAAACATTTTCATTTTTCTCGTTTCTGTTATGTTGAAGGAGAAGAAAAAAATAAAAATTTTACTGATGTAGTGGACTGAATACTGATGCGAATATTTTCGCCTCATGGTGTCGTACTGTACCTTTCAATTGGGACCATCACACTGAATAGAAAACGCTTCGTTGGATGTGCTCGAGGAAGTTGGAGTAATTTTATTTGCCCGTTGCTTAATTAAATACAACGGTGACGGAGGTATTCATGGTATTCACATTTAATAGTTGTCCTACTCAAGGGTCACCACAAAAATGGGAGTCGGTGGTGAGCGTATGGAATACGGGAGTAGCTAAAGAAAGACTTTGCGGGTGACATGAATTGTCTCTCTATATTTGTGTATGTAGATTGATTTACGATTGATCACACGTAGGCGAAAGGATTTCATTTACCAGTAAATCAGCTTCGCAATACACCGTACTCAGGCCTTATTTTGCTGAAAAAAAGTTTAAATTGTATCGAGTTATTCAGAGGTTAATTTCTATCAATTCAAGTTTCAAGCTGGCCAGAATAAAATAATGATTTTAAGTTTAGGTGGGTCTTACTGTGACAGTGTTGTTCTAGGCTCATGGTCTTATCCCCCCGTCCATTCTCTTCCATTACTTCCAACTAAAATATTTGCATCTCGCTTTTCAAATTCGGTTGGAGTTTTGGTCTATCTGTTTCATGTACCTACGACTATATCATCTTTGTGAACTCAGTACTCTTGTAGCTCCTAGAAGATCGAAAATTCATATCCGTGAACGAGAGTTCAAAGAGATGAACGTAATTTTGAGAAACACGGGTCGGACTGCTTTAGATTGCGTTGAATCCTTGGTCATCGATGTGTGATCCAGACTTTCTGAATTCGTCCACGTGCCTTATTCGCTGCTTGGAGGGTTTATTCAGGTTTATAATAAAGTTACATCCGGGGGATTTCGGTATTGCGATTAAATATTGTGTGATTACATATTGTTGCATCATGAATATTTGGCCTCCTACTATTGTTTATTGTTGGCCGTTCTGGCTATTGTTCAGTTATCACTAGGTTATTATGGGTCAACTCTTAATAACTTGTACGTAATCAGCTTTGGTAATGACGTGTCGAAATAGACGATCCCCACCCTGAGTGGGATTTACTCGCTCAGGCATACGAGCCAAAGTACAGAGGTAAAGAGCCCTTCACAGGCTAGTGGTGCAACATAACCTTTAATATTGCCATGAGATAAAGGTACTGTACATCGATAAGAGCATGCTTGAAGATCAGGTTCATTCATGATTTTATAATATTATTCTCGAAGGCCCGGTTGCGACAAAATGTATTAAGTATTATAACGTTCAAGTCATGACATTATGAAGAAATTTTCGAAGTAACCTACGAACTATTGGGTTTGCCTATTCTGTCTATTATTGCCATAGGCCAAACATTGTTGACAACACGTATTTTCCCTATACCAAACAAATATTATGTTTTCACTAACGTTTTCTTCAATTTTGGGATATTCAGCAAATAATCACGACAGACTATATTATCCGTAAGAGGCTAGGGGCATAAGTTTCTGAGATCTCTTTCCAAAATTCTGTAGTACTAGAGATGGTGCTCCAAGTATAGTCAGGCTATTGTTTCCGCCATTGTCATTTGGAAAAATCAGTGGGAAATACACGATTTATAGTTTGTGGTTTACGACTGGCCACCAGCAAAAGCGAAATACATACAATAACGTTTCCTTCGTACGCACTAGTTTGCACATTGCATCAAATTGATACACCATAGCTACATTTGAAACCCGGCTATGTGAGCAGTCCGTTTTTGATTAACGCGATGAACCTCGGACCCGGAAATTGTACTAACGAAGGGCCCCTTAGAGAGACCATCCTCATCCCCATGTATGATATCGGTGTAACATTGTTTTCCCCGTAGAGGACATTGCGTTCCGTGGGCCATTATCCTATTCCCATTCATCTCTCTGATTGATATTCAGGCCCTCCGCTCGTTCATCAGCTTGATTATTATTGAATGAGTGTTGGTACGTGGTCAGCCCTTCCCTCGTGATCATGATAAACTGCTATGCGCCTCTTATGTGTCTTCGTAAACATCTTCACGTTTGTCGAAGCACGTCTCTCAGTTTGTGTCATTTCGTCGAGGAATCAGCAACACCACCAAGCTCGTTTTTCACAACTTTTCAGGAGAGAGAAAAAACCGATTTTTTCATTTTTTATTCATCATAGATATCGAGAAAAACTTCAGTCAATTAGGCCTTAATGGACGAAAAAATCGGTTTTTTCTCTCTCCTGAATAGTTGTGAAAAACGAGCTTGGTGGTGTTGCTGATTCCTCGACGATTTGTGTGTTCGAGTGGTCCTAGTGTTTGTCAACAATACCGAGTTGACATGTCTTGATTGGTTAAATGCTCGATTATAAGTTATCCTGGAATTAGTTTTTCTATTTCAAATTCTTTATTTAATAAAGATAAGAACTGAGACATACAGCCCATCTAGCTACTTCACTTGTATACATAAATCACATGTTAAAGGAATTAGAGCTCATCAGCTGACCCAATCACAAGCACACTGAACCGTTCATTTTCGTCCTCAATTTCGTTCATTTTGTCCGATCCAAACGCCGCACTGTTTCACTGTTGTCCAAGATCCGGATCATTTCTAGATTTACATGTCTGTGAAGTCTTTCTTCGTACCTCACCGCACAGTTCTTGATGGCTTCGGTGACGGTTTCAGGTCACGATGAAGGTCGTCATTTCTTATGTACCACGGGGCATTGACTATCCCCCTAAGTACTTTGTTTTGGAAAGTTTGAATGTGTTTGATGTTGGGTTTTTTACAGCAGCTTCGAAATTGTTTGCCATACGTCTATACTGGTTTTAGAATTTGCTTGTACAACAATTACTTGTTGTGAACCTCTAGTTCTGAGTGCCTTCCCATTAACCAGTACAACTTCCTATATCTGATGTTGAGCTCGGTTTTTTAAATTTTGCTGTGCTCTTACCATATTAGTTTGGAATATTTAGCTGTGTTTGATGCGGGTATGAGTTGGGAGTTGATCATAATTGGCCACGGTTTATCTTTCTTATACATAAAATTCACGTATGCAGATTTGGCTTCGTTGAGTTTGATTCTCCATTCTTGGGTCCATTTGATGACTTTATCAAGGTGATCTTGCAGTTTGTGAGCAGTTTCTTCTGCTGTGTCCCCCTCGACCGTGAATGATGTATCATCAGCAAAAGTTGCTGTAACTCCACTTTCAGCCGATGGCAAATCCCTTGTGTACATTAGGTATAGCACATACCTTGTGGGACCCCTGTGCAGATATTCGTGAGCCCAGAATACTCTTCTTCATACATTACTCTGAAGTGTCTGCTACTGATGTAGGATTCAAGTATTTCAAAGTATCTAGTAGATAAATCATATTGCTGTTTGCACATCAAGCCATAATGCCAGACCTTATCGAACACTTGTGAAACATCCAAGAACACACAGGCGCATCCGATGGATCTGACCAATGGTTGAATGTTGTTCACACAATCCAAACTGGTGATCTGGGATCAGGTTTCGCTCTTCTATGACGATCTTCAGCAAGAAGTTTTAGATAACACTGGTAACTGGTCTGTAGGACTTCTCATCGTCAGAAATGATTCCATTTGTATAAAGCTGTTGTCATATAAATATAGTAAGTTTTACCTCCGTCTTGATGAAGCAGCCTAAAAAGCATGAAACTCCGAAGAAAATGTCTCGTTGCCAAGAAAAAATGTGCATCAGTGATAAAGTGCTTGTAACAATGATTGGATACATGAACTTTTGGAATAACTTCGTAAGAAACTCCGGGATTTTCAAATGTGATGAGATCACTAATAATGAGGAGTAAACAATGTTGACCATGTTATTAATCGAACAAGAAAAGAGAAGAAACTCATTCCTGTTTGCGATTAATTATTTCTTTGGTAGTTAACTCTGGATTCGGAATTGAGCATCGAGATACGAAAACGTTCTCGCCATTCGTCCTTTAAGTTCATGGCAAACTTGAACTGTTATTGTTTCAAGAGGAATAGGTAGAAATTACGACTAGATTGACCAAGTTTCACAATAACAGCTAAGACCTGCCACCGACAAACCGCCGGTATCAATGAAGTTATGATGAACAGCCCGTGGGGTTCTGAAGAGGCGGGTAAGAGTAGGCGACGCCACAATAGTCCTCTACTTGCTGGCCCAAATTCAATAGGCGCTACCCTTGTTCCCGGCTCCACCATCTCGACGGATGAAGGAACGGGGTGCCGTGAAGCTTCAAGTTGTAGAAACCTACGTTTCAATTCATCAAACAACGCTGTTTATCATCTGGTTCTGGTACTTTTTACATTCAGTTGTATCTTGATACCGTCAACTTTTCCATCCACGGCTACTCCAGGCCACAATACGATACTTGGCCCTTCAGGGGGTTGTCATCTTCAGTCCCTGGTATTTGCTAGAAAGTACGTTCTCTCAACTTCCTGAATTCACGTATCAACATTTCAGTGAGAGGTTTGAGGAGTGCATTCTTATTTCGCCCCTTCGTAACTTGTTACTTCTGTATTTTTTTGTGCTCTCATTCTTCAATCACAACTGTATTTCTCCAGAAAGAAATTACTTTATCAACCTTGATTGCACACCGAGATCCACGTTGAGGTGAAGTTCTATATTCGGAACGGCTGACAGCTGGGTTAAAGGTGTGATATATGATCTTATCCGTTATATTACTCACCTGTGAAGGCTATTTAAATAGTTCCGAGGTTCATACCAGATCTCACTGGATGTCGATCACATTTATTAATAGTTAGAGTCTATATCTGAGGAATTCCTCTCCTCATTTCATCATTGTTTAACCAGATCGCCGTAGATATTGGTGCAAAAACTTTACCTTCTACGTCAGGTTGTTGGTGTATATGACAGTGTTTACCCTTTACTAGTCTCATCATGACATGCATGTCGTGATCACATTTGGATGAAATCACTCAAACTCGATTGTAATTATAATCTTTAGCGTTATCTGATCCGACTCATTTCTGCAACAGGGCAGAGTAGGTATAATTATGATACTTGAACCGGATGGAATGTATAATAGTCCGTACATTAAATTAGACTTGATGTATTAAAATATTCATTACTTGAGAAGTTTCTATTTATTCATGTCTGTATGTTCATACTCGTATGTACTCTAGTTGTGACTTGGTACCCCACAGGCCTCTTTCAGTTAAATAATATAATAATAATTAAGTTTTGATTTCCGAGAGGATTAATTCGTTCGTAATCCTAATTGTTCCATTGTGAGCACTAATCTTTACGACATCGTTATTCCTCCACCCATTGGACGTCGGCCAACTCCCTTTTCATCAGATCAACGGAAGAGAGCTCAGTCTTAGTGATTGAGTGAAATCCCTCGTCCGTACTGCTGCGTTCCGTTAGGCGTTTTCCTTTACCAAGTCTAAATTTTATTGTTCGCTTAACGACTGAAACGATATAGAGAGGGGCCCGACATAAATTTCATCGGTAAAACCCAGAAACGGGGTCCTACAGGGGTCTCCAATTAAGAGTTTGGGAGCAGTCCTTTTCCGTCGTAAATCAGTCCAGATCTCGAATAATTACATTCTTTACCCATTCCTTCCTCCTTGGCCAGCCATGCGAATGAGGATTCTCAACATTGAGCCCACTGTTTATCCCTTGAATATTCATTTCCTCATTCTTAACTGCATCACTAAAAGGATTGGGTCAGCATCTTCACTCTTTCTGAAAGTCCAGATGCACTAAGACTCATAGGTATAGTCACAATGGTACTCGTAGTACTCCAGTTGAGTGTTTGAGGCAAATCAATGTAGCTTTTCAAGGTACCTACGGACCAACTTTTTACTACAACTCAAACTCTCCTCAAGTTCCTCGAGCCTAATTCATAACGGCCATAATTTACAAACGAAAACTTCTACAGCTTGTTACGAATAGAATTATAGGTAGTGGCTCTGCGTAAAACATGATTTAATATTCTGGGGTTTCATACCGGAAGAAATCATTTCGTTCATGACAAATAGGCTCCAGGAACAATTTTCCCTGACTTTTATTCAAGTCAAATCGTTCACAGCTCCAGTTTACGGGATTGACGGGGTTGTAAATCTCTAATTTTTTGTTGTAAACTCCATAACTTGTCGAAATGTTACTTCTTTGAATGCCTGTTTTAACACCATCCACTATTGCGTATTCACGATTTCATTCCAATATTCCCTAAGCCTTTTCTTCTTAATAATATGTCCACTTCTTCTTAATAATATGAAATGGACATAATATGTCCATTTCATGAAATCAAAAATAATATCTACTGGATTGAGGAGCTTGATCTTGTCATCGCGTTCATTTAGTTAGAAAGGCCTGTCAACCAGTTTTTAGATCAAATTTCCATGATGTTGGCCCATGTATAAGATGGATAGCTTCCTTGCGTAGATGTGATTAATGGTGCAGAGGACGTGGGTCAGTGATCTCACGGTATATACTCGTACAATACGCGTAAATTACAAGACGTCCCACCAATTACCGATCGTTGAACTTCCATCATATTGACACTTGTAGGAGAAGTCTCATAAGAACCATCACGTAAACAAATGAATGGAGGTCATCATGCAGATAATAAGCTCGGCGTAGTACAAGTTTAATTATTCCTGCACATGTGTTGAAACATGCTTAATAATCATTATTCTTGTTCTGTTTCGGGTGAGTCTGGATTCAATCTCGCCTACATATTATAGATCTAGGTGAGTACCGTATAATGTAGAAACAGTGTTCTACAACGTCAGTGGAACCCCCTTTGTTCGTCAATCATGAACGTTGTCAATCGTATTTATGCTATTAAATTTCATTTTTGAAGTGGTGATTCCTTAGTATTATGGGCGCCTCGCCGGTAAAAAATCCGCCAAGTTCATTGGAGAATTGTTATCCTACGAAGTAAAGCCACAATTGGTTTCGTCTGGCCATTCTAATTTCCACCGCCTTTCTGATTGTGAAAACGTGAGTTGATGACTAATTGGACCGCTCCAATCAGCAGCACCGCTCATCTAATTTGAACTGTTACTCGAGTTAATTGCATCAGAGCTCTTTATTGTTACCCTGTGAGCTCACTGCCCTATCTTTCACTATGGTCGCCTCGGGATCAAATAACATACTAGACAACGGGGATTTACCACGGCCCAGTCCGATTTTATTCATATCTAACTAAATGTCGGATTTATCTTCTGTTAGAGAATTCCCAACTGCCTATTGAGGTTATATGTTGATCTTTGGAGACCGTGTGGAGATACGGGTGAAAATGAAGATCTATTTTGGGCTCATTAAAAATGGTACCTTCTTAGAATGCTCACAAGTAAACACACTAATCGGAAAAGTTGAGCAATCTAAGCTAACAACTAAACACAGTTAAGCTATTAACTAATCAAATCTTGAGCTTGAGTTCAGTCTTGGTAATTCATAAATTGAATTAAGACATTGACCGTGACAGGTATCTTTTATATCTTTTATCAAGGTTCCAGTAAAATTTACGTGAGAACATGTACCTATTTTCTCTTTAATATCATCAGTGAATCCCGGGTATTACCGAAAAATTGGCCCCGTTACCAAGATATTAAAATGGAGTGTTGCTGTCTTTGGAAGTATTCTCGGGCGGGCGAGGTGCGAGACAAAACGATGGGATCGATTGGAAATTCTTCCTGCCCTCTCTAGCGGAAATGGAGGAAAGATTTTGTTCCTTCAAGCAATCAAAGCTCTTGAAGTCGAAATCAATGATTTCTGTCGAGTGCCTGCTCCATCTTATCATCGCTTAGGTTCGTTCTCGAAAGTTACTTTAACATCAATTTGCGTCTATTGTATTATGTAGTCAGATCGGTACGTACATTCGACTTGCAGCATTTTGAATACATTTCGAAAAAAGCTTATGGCAAACTAAAAACATCGATGTATTGAAAAATCGCCGGCCTATCATCGAAATGTGTAAAGTCCAAAGACTAACAGCGCCGTTGGGCAACAAGTGGTTCATGTATTTTCCAATTCATTTTCTACCTTAATTATGTCTTGAGCTGTCGCAAAATGAACATAATTCAAGCTTGTGAACGTTCTCGTTCATTGTCTTTTTAGGTAAGGGTACGTATGAACATACTAGATCTTTTTCTGGGGTTGAAATACAGGTTTGAAGATCTAGTGTCATATACTAATGGCGGTTCATTAAGCTGATTGACCGTTGATTTGATAAAGCGTACTGCGATGTGGAGCTAGTGTATTTTTCGAGGCAGACTTCTCCGTTGAATCTATAGAAAGTTTTTAAGCCGGTCCTGACTATAAGGTACCCCTTGTGGATAGCAAACAGAGAAGAGAAAAGAAACTTTGTGTTACTTCAACCGTGTTACCGACCTCTCGACGATTGCTGGGGCTGCGATTTCAACAGCGAAAACAGCTCTTTCCAACTTACTGTCCTTTCATGTTCCTAAGCAAATAAAATGTTGAATTAGGAATAGGAAGAAAAGTTATTTCGATTCATGATTTTTCTTTTACTTGTAAATTCTTGTTTCTTGGGCCTTCTCGTACGTTTCAATGATGCTAAATAGAAATCTAAACTTTTTTCCCTCTGGATCGTTTAGTTCGAAGGTTCTGTTTGACTGAGAAACAAGGGGATTTGATCAAAGAATGTTAGTTCCCATCTCGCAGTGCGGAAATCGAGTTCACTTGCTCCTTCTAGAGAATCAGGTGTCAAGTAGGTCATCAAGAAAATCCCAGTCTCCAGTCGCCGTTTCGATTGATGTACTCGTACGGCCCTGAAGGGCACCCAAAAGACAACAAACGTGAACATGCACTTTCCTTCTGGCTGTTGAATTTTCAAAGAGAATTTTAATGTAAATTCTGTCTTATCTTGAAACGTAAATCCAAAGATTTCGAGGGGACGGAGCTATTATTTATAGGCCTAGTACTCTCGGACTTACTTTCAGAATGATTCTGACACGTTGTGATCTGGTTTTGTTTCGTTAGCGCTGATATAAGATTCACGATCGACGTCCTAGAGGTAACTGAGGGAGGTTCGTGTATACAAGGGGTGGAATTGAAACGTGGGTGATTAAGTTTAACGAGTAACTGCCATAGTTGTGGAAGCTAATCACCTCAAAACTAACAGAGCAAACAAACTTGAACGTCCTGCCTCGCTTACTTCCCTGTTGTGCGTAGTTCAGGGTTGTAGAGGAAGGGAGATCAGTGGCATACAAGTTGTCTACAACTTCTGAACAGATTAGCTGGAGTGACAGAGTATGTAGGAGAAAGTTTCTGTGGTTCGAAAACCAAACTATTTAGCTAGGACCTTCACTTTTACTCGTCTGGAGGATTGCTGACACTCAGGTTTGCTGTGATTTGGTAATTCATCCAATACGCGAATGCAGAACCTAAAAAGAAGTACTTACATACTTGATTATCACTATGAATATTTTTAATTTTTACGATGAAGCTAATACAACACTGATTGGTCTCTTCTATCAGAACCCACTCATTCTCCTGATAAGTGCATTACAGGAAAACCCTGCGTACTTGAATAGTGGCTCCTCAAACTGAGCGAAATTTGTGTATAATTCCATCATTCTTGTCCCCGTCATGTTGCGTTCGGAAATTTTTGACCAACTTTCAGAGTTTGATGGTATCCTTTTGTTGGTTTTCCGATAAATCTGTTCACCGTGAATTCCCGTAAATCTTCGACCGTAACCCTCGACCCACAATCTTTCTCTTTGTTCCGCATACTTCCTTTGAATTCTTATATTTCTTTTATCTTTTTGGTTCATCATTTTCAACCATTTGAACATTTCTAAATGCATAGTTCGAATAGTATCCGAGATCTTGTTCGAGCAGCTCTTCGTTCGCGAAAGAGGAAGAACTAAATAAGCATGAGCATGAGGATGAACCTGACTCAAACGGTAAAAGTTCAGCCCCATGTTCATACTCGGAAACAAGTGATTCAAACAACTCATAGATTTGTGATGTCGAGTTTCTTGTTCTGAAGTAATTTTCGTGTCTGCAAAAAAGTATTTCGCCTTTCGGAGAAGACCATTCAAACATTCTAATTACCTAGTAAGGAAATTAAAATCTCAAGATTGTACATAAATTGTACATAAAACAGTGAACAAACCTGAAGGGGCGATCTATAACGCAAAATAATTAACCGTCGTGGAGAAAATTGTGATGTATCTTTATTTGGCTTCACAATCATCTGCGAATTACCCTGGCTCATCTCGGTACACTGTTTAAGCGGGATAATCAAGCAGTGGGAACATAAGATTCTTGGTGATAACACTTTGGTTATTGTGTGCGGTTCAGCATTCTACATTGAAATTAATTTCTACCGCTTTGGCCCGCCGAGCTCCCTCCCATTCATCGTAGATGATATGTGTCTGGTGCGGTGTTACTCATATAATATTGTGACTCTTCATAAGACTGATATGGTCTGTTACTTGCTATCGCGATGGGCTCACGTTTAGAGGTCGTAGTGTGGTTAACATTTACTACATTACATTCGCTAAGACTGTTCTCCGCAGCTACGAGCCACTTCTACATGAATACATTGTCCGTGTAAACAGGTTTCATGGCACGAAACTGTCAAAGAAGAAATTTATATAATGCATTCAGATGTATTTTGTAGTCTTGCTTGGACCATGCTTCTGTGCAACGCGATCCAAGAGAAAGAGAAGCCGTCAGGAGACAGAACGCGTTTATATCGTTTATTTGTTAAAAATACGGGCAAACCCAATTACAATTACATACTTGATAATAAAATATAAAGTATATAACAAGAATTTGGAAAAAACAACAATAATATCTACCAGAATGACATAAAATATATTGGATCTAAGGAAGGCTTTGAGTGGCGATCAGGACTAATGAGGATTATTTAGATAAAAGGTTTTCATTCGTGATGAGTGGTGGGGGGGGGGGAGAAGAAGTCAAGGTCGGGATGAATCTGCAGCATCCCATTTACTTCACCGGGGATTCTGGAAAGGGGTATGTGGTATAGATAATTTGTCGAGCGGGATAGATTTTCGAATAGTGAAGCCGAGCGAGAATAGAACTGAGGGATTGAAAAATAGATTTGTGCAAGGAGTGAGGGTCAGTCGATTGGTCCGTTCACCAATTTGTGAAGAAAAGCGGTGTCTGTCCATTTACATCGAGTTTTAATCAACCTCATCAGAAGGGATATGTAACTTGAAGGCCACATAACGAAGAAATTTCTTCTGTACCCATTCCAATTGGGCTACGTGGCACTTATAATGTGGCGACCACACAACGGACGCATTCTAGAGGACAGGGAGCACAAGGGTATTATACAGAAGGACGATGGCAGGAATGTTGGTGAAGTCCCTCGTGTGCCGCTTTAAAAAGCCCAGAGACCTCATTGCTTTGCCCGCAATACGGTCAATGTGGTTGCAGAAGGTGAGTTCGGAATCGAAAGAGACACCAAGGTCTCGCACCACATTCATCCTTGATAGAGAAGTACCGTTAAGCTGGTAGTCGAAGGTTAAGGTGCTGTGAATACGGCTGAAGGTGGAAACGGAGCCCACACCAGGTAGGTACCAACTCGGTCCAGGCTCTCCTGAAGCCACAAACAGTCAACAGGCGATTCGATGTACGAGAAAAACTTCAAACCATCGGCAAATAAAAGACATTTTACCTGACCAAATACCTCACGAACACCATTGATCATCATCAGGAAGATCAGGGGACCCCCATGGGAACCATGAGGGATCCCAGAACTAGCAATGGACGGCCTCGACAGGTCACCCTTCATACTCCGGCAATAGACAACTTAAGCCCAAACTAAGTCTTTGCTGTGTGACAACATGTTGTAAACTAGCCGCCCAAACATCCAATATGATGTTGACAGCCTCCTCACACGAATTTAGAGAGGACTGTGACGGTAAGCAGTTCCGTCCCCATCAAATAGTTCCATCAAAAACCGTCACATCTGCCAGCCTAATTGGCCTGATTCCAGCACTCCTCATAATGGATGTAAATTATAATTTCACCACGTAGGGAATCAGTTTATACCACGCATTTTCTCTCGAGTAAATATCTCTGGTTCCACCGCATATGTTGAGTCGCACGGTTGTTCTCCCTCAGTTTTTCATTTCTACATCTCCATTCAGTATTGTTTTCCTAACTCACTCTTCACGCTCAAACAATGTAACTGTTATCAGTTTTTTTCTAATCCAAAGTAACATCTCGGTGCTTTACACAAAAGGTGTAGGATTGTTTATAGGCATTGGGGAACAAAACCACAAGGTTACCGTTTCCATTTTGTCGCCGTAGTTTTGAGTTATATTCTAGATTGACCCTATCCGCGACCGAGAGAATGGGGCGTCGCATTGGGATAAGATTGAAAAACAATCTTTTATCCCTCTTCAGCTTTATCGGCAGTGTGCACTCGACGAAGTTTACGTCAAGAAAGAGGTGGTTTGGTCGAGTAGAGGTGGAAAGGTAAAAGTATATCCTACTTGGGGTGCGCAGAGGGTTCGATAGCACGTTGAGCGAAGGACATTGAGTACATTGAGGAGTTATGTTGTTGGACGCATGTCTCGTGGCTGTCCCTTTAGTTTTGGTTCGCTCGGTTACGAGTATGGCTGGTGGAACCTTTGTGTTGAAAAAAGGGAATCGCAATATGGGGATAAGGCGGATAAAAGGTCTGAAACCATAAAAAGCAGGCAAGATTTTAGGAGCAATGCAGTAGTATGGCGAGTTGCTACTGTGCGCGGAATCCGGCTTGGTATCTGGTGGATGAATGTTACCCGCACCGTTCCCATTCGCAATTACAAGTAATTCACCACCCTTCTACATGTTATCACAATATCTCGAAGTATTTAAATTTCCTAGAAAATAGATTTTAATCCGTTTGGAAAAGTCCTTGTCTCTCCAAATGAGTAGTCAAATCCATCCAGTGCCAACATCAGAATGTTGAAATTACTATAACAATAAACGTGAGAACAACTTCATAACCCACGTATTCCAGATCGCCTAATCTTGGAAACTCTTGTAAATTATTCGCCAACCAACTACTTTATATTCTTTTTTAACTTATTATGAGATACTTCTGTGTCCACAAAAATGAATGGTTAGTACGTGTAGATGCTTCTGATATAAATGTTATTGACGAAGTCAATACCTTTGTATGGTTATAGTGCCAAGAAGAATCATTGGGCTTTACGGCAATCATGTCTTGGAACTTGAGTTGGAAGAGAAAAATGATTCTCGTTGTATGCCCTCTCAGAAAAAAGTGAGTTAATATGGAGTAAAAAGACGAGTCTCAAGATGAACAAGTCTATTTTCACAAAAACTGTTACAATTATTGTAGACCGGTTTTGGCTCTTACGCCATCGTCAGTACACGACAGAATTTAGATTTTTTCATAATTTTTCGTCTTTTTATTTCTGGATTTCCACTTTTTCGCCGTACCTTCACGACGTAACTTTTCCGCCGTACCTTTACATAACGTCGTTATGTAGCTGAGTAAATTTTCTAAATATTATCTCTAGCGTATTCTCGTACGAGGGGTAAAATTTGAATAAAATGGGCAACGTAGCTGATAAGGTTCAACTTGGAACATAACAGAATTGTTAGTTGATAGGTACGAGAATACATACCGAGTAGATGGATGATACCTGCTGTCATAACAGACAAATCCATGAATTTTCCCTTCAACGTAGTGGATTAGTTTCTTGCCTCAATTCTCTGTTGTCGGACAACCTCCTTAATCCAAATTCCCTTTCCATGGAACAACACTAATCAGTTACATCGGACTATGCATTCATCTTAGGGTACGGAGCCGTAAATCATTTGGGAGGATGAATATACATTGTTAGTACTCGTAATAATTCGAGGCGCGGAGAGCATTAATTTCACACTGGTTGAGGACGCTTGCAATTGTTTAAGCTTCAGGTTTTACAAAAACCTAAATTTGTGATGAAAAATAATCATCACCAATAAATCATTTCGTGATAGTCTGTAACCTTTTCTCCTCTTTATTTTGTATTACTCAATTTTTTCCCCTCGTTCATGTGTTTGTTGCTAGTTTCGTGTTACTTTCTCATGGTTGGTAACGTGCAAAACAATCAAATCATAGCATTTTACTGTAGAAAAGGCCGTGGTTATGTGTTGTTAATATAATCCAAATGCTCAGTCTTCGATAAGTTGTTTACGCCGTGTTATGATGAGTAATTTCCCTGAGATTAAGGTCTGTCGTGGAAATTCATCAGGAGACATCGATGTAATTTTACCTGATTCGATGAGATCGACGACCGAACCCACAGTGTCTGGTTGCATTTCGCCTTAGAATCATCTGTCAAACTCGGTACTGCCGTCTGGCTTATCCACAAAGGATGGCGGGTTGGTACATTAAGTCGAGAACAATCGGGTCGCTAATATCTCAACCCGGTCCAACTGCTAGGTGAACCGTACTAGAAATATCACCTTATGGTTTTCGGTAAACTGGCTTGTAAGCGAGCCAAATTCACTCCTTCCTGTTGGATGTTTTACTACAACCGCATCTCGTGTTCGGTTCCTCCCAATTGCTTTGGACTCAATACATTTTCTCAGTCCGATTTTTCTCTTGGCTGTTGAACAATTTGCAGAAATTACTTTAGCATCGTAATTCCCCGCATTCCTCTGCTTCTTGTTCTTTATTGGATGATCGAATATACATAACGTTTACATTTACAATAGTTTGAGCCATTGATTTGTGCACATAATCCCGTTTATTCGATGTAATGGATGAAATTTACCTATGTGTGTGTGTGTGTGAGTGAATTCTAACCCGGGTCTATGTAGGTGGGTGCAATTCACATGATGTAACCAACTGTCTGTATACTTAGCCACCAAGTCATGTTTGCCTGGCCCCTCAGCTCATTTCATAGGGATCGGTCTCCAATTCCAGCTGTGATTGTCAGTATTACTATTTGCACCATTGTCCCGTAGTATTATACCGTTAGAGTGAATCTGTAATTTTGGTTGATAATTTATCACCTTGATTATGAAATATGATGAAAGTTATGCTGCGTATACTAGGATACCCTTTGTTCTTATTTCGAGGAGTAGGATAACTACTTTACGTTGTACTATGTGAACGCGATACGCTGTTCAGTATTGTGTGTAGAAATACTTCGACGCTATTATGCATTATTTTCCCAAATAGCTCTTTGACTCCTCACAAAACGTTTTTGAAATCCGCACCTGCGCAGTGATCAAAGCGATAGCACCTAGATGTTCGTAATCGTTTCGGATCCAATTTTGCTGAAATTAACTAGGGTCTTTGAGCCTTCGCATGCCTTTGTGCCCTTGTTGACAGGTTCTGTTCGAGTTGAAACTTCCGTCAAAGTGGAGCGACTCAAAGCCGATGCCCAGCATCATTTCAATCGAGAGGTATACGTTCTCCTGTGATTGATGTGTCTCGCAACTGAGGTATTCTCGATCGTAAGTCCCAAAGCTGCCCATTGCTATGAGATAGATAGCAGGAAGACGGAATCCGATCGTGTACGTGGTAGCTTGATAGAAATTACAAGCCTAGTTTTCTCTGTAAACATGGCCAAGCGTGAGAACGACTGAAATTAGGATCTGAATTTCGTCGTGAACTATCTTTCATTCAAATGCTTGTAAGGGGTGATGGAAAGAATCTTGTTGTGGAACAACCGTTCACCGTTCGTTCACGAATCCTAGAGCGTAATATCCTGGTTGTGTAATAACAGAATTCCTCCTCCCTATGGTTCTAACGAAATTGTGGGGGAAGATGGAATTGTGAAGAAGAAAAATCCCCAACGCCATTCATTCCCTTATGCCATTGGCCTGTAGGCATATGTAATTGAATATTCAACTCGCGATTTAAGTCTCCGGAATCTTTGATCCCATCTGTCAGTCTCTAGCGGAAAGGGATTTGGGTTTTGGAAAACGTTATGTGATCCGAGTACACCGAGGCTGTAGACAACGTTTGATTCCGCTTAAGGGCATTAGTTCGCAGTTACTGGATGAAGTGACATCGTTTATCCTCCTCCCCCCCCCCCAACCTTTTTTCGGGAGGTTCTATGGCGCCATATAATGGAGTGCTAAGTGGCGTGTTATGAAAGGTTTTTATCAATTTATTGACTCAAAACTTTTTGATGTTTGCCCCAACACTATTCCAATACAAATACGAGGGTCGTCTCAAAAATAAGTTGCACTCATTTTCAAAAATCCAGTCATTCACAACGGCTATAAGAGCGAATTCTAAAAGAAATAACTGGTTTCATAACATATTTTGTCTCCGTATTGGCCGAGTACCACCTCACTTTATAGATTATTCAACGCTGAACATGACGGTGAAGTCAGAATTGCGATATCTCATTCCGATATCAGATTAGAGAAGATGGACCGTGAAGAAATCTCCAGTGACAATAACGTTTCTTCATCTTCAAAGTGCTCCAACTTGGGAACGGAGTAAGATATCGCAATTCCGACCATCGTGTTCAGCGTTGAAAAATCTTTGAAATGAGGTGTCAGTTGACAGACTGTTTCAATTTTGGAAATTATGGGTAATCCCCCCCCCCCCTTAAAACTCCTCAAAACCCCCCTTGGAGTGGCTTAATTCTGCCCATCTACGAACGATTGCCAAGATAGATTTTTCGTGCAAATTTGAACTATGTATCTTAATTCTATCGAGAGTTATCGTCTCGAATGACACATATATATGATTTTTGGTGTCTTCAGGCTATGAATTCAGGATGGTCTTGAACAGTTCGGTTTAAATTTTGATCGAAAATTCGAGTTTCAAACATTTGGAGCGAGAACCATATCTTCGTTTCCTTCGAAAATTTGGTAAAATCGTGGGATTATCCGATCGGACTGAAAGTGGTGTTGTGGCAGCACTGTAAAAGTTTCAAGTTGTTATCCCTCATATCAGCTTTCTATCGGTTCAAACAAAGCAAAGCTCCCCTTGGTTCTACCGCGAAAATAGTTAAGTTATTCGTTTTTTCACAGCGATAGGCATATCCACGACGGAAATTCGTCGCGAGATTATCGATGTTTATAGACAAACCGCGATAAGTCGCCAATCTGTGGCAAAATTGCGGGATTTGTGTCTGGGAGCTCTGAGAGGTCCAACTCTCAAAAAAAAGCAAAATTTGAGGAGTCAGCGGGTAAGGTTATGGCTACGGTGTTCTGGGTCAAAAAAGGAATTCTACTCATTGACTACCCACCCAGACGGTCCACAATCAATGCAGAAAGGTGTTGTGAGGTCCTAAGAAATTAGAAAAGAGCCATTAAGAACAAAAGGAGCGGAATGTTGTCCAAAACTGTGTTCCTTTTCAACGACAACGCTCGGCCTCACTCTGCTTGCCAAACTCAAAACCTACTGGAAGTATTTTGATGAGACGTTTTTGGACATGCTACATATTCACCGGACCTGTAGGTACCCTAGCGATTTCCAAGTTTTTCCGAAGCTGAAGCAGCAGTTGGGGGGATTCGCAAATCAAGAGGTGCTCGAGACAGATGTAGAGAGTTGGTTGGCTGGTATCGTGCCAGAGTGGTACGAAGATGGACTGAGAAGACCAAAACCCAAGTACAAAAGTGCATCGATGTTCAAGGCGACCATGTGGAAAAATAACGATAGGTATATTTCTCAATAAATATACTAATTCGGAATTTTTTAACGCATTTTTCAATTTTTTAAAAAAATAAGTGCAACTTACTCCTAAGACGGCCCTCGTATGTATGAGTGATTCCCGGGTAGTCTCTTATTGGATTTCCTTCATTGTACCAATTTTCGTCTATCGTTGTGCCGTTTTCTGTTTGTTCAAGGTTTTGTAGAAAACCATAAATTCGATAAACCGATCACGGGTGCTGTAGCGACGGTTATAAGTTGTCGACGAGGGTTGAAAGATATGAGTTGAGCAACTGGCGGCAGGTGGAGACGTTGGAAACTACTGATCACGAGAACATGCTGTTATTAGCCTTATTGAGGTTTTTCAAGGTTTACTACTAAATCGTGCAGATGACAATTAGAAGCGAAGGGAGTTACTTTTATGTCAAATGCTGCAATTTTATGTCAATTACTGCAATTACTTGTATATCAAATGACAGTAATTCCAACTGACACACAGCCGTGGATACTACTCGTACATTTATCGTCTTCCATTTCCAGATCTATGATATGTCGTTTCATACAACACATTGCTGGTTCGATGATCATAATAAGTACCTGTAAGCAATCTTAGCGAAATATTTCTCCGGTATCCTCGCTCTAGAGGCTTGAACCCTACGTGACCGACCCAACATAGGTCAGAATTAGTGATAAGAAAGAGTAAGAGCACCTTCCTTTCTTCCCTCGCTATTTTTTGTCGAAAGGGTCTTTTCAATCTTGACCCATTCGATAGGCAACCCTTTCTCCGTCCCATCATTTTCATTTTTCTAATAAAGTTATCTTCATTTCGTCCCTGACTTTCGATTTTGGTATGTACTTCGGTTGGTAGACATATTTCCGTTTCGGCCACACCCGGTGCCGGTGCCAGATGAATACCAACGAAGTTGGTGCCGATCCGTTTACTTACGACTCGTTACCGTTGTGTTCTTGCTCGGCGTTCTTTAGTCTAATGCCAGAAAGAAACAAAAAAAGGGAATTCATGTCGCTTTGAGTTATCGGTTTGGCCTGCCTGATTGCTTGATTATATTGGGTTTATCCTCACTTCAGCTCACTCTGAAAACATTTCTCGATTTCTACGTTTTACTAAGAAAAGTGATTCACTCGCAATTTCAGATAAAAGAAGTAGACGAGGCTTATTTCATCACGCTTATTTTAGTCACGAAACCAGTTTACTCTGACGGCACGAAGGAGATTCAAAAGATTAAGATATCAGGCTCCGTTTCATTCTGGCCTCTTCCGATTATTTCGAGGAACACCGCATAAAAATTGGGTCAACAAATATCTGGTTTCAGTGAAGCTCTGCGCTCCTACCTAACAATCGCTAGAACTTTGATGAATGTCGTGCCGGAATAATATAACTTTGGGGTGGATAAAGAAAATTCTTATTGACAACGGAGAAATATGAACCTGAGTTAGTAAAACGCTCGCTCGTTTATAACACGGTTCATAGATTGTTACCTACAATCGTTCGAATACACTTTTGAGTTGTGTTCTGTTCTGAAATATTCCTTGGTCATAACGTTGACATTTTTATTCCCAAGATGCGTGGACCCGTGGACCGTGATAGGCGCCGGGTGGTGGGTATCAGTTTCTGAACAGAACATTGAGCTCCTAGTGGAAGAGGATCAATCATACTAGTAGATAACTTTGGCAGAAGGTGAATAAATATGACTGCACACATGGCTTGTCCGTGACCATAAATTGCTTTTCACAAGTGCTCACCAACTGGAATGGTCAGGTCGAGTGGAGTTTCCTGTTGAACTGTTCTGTTAAAAATAAATGGGAGTTGCATAAACAACTACAGAATGACTGAGCCGTGACTATGAGTTGTATTTGACCAATATCCGAAAGTACCCTTTTCTCGTAGGGAAGGATTGATTCTCTCAACAAGAAACTCGATATCACAAACCATGTTCGTATGTTTGAATCAGCTGGATCTTCCGACTAAATGTATTCAAATTTGTTTTTAAACTCTACAAATTCTTGGTACAACAGTTTACCTATTATCTTCTTTATTCAGAGCACCCTTCTGTCTAAATCACGAAATGATAGGTGACAAATTTATGGAGATGATGAAATAATTACAAATAATTCTCAACAATATAATTCTTGGGTTTCTATTTCCACCTAGCTCCTTGGCAATAATTTAATCATTAGTTATTATTAATTACTCAACATTATTAAGAATTATTATTAATCATTAACAATTATTAATAATACCTACAATTAATTGTTATTAACTAAACCAGTGTGCTATTTGAATAAGCCTGGCCAGTACGAACATGGTAGGTACAGGATCCCGCATGATTAACCACATGATTGTTGACCAGAAAAATTAAAAATAAAGCTGTTTCATGTTTCATGATTTACCTTTATGTTGGAGGAAAAAATCATGATTTACCCTCATGTTGAAAATAAAAATAAAATACTTTGTTCAAACTTGAACTGCAATAATTTCGCTATTCTCGCTCAACGTTAGCTGGGATTAGTGCCACGGACGGTGGACGGACGGATTGTAATTACACGTATGTAGTTATGTAGTTTATAATAATATTATTTCCTATTAATCTTAATTGTATTAATAAGTATTATCAAGTAGTGTAAATCTAATGAACCATTGGAATCGCCCAAGAAAGACTACTTGATTTACACTTCTTGATAATACTTATTAATACTATTAACATTATTAATAATAAGAAATATTATTAATATTAATACCGATTAATAATTAATGATAATTCATAATAATCATTAATATATCGTTTAGTGATCTAGACAGAAGGGTGATCTGTTTAAAGAATATAATTAAACGTTGTGCCAAGAATTTGCAGATTTTTTTCAATTCGATTTCTTGAATCTACGTACCTATCTTGAAAGGTAAAACCTAAAATTTTGAGGAGGTAATTTTTTTTTCTTGGGCGATTCCAAAGGTCGAACATAATAAACCAAAACCAGCGGAATACGGTCCCGTTCCATCCGAAGTTTTAAAGGTAAGTATGATATTTTTGAAAATGTCTTGCTATTGCCCTAGGGTTATGAATAGTTAGGAGGATTGGTCTGATAACGGGACAAAAATCATCAGAGCATGAATCATCGAAACGTCACCAATGCTCTCATGTCTTTATGTTTAGCTTTTTTTTATTCACTGTACTTTTTCGATCTTGATGGTTCGTCACACAAATTTTTCCAGGGTTTCTCGTCTAGTGAGATTCCGCTAAAACATGTCCACGTTTGTAGATAGGGCATTGGATAACTTTTTTAATTGCTTCTCTTCATTTTTCAGTCCGGGTACTTTCCTCGTATTTACACTTATCTCGGTTCTTTATTCGTAACGTCGCGCGAATACCTTGCGGAAACTTGGAAGCCGTGATATGATTCTTCCACCTACCTACCCTCTCATACCTACGTCCCGAGAGAAATGCCAATATTCTCGCTCCCGGCTTAGACAGCCTCAACCCTATCGTAGCTTAGGTGTGGACAATTTTGAATCCAAGATCAATTTGAATGTTTACTCTGCGTTCAAATATCACAGTATCCGAGTCAATATGGAGTGTGAAGTGGTTCGGTTCCGACAGATATTTTTAATGTTCCTCTCCGTGCTTTTTTTATTCTTTCTCTCTTGTGCGTTTTTTCTTTCCTCCACTACACACCTTGTTTTTGTTCGTCACTCATCTTTTCCATCTAGAATTTTCCTCGCGTTTGTTGAATATGTCAATCCCAAGTTGTTCTTGATAATATCATTCTCTGAACTCTCGCTATGGTTGGTCTTCCACTTCTAACAGGAATGTATATTGAAAGTCAACTCGAATACCTATACCAAAATGATTTCGTATGGAGGTTATCAAAAAAATAAACTCCAAATAGAACGGTGTCGTTGGTAAAATGTCACCAGCCTTTTCTTCTGAATCAAGACTCAACGGTAGAACAGAAAAAACATCAACATGATCGTTAATCAAACGGTAAAACTGCTGGTAAATTTTAATACCGAGGAATAGGGAGAAAATGATGTATCTCACTTTGTTGACATATTTTCAAGTCTCTTGAATCAAAATTTGTTCTACTGAATATGAAACTCCATGGACGCTGAACCTTACGTATCTGAAATCTTTCTTATAGGTAATTCAATTGTATTTTTATCTTAATTTCTGTTTTTGGCGCTCTAAACACCTAAACGTCCGAATGTCCATAAAATAAAAAAATAAGGAGTTACTTGGTACTTATGTAGGTATTTTACACCATGAGCCAGGGGAACATAAACCATTTTATCTCACGACTCCAATCATTCCGAATAGTTATTGGAGTTACGAGGACTTTGTAAAATAGTTCAATGATCTAGACGGAACCTTGGGTGATGTGTAATTTCAAACAAATTTTAAAAAATGAACATCTTTGAATAAACTTGAAGCGTATGTCATCTCCAGACAAAAGAATATCAACAACAACGTTACAGCCAAGTGTCACGGACAATGTTTCTTCCATATGAAAATGAAATTTCAATGCCGTCGTCTGTCATGTTTCGCAGATAAAGATACTTACTGTAAGCTTGAAGGCGAGGAGTCAGTGCGACTTGAACAATTCATGTCTTCCCTGGTAAGAACACGGTGAAAGGAGTCTTGTGGTTCTGGAAGAAACGCAAAGGGCATTAGCGGTTGGTAATGGTTTCGTAGAACCAAGTTTATCGCATTCACCTATTCCAATAAATTGAATTCTTTATATCAGCCTGTATTCTGAAGCCTTGACTAGTTCTGCAAACTTGGTTTTTCAATGAATATTTAGAGCTAGATTTAGAGCTTGAGGTATTTGTCCAGAAACAAAGATATCTACTCTATCTAGAGATCTCTATCTTATCTATAACTTAGTTTTTCAAAGAAAGTGTTTCTAAAGAAATAGGTTAGGATGAGGATTACTACCTTGGTAATCCATTGATTATACAAGATTGTACTAGTACCTATGTATTTCATTAAAAACGTTGAAGATACACGAGTTATGCATATATCTCAAAGCCCTCCCCACTTTTTTAAACTCGTTCTATTTCTGAAATTACATATGAAATGGTGCCCAGAGGTCAAGCAGCACTGATGTCGGTAAATTTTTCAATAGTCAGACGATTCCATGTTGAACTACCATCGACATTATTTCTCGAATATTCGGTCAGGACAGCCGGGGTCGGTGATGTCTGCAATGTCAGGCAATTTCATCCTGTCTCTCGCCCATTACACACCATGTCGCAGATTTCAATATGCTCTACCGCTTATTATTTTTGAAGTTCATCACTCGTATGGCATACTTCTATCAAAGCAACCTTTCATCCCCATATTTAAGCTCAAAACTTTGTTTCTTGAAGATGGAATTGGTTACAAGAGTTATAATTTGCCATCGTTCTGGTTATAACCGAAAAATTCCTATAAATGCAAGCAGATTCTCAAGTTGTTATTCTCCTGGATTTTACAGAAACCGACCTGGAAACTGAATTGGGATGAAGAAGATGTAGATAACTAAGAAAAATAAGTGCAGGAGGAAAGAGGAACGAAAATCCAGAAAAAACATCCAAGAAAAGAACATACCCCAGGGGAGTTTCATCCAAGCCCCTTCGCCCCTGCCTGCTACACCAACCACAGATACTTCCGCCTGCTAAAACCACTCTCTAATTAGCAACAGTATCATTCCGGGGGGGGGGGGGGGGCTTGTCCTTATCCTTTATTTTATGGCACAAAGACGTTATAACCGTATAGTAATTCTCTTTCAACTCTTTTTTTTTTCACCTAGAAATGTCTCATTATTGTTTCGACTATCATAAAAAGAGGATTCAGATCTAACAGTTCCTAGAAATGTTGACAATTCCGTAATAAGCGAGCTCGGGGGTTTGCCATTCCGCACGGTTGTGGATGCGGTCCTTCGTTGTTCTCGAGGCAATATTAGATTTAATATTTCGCGCGGCCCTAAATGCATATATGCTGAAGTTATGAAACCCCTATGAGCTGTAATGTCGACGCTGATGAAATTGCATCTTGTGGGACATCATTGACGGATAAAATCTATATTGATTTTGGTTGATTTACATCAGGTGGGCATTCATCTCCACCAAAACTCGAGACAACATTTGTCTCATTCTTCCTCTGATAAAAACACGCAGTGTATGAAGGTGAACGAATCGATGATAACAATGATCTTGTATATTAAGGTTGTGAATCACCTGGACATAGCCGACGTTCCAACCATCGTTTGACGGTTAGTACAAAACCTCGTTCTTAAACTGGTAGGTATCAAGATAGTAGAGTGGGGATATGTAATATATTATACATAATATACATGTATACATGTATAAGATATATATATCCATAGAACTGCCTCGGAAACATTGAAACTCTTGTAACAATGTTTGTGAATAAGTTTCACACACGTGACGGGTTTGGATGCGTTTTATAAAATAGATCAACTCGTTTCCCCAATATCGTCATAGAATCCATAGTAGGTATGTAATTCATTCGATGATTTCGTCTTCAAAATTAAGTATTCTTGACGTCTGGTTGTTGGTACCTGCCTGGTGATTTTTTCTTAGTTTTTCCAATTAATTTTCTGTCTTTGATGTTTTTGCACAAGGTATTCGGTTGAAATTTTTAATTTTGTTGGGTTTGGAGAGTCTCGTGTACTAACATCAAAGAGTTTGCTTTGCCGTCTCTCGTCCCTGGTAGTTCTGTTTGTCTGCCGCTGCGGATGAAGAAATGTCGAGTACAGTCCATCTCGAAGTGTATACAATTTATCAGTCGCACATCACACCTGTAGGATTTCGCTTTAGACTTTGCTATCGTTAAAGCAATTAATCTTCATGTTTTGGGTTCCTATTCAGTTTGTGAAATCAAGCAATCTTCAGCGGTTTCAATGCAGTGATTAATGATGTACGTAAGACCGATGCAGTAAGGTTCTGACACGTTGCGGACTCTATCAGAGTTCATCCTTCTGGATGTCGTTGCCCGTAGATTATGTACACTGGTTTGTAAGCTGTGGGCAAGTTCGTACATATCGATTTAATTCTATAATCAATTCATTTTGAGTCTATCAACATCCGTTCTTTGTCTTTTGAATCTACTGTGGCACTTTTATAAAAGAGGCTCTTTCCTTTCTCTTGAATGACAAACGAGAAACAAAAGACGAATATTTAAGCAGCTATTTTTTTCTTACTCTGAAGTCGAACATTGGAGTGGGGGACATTCAAGCCTGATAAAGGGATTATGAAACGAACCGAGTCAAATTGAAACTTTATATCTTCCTTCCGACGCTTCGTACTCGTATATACTATCCTGCGCGAATATTGGTCGTAGGCATTTATCCGTTATTGCTACCCATGGCGTTGGCGAGTGAAGAGGGTATAAGCGCGAAGGAGTTGGTAAAAGTATGGTAGGGAGAGTGAGATGTGAGGGAAACGGATGGCAATGTATGAGAGCAGTGCAGAAGGGTACGGGTTTCAAGGGTTACTCCGGATCCAACGGGCGAATATCCAGGAAAAGGAGCCTTTGGAAATAATAATAATATTAGTCCCTTGTTGAGTTAAGGCGCTTTTTATGAGCGCTTATTTCCAACCGTCTGGTTTCTAGGGTAAATAACATCGCCCCCGGAAAAATTTCCCTACAAGGTCTCAAATCTTTCATTCTTCAAATCGTAAAATGATACATCTCCTATTCGGTTGATCAAAAAATTCATGTTAATAAATTTATCCGTCCACAATTGGTATCGTGTTATTCAAAATCCTTAGCCAGACACTGGAAAATATTGAGTAAATTTCATTCCAATTGCAGGACAACGGATTTTGAATATGTTGTGTAATACCCAGAAAGAGCAGCATGATCCTTTCCTTGAATTATTGTATCTTCAAGGAAAGGATCATCCTCCTCCTCCTGGGCATTCCACAACATCTTTGGAATGATTCTAGTTGGGTTGGTTAATGAGTATTCATTTATTGTGAGATTTTTTTCACTATTGAAAAGAAATCCTCTAAAGATTCGAACCTATTTTCTCTTCGAAACGAATATTTAAGCTCGTGGAACGCTTCGTGTACCTGTTCATTGTGTTACGATTTGGTGAGCTCCCATATGAGTAACTACGTAAGATTATGCACATCCCTTCGCTTCTAGCGCTCCATTTACATTTCAGACGTCATTCCGCGTGGGTTATAACCCATTCATCTCATGAATTTATTCATAGTATCGATTTCGTATATTCCTTAATGCACACGTCAAAAGTCTTCTTAGGTATCTTGTTATCAGTATCGTCATTTCATAGAACGAGCAAGCGTATAAATATATGCTTGATATTCCTATGCTTTCGTAATCACATTTCCTAACATTCTTGACAATCCATGCCTATAATATATCGTCACTTAAGATCCCACATGGGCTAACTCACATTTCCCAACTTTACAGGAGAGACAAAAAACTTGTGCCCAGTCTTGCTATATACTTTTCTGCAATTTCGTTCTACTATTCTTGGGTTTCAATGGACATTAGATCTGCTTAGCTTATAGTAATTATATTTTCCATTACGAATGTCAATTCCCATCGTGGATATGCAAAGAAAAACAACGGGGAGAATATGCAAAAATGATGAATGTCGTAGTTAATTCAATACTGCATTACTCCTGTCACAAAACATCTATAGGAATACTCATGACCTGCTGTTATGGTCAGGTTCTATTAGAACCAACCTGATTCTGGTTCGTTACAATCATAGTTCCACATTCCCTAATATGTCAATTACTTGCAGTCCCTAAGGTGAGTTCCAGTCGACATATCCAGGGCGCAGCTTGTATCATCACCGAAAAGTTGATGTTTGTCTGCATCGTTTATGTGGCTTTATATCACCTATTTAATATTGAATAAACTAATAACTTACACCTGGCGGTGATGTACGGGTTTTATGTACGTATAGTTTTCTGAATGTCTCTCTAGAGTGCCAAAAAGGTCTGGTAAGGCCAACTTTATTGTATCGGATTCTGACTGAAACCGTCGTTCAGAAGTTTTGATAATACCGGTAACTTTATTTCCCCTCGTAGCTTGCATAATTTATTTTTCTTCGTCGGTACACCTGCAACTGTAGCAAAAGGGAAAAATGTAAAAGTAATTACGATGTTTTCAAATTTCAGATGAATATTGGAGTTTTCGGGAGTCCTCTATCGTTCTTTGAGTTTTCTGTTCCGTATGAGTACATAAGTTCAATGATTGTCGGTTAATCAATCTTAACATTTCCTCCAAACAAATCAACCCTATTTGAGTTTGAAAAGTCGACGAAAACTCGTGTTTGGCTTTTTGCTAAAGTAAAATTCACCACCCTTCATTACGTCATCCGTTTGATTGAACTTACGTACCACCGGTACTTTCCTTATGAATATTTCGCAGTGAAAAATCAATCGATGAATGGAAGGGCATTAACTTGTGTTCTGTTACACCATAACAGTGATGGCATTGTGGTACCCACGCCTTAGTGAACGGGAGGAATGTTCATTCTTTGCTTGAAGTTCGCGAGTTTTATCACTATTGTCTTGGATTTTCGCCATTCATGTTACAGACGATATTTAATATCATCTGTAACATGAATATTAAATTTTAATCATTTTGTAAATAAATCAAATTTATAATATCTATCTATAAAACCTATAAATTTATTAAATAAATCAAATTGATAAATACTAACTTTTATTCATTCGAATGGAAAAATGATCAATTCACGCAAATGAGTAGGCATCGGTGAATGTGACTTAACTTGGGATACACCAATGGATTTTAAGGGTCCCCACGAATATGCAATTATATGTTTTATATTATTTCAAATGTATATTTGATTGTATGTATGTGTTTTTGTGTTTGTATATGTTGCATCTGAGTACAGCATGATTATTATGAAACTATTGCTGCCACTCGTACTTTGTAAGACCAAAGGTGCCTTGGGGAAAGTTGGCATGAAATCATGAAGTGTAATCTGGATCTGCTTTGATGGAAACCAGCTACACTGTGCACGTACTGTGATAGGACGTAGCGTTGGGTTTACTACAAACTTTTAATGAATACTTTTTTACGCTTCTTCACAGCTGTAATCGAAAATCTCGTTGTGAACTCAGATTTTCTTTTGCCAATGCATTCAGCTGTCCGACCTTTCCTACCCTACATTTTGGATTTGTCAATTGTAGTATTTGACGGGTATTCGCCCGGTCAGGTCCACCTGCAGAAATCTTCCTGCAGTTCCGGATCAGAACCCATTCTAACATTCAGACGGGTCTGGCGAACGGCCTCCTCTCCCGCCCACTGCCGCCTCTCCGCCCCCGGCCTTCTGTCACCGCTTCGCAACCTTTCAGTTCCCTCTCTGCCTCCGCCTGCTTCCCATCTCGTACGTCCGCCTCCTGAATCGTGCAAGAGTCGCCTTTGCCTTTAAAGTTTCGTATGATTTACCCCGCGTTCAGGATGGCCGTTGAGGAAACGTCGCGGCATCAGATCCTTCTCTACGAACCATCGTAGAACATCTTATGGCGGTCTTCAATCGAACCTTTCTACTTATCTTGATTCGACAAATGTATTTGGCCATCGTTATTTGTGGTAAGTTTCAGCCCTCCCTTCCTCTTGAGATTAAACCACACAATTATCGTGTTGTGTTATAGAGTGGTGATCCCTCGCAGTGATATCAGTGAATAGTGAATAGTTTTTTGTGTTTTCGATAGGGCACCCAACTCGCGTTCGTGATTCCTCTATGTTCCTCATCCTTGTCTGCTATGGAAGTTTTCATTCAAAGAGCATCTCGCTCAAATTCATTCATATTGTAAATTTTATTTTGATTGATATGATACTTCCTTTACTAATCTATACTGCAACCACTACTGAGAGTTTAAATCACATATTATCTGAGGTACGTTATCTGAGGGAGGACGAGGAAATACCTTGGCACGTAAAAGTGATGAACCCGTTGTAAGTGAATTAGCTGTTTACTAGCTGAAGAAAATCAATTACAACAAAGTAAAAATGAAACATTATTGTGTATCAATCATTACCTAACACTTGGTGCTCATGGACTGTCGAAGAGATTGAATTTCACTGATGCCTCAAGTCTAGCTCAACATCATGTACAACAGAATGTAGCTGACTGGTCCACCTCAATATATTCATGCTGGCCACCGGTACGCTGAATGACAGTTACGGAATGTTGAGTAATAAGACAATAGCTATTACGTTTTTTGCCTCATCAAGGTCGATTGTTAGGATGCGAAACGTTGACGTGGGTGTCGTCCTCAGCTTATTCTCAATCTTTGTACAATATACATGAATACTGACTGGGTGCACATGCCAAGTAAAATATTCAGTAACTTCAGTATTTAAGATTCAACTGTAGGCTATTCACCTCAGAGTCCATCAAGTACCCAAGGAAAATATTTACCGGATTTACCGTCATGAGGTTTGAACAATGCATATCTATCGCATTTAGTTGAATGTAACCTGGTTTTTATGGTTATTTCCGAAACTTAAAAATCCAAATTTTATGATATAACGGTAATCAATTTTTGTGGACCACCAAGCTCGACAAAAGTTGAATCGTGGGAAAATTGGAGAAATTTGGCGGGATCGCAAAAAAAAAAAAAAAAAAAAAAATCTCAACCTGGAATACCAGAATAAGAGACTGGAGATGTACTAGTTTTCACCATAAGACAAGTGACGAAAGGCTTCTAGGAAGTGTTCCCCGTTTGATGATTGATCTCGTAGGTTAGGTTCTAAGCCACTACTGATGGAAAATATATTAGGCACATACTTAATGAGCCCGCGTCATTTTCACACAACGTAGCTATAGCTGCGTAACGAGGTAGGGATATGAAGCTAAATATTTACAGGTTTAGAAAGTTCCAATCCTTGGATACATATTATGACGCCATAAAAGGGGATGTGGTGTAAATGTGGCTTCACTCATATTTCGGATTCCCTCACCCCTAGCGGATTTTGAACCGTTATCGAAATTCCAAGAGGTAAAATATCTCGTATATGCCCAAATTGACTCGTATATTGACCAAATACCTGTATTAAAGGAGGTGCCGTGTTTCCCTCATTCTGTTGAGTACATCAACAACACCAATTATAAATGCTTGTCTTCTTGTCAGGGCACACTTCAAAATAACTTTACTGCAGTTCAACCGTTATAACATTTTCATCCATTTTCCTCCGTGATCCATCGTCAATGTGCTTGGCAGACGGAGCCTTGAGAGGCTAGGACTTGAGTGATTTTTGGTAAAACTTTGACAACTCCCGGCAGAAATGGATGCCGCAGTATAGAAGTGAATATAAAAAATTGGGACAGAACCGAAAATTTGAAGTTGTTGGAACGGTCGAAGTGCAAAAGGACCATAATATGTTATAAAACTATATAGAAATCTTCTACCGGTTTCAAATTTTAATATTTTATAACGATCTTTAAATATTCATAGTATTCCTGGATATAGGTATATCATTATCCAGTCTCTACCTGTTTTCCCCTCTCTGTATGCTGGGTATAAACTATTGAAGAAGACAATATTTTTAGTAAAAGAGAGTGAACCTTGAAAAAATCAATGTTTTCAGTGGTTTACACCTTCATATACTCGAATCAATTGTCACTGAGTCGATCGACGATAATAATCGCAATTTGTCTCGAATCAATCAGCGTTACTGCCCCCAGTATGCCCTCTATTTCTATATCCCACGAACTCTAAATATTTCAGACATTTTCCTTAACCACGTACCGTTTAGGTACGTCTTTTCGCGAACCAAAAGTTGGATTATTATGCACGTTTAAAGGGGGAAAAGTTAGGTCGACTATTCGGAGAAAGAAACGACTTGTACCGCACGATAAAGCGGGAAACCTCAGACGTGCCCTTGATAAGAAGATGCTCCCTCACTTCCCCTCTCGTACTCTGCCTACTTCTTATCACCCCAGGCATCAGGATTTTAGTTTATTTCCCCTTAGTTACGAAGGGAAAGAAATTGTCTGATCTGAAATTGGCAATTAAAAGTAAATTTCCTTTTTGCACCTCCTCACACTTAATTAAGTTTCCTAAATGTAATGCCAAATAAAACTATTGAACACGAAAATAAGTCTTCAATGATGAATCCGTTACAGGCAGTTTTCTTTCTCTCTTGACAGTCTTGCTTTGCTTAATGCCCGATGTGGCTTCATCTTCAGTATTCAATAACTCCAATTTCTTGTGGGTGCGTCTTGGAATGAGCTTTTGGCTTGCTTTTGAAATCACTTTAACCTCTTGGCTCGTTCCCCAACAAAGTTCTCAACATGATTAAGAGAGTACATTTTTCAGAGTTTGCGAACTTGTACAAAATGAGGAATTTCGGTGGAAATGAAATAAGGCTCATTTTGTACGTCGTAATTTAAAATCATTGTTTTTCTGTCGTAGATTGCATGTAGTAGTTTGTCTTTTACTCCCTCTTTAATTTTATTGTTGGTTATAAATAATGTATGTTTGTTTGAATACGGTCGTTATACAAGCGCTGTGCTTTCAAAGAGAAGTTTCAGCGTATGAATAGTGTGAACTGTAAGTACTCGGAGTAGTAAACCTTGCGAAACTATAACTCGAAGTTATATATAAGTTGAAGTGGAGTTATAGTTGAGATGAAGAATACCTACAGCCGGGGGCGAAATACGAGTAAGTCGCTTGTTTCAATATTTATGTTCCTGAAAGGGTTGGAACCGTTGGAGAACCACTATTGATCAGGAGGAAATGAAAATCTTTCTCGTCGAGTAGAAGTCTGTTAGTTATGAATTGGTGGGACCCCCTCCACAATAAAATGGAGATGTTCGTTGATTGAGTCTCTTCAGGTATTGCTTTGATTTCTCATTCAAGAGTAATCAAATGGGCGGTACGAATCTTCGAGTCGTGATCAACTTGCTGTTTTGAGGTGTACATTTTCCAGCTTTGGACCGAAAACAGGATTTAAAATAGCAATCTTGTTATCGTGGCGGAAATGTGTGCATGAAGTGGACCGTTTGATATTTGTACCCTCTATCAACACTCTCTATCAAACAGGGTTCGCCGTGGGACTATTTTTCTACGGCTGAACGAGGATTATTCAGAACTAAAACATTGACTAGACTAATTCTTCTTGACTTGACGCAAATTCTATTCTATTTGATGGCGTTTACGTAGAAGTGTATCAAGCGGTCGATACGTTTGTTTATTTTTTTAAGAAACTAACAGAAACTCAGTGAGAATCAATCGATCGTTCTTTTGGCAATTTCAAACTGTTAGGGGATTTCCCTTTCCTTGCGGGGACCAGTTTCCTTTTAAGGCCTGTGAACTTTAAAGATTAACTTCCCTCTTTCCACTGCAGCAAATGGAATCGTCTTGCTATTCCCCTCACCTTGCCGAGGATTTAGATTCACAGAATGTGACTGACGGGACCCAGAGAGAGCTGAGGTTCAGGAGGTGAAGCGCTCGTCTCGCTTACCCGTCAACGCCTCCCAACATCATTTATGGATATTACCAGCCGCGGAACGGAGGCAAATCAGTTTTCAGTTCATTGTTTCCTGCCTAGCAACAAAATTTACGGCTCTACTTGATGTTGAAAATTGTTTTTCTTGTTAAGCTCCAGACGGTGGGAAAAATCATTTACATGCTTTGCTGGCGTAAAAGCTGCACTGCGCAAATAGTGTAACCCCCTATCATGATTTATCATGACGGTTTGTTGATTAGTAAGCTCTTAACTTGCCTTTACTTTGTTGCTAGTGAAAAGGGGGTTAACAAGTAAATTGATTCGGACTCTTCCCGATGTATCACGGATCCTGACATCCCCATTAGAGATCGAAAATCTAGAGAAGTGAGCATGGGTAGACCAGAAATATAATTGCGCTATTGTTTACTTGAAATAATCAATAATTTAGGACTTTGATGGATAAATGAAAAAACTAGTAGAGGCAAGAGGTGAGGCTATTCTTCCTCCCACGGGCTATGCCTTTATACATCAGTCTTTATACACCTAAGAAGTATTCTATTTTATTTTTTATTCATTTTCCTTCTTGTTTTATCCCATTGCATACGATACTATAAAAGAAATAAGGATATGGGATTTTAAAAAAAATAATAAAACAAGTCATGGGAACTATAATTATAGAAACTATTGGCTCATGCGGTTTGATAGCATTAACGTTCGGCGAAGAGCATTATCCAACTGACCAACTGACCTGCTGAACTTGGATATTTATATATCTAGCCACAACCTAACCCGTATAATGCTGATTTAATTTCCAGTAAGAAAACCACCAAAGATTCGATTAGGCGCAGGCAAACATTTTACAATGAGCGTTGTTCTATGAATTCAATTGGAGCCGAATCTCCAGTTTCCGTACATCTCATTCATACATACAAATCTACACCAGATCGCCGTCAAATCTACAAAATTGGGGGAAAAAAAGTCTATGAAGTAAACCCCCTAATTATTCATTCCAAAACAGATCCGTGTCAATTACATCCTCTTTAAAGAATTATCTCTTATAGAATACCCTGTATTCCATATTCCCCCTTTTCTTCTTGAAAGTTATTGGTCACTCTTTTCACGCTTAAAAGACACTACCACCGTTGAACAGTTGGGGGCACAACTCGTTATGGATTATATGGGTCAATTCCAACACGACATCTATATTACGATTATCATTTTACATAATTGTACAAAAATTGTATTTAAATGTCTCAACTAACTTACCGAGCCTTTCATATGTCTTACTTTTCATCATGAAATATCCTTGCTCTTAATAAATATTAAAGTGTACCTCCTGTTCAAACATTCAAAGAACTTTTGATGACTTATTAAACTTCAGTTAAGACTTTTTGGGTTTGTTTTTATTAGACAACTTCAGGCAAGTATACATGATTGAAGAGTGTTCTTCCCCAGGCGCAATAAAAATGCCGTTTTTACTTTTTTACCGTAATTGAACTTTTTTTTGCTAAGTTTTCTTGAAGTTTATTTTATTATTTTTGGCGGATTGACAATCTTCAATCTGTATGTAATAATTACATTATCATTAAAAGTATTTTAATGATGTGATGTAGGTATAACTCTCTAACTCTAATAATATCTTATTAGTTTTCAAGATTTGCATTCGACTGTTAACTTTGCTGTGCAATAATTCTGATGAAAACTAGTGATGATGAGGAATCCTCACCATAGGAAATGATTGATTAAATTTTCACATTTAAGGTTGGTCCTTCGTTATTTCCATATGAACTTTATACCAGTAGGGTGGGCGCGAAATCGTGATATCTACGCAACGCGCATCAAATTGATTCTATTCAAACTCTATTCTACTTGAATCTGCTTCGGTCCCTGGCTTTCCTTTGAGGGGCCCCATGAATATCTTTGGTATTCCAAATAATATGGGTTTGAGGGGATGAGGATGCTGTGCGCTACTCGTTGCCACAGTGTATTTAGGTCATCCTTGAAGTTGATTGCTACAATAATGTAATTGAATCACTGAACCTATGGTATTCAGTTTTGGAGTTGTATTTTGTCTGCATCTTCAAACGGATCCTCGCGTAAAGAATAGAGATTAAAACTGTAGCTTCCACGAAACGACCACATGACCTCCCAGAGCTTATGAATTATTTTTCGCGTGGTCTATTAACCCTTAACCGTCACCATGTTGCTAACATATAAATCGTTTCGTTTTCATTAAAGTCGTTTCGCAAACGAGACAGTATAAAAATTCCATTACGAGTCACCCCCGGTCTCTCTCAACTGGTTAGTGTTGCTGTGCTGTTGATGTTTAATGAAGTCTTCCAGGGCCAGTGGGTGTTCCTGGTCGGTGTTGTCGTTAGGGCAGTGGTAAGTGCGTCCTATACGTTGACTACTAGTGATGAGAACGCTGAATGAAACAAAACCCACATGTTGGTTTCGTTAAGAATGGGTTTGAACGCCCGGCTCTCATGAATGCAGGGTTGGCAATAAACTTATTTTTAAAGGCGTTGCGAGAGTCTATCTCCATATATATTCCCTGCTTCCCGTGAGTTTACATTGAATACGTGGTTGCAATCCGTGATTAATAACCGTCTTAATAATTAAAATGTGAATTCTGTGGGTTTTTTTTATCATGGAATGATTTTATACACGCCTTCTACGCTTTTTCCTTTTGAATCATTTTCGGTAAATTCTGCATTTTCAGAACTCATAATACAATTAGAGTCTCGAGTTTCAGAACCTGCGTGTCTGCCACTGTAACTCATTAAGTTATTAAGACCAACATATTTTGATGGAGTTCGCAAGGGTGATGGAGTTCGGCCACGGTGATAACACGAGTTCTCTGTTAAAACACTTGTCCAAACGTGAACTCCTAACTGTACTCTTCCGAATTATATTAAAATGGTTGAATGTGAAATATGAAACCGTGGGTTCATGTATTTCTATGTTAGTAGGTGGCTCCCAAAGAGGACCATGTTAATTTATTAGGGTCGTAACCAATGGAACCTCTTTGTATGCCCAAAAAATTCTAATTTCAATAGTAACCATTGAAAAATAGAACAAATATATTTAACAAATACAAAACAATTGTTCGCAACCAACTGTTGGTTACGAACAATTGTTTTGTATTTGTTGAACCATTCTCTAACGCTTCTTTTAACGATTCTCTAACGCTTCTTTTCTTTGTTCCAGGTACGTGTATCGGGAGTAATATGCAATTCGACTACAGCATCTCACCCAGTTACAGTACCGTAGGTATCGATTTGTTTATTTGATGTTGGAACTCAGTCTCCAATGTACGAAACCCTGAAGGTGATTCAGTTGAATCAGTTCCAGTCGTAAACCAACATTACCTACATTATTACTACGAGTTTTCTCTCACGCATGGATATATCGCGGCATCATGTTTTTAGCAAGACAAACAAGGGTGGTCCAATTGTAGAAACAAGTCAGGTCGAATGTAATACACCCCTTTTTCAGTTCGCATCGATGTCTATTGGTTATCCTTCCTTTCAAAATGAAACATCTGCCATCAAAACCGCAAGAAACTAGGAATATAACTGTGTGTGATTTTTTTTGACCGTCAGTAAGAATGATGTCCTCCCTTTGGATTCATTGGAACATCCCTCAACGTTTATTGGAACATCCCTGAACATCATAGGAATATAACGTTTATGCGTTGGTGTTTCAAGTATTAAGTGCAAGTAATCCCATATTTCTAGTACAATTTACAAAATTGGAGGGCATATGTAGTGATTCACTCAACGCTACTCTATCTAGGTAAGTAGATCTACTTACTCGTATCTATACGAGTATCACTTGTTGAAGGTAATCGGTGACAATCAATCGATCATAATATGATATTATCAACCTTCATGCATGATCATGTTCATTTATTATTTTTACTTCAATAAATCCAATGGGAGGACAGGCGTTGAATTATTGACTTCCTCCGTCTAAACGCAATAAACTAAATTGGTCTCGGCTATTTTGTAATAGGTGCTCAGCATAGATTAATCCCCCGATAAACTATATTGGTGTGGGTAACGTAAGCCAACCGACCGGTAGACGTATGAGAGGACTAGAGATCCCAAAGTGGATTATATCGGAGGAGAAGGTATTATAGTTACAAGACCTTGGTGTAGATTAGTTCCCCTTCCGCGCGTTTGGTCAGCAAATGTGAAGGGTAGAGCTTGCTGTATATCAAACCTGCAAACCTCTGACATCTAATCTTGTCAACTAACTTTACCCTTGCCCGCGTTATCTTCTATATACTGTGGATATAGGGAAAATTTATCTCAGAAGCCACTCACACTAATTAATGGAAAATATTCGCGACTGATAAGTATATTCATTTTTTTCAATATGATACACGGTTATCAGAAACTCGAGTGCCCTCAGCCAATGTTCACAGTTTGTCATTCCAACAATGTACATACAGGGATATGCATTTTTCGTGAGTTCGATAATATTTCCTTTGGATTATCGATATTTAAATTGTCATCGATACACCTAACTCATTCCGAGGGTGGGATATTGATCCCTTTATAGATAATAATAGACCCCGGGAGACAAATATTCAAACGATCCAGTCACCCAAGAAAATTCCAAATGCAATTGTCTTTGGTCTCTAGTTGGCAATGCCAGTGTCCATTCTCAGCCAAAAATACCGAAAGTTCGGTCATTAAACGTGTGGAAAAACTGTGCGTGACGTGAGCGTATTTGAGGTGCTCAGGGTAACCCTCCACAAGCGGGCGTGAGGTCGGTGACTTTACCGTATCTAAATGACCGGAATCACTTGACACTTTGTCTTTTTCCAGTCAAATCAATAGTAATCTAACTTAACTTTCCCTGAGTGACATCAACTTTAGAAATTAATATAAGTAGGCTTTCATATATGCTTTGGGATGAAGACGGATCTTAATGTGTTAAATAACTGTAATAAGTCAGAAACGAAGTATAGAATAGTAGAGTTGGAAAAACAATGTGTTACCGCGAGAAAATGGGTTGAGGAGTTGAGGTTATTGAAATATACTTCTCATCAGGCGCCAGGGTGTCCGAGCGGATGTTTGTTCCTAATATCCCTACTTGGGATATAAGTTCGCTGTGTTTTTAGTTCGCTTCGCAGCCGAGCACCGATACAACCTTTGAAAGAAGGTTGGATGTGGTCGTTATTTATTGCTGTTCGAAGCATGTGAAGTCAAATGGCTTGCAGCCCATAAACGATTAATAGTCAGTTTCAGACTTGAAGTTCCCCACTCCGAGACGTATATCATGAAGATCAGGTCCAGGGTTTAATAAATAATTAGAAAATACTTCCCAAGTTGGTTATCTTTTCGGTGTAAAGAGTATAATTTATGATTTGCATATTTCACTCCTCTCTAGTTTTAACTGATGAAGTTGATAAAGTAACAATGCGAGAAGTTGTTCCAGTATAATTTTGTATGCACATAACCTTGGTACATTCAAACTTATGTACGCTATCTACTCATTAAGTTAATCACCGATGAAAGGAACGGTTTCTTCCATTCAATGATACATAGTGTACTTGTGGTTTGTGGTTTGTTAATGACCGAACCCATTTGTCTTACCCTTTCCCCGCTCGAGAAACCACTCGAGGACGGAATGAGGGACACTTGGTTGATGAACGTTACGGGCTCCACTGAAAGAAACTCCCCTGAGATGGAGAAAAACAGATTCGTCCTGAAAGTTGGATGGTTTAGGTATTACCCTACCTTAGGAACTTGAGAAAGGGCCGGTGAAATTGGGCATGGTGGCTAATGAGACTTGAAAGAGGGCGATGGAAAGATTTTATTAGGGAGAAGTGCCGTTCAGTTTGTCTTCTGAGTGTAGTGACAGTGAGGATTTTAGATGAAATATCAATAAGGGCGTTTACTAAACGAATTTAAGAAACATGTAAATAGAAGATGAATTTATTCAGTCGTTCAACGGTATTTACCCTTACAGATACCAGTTTCTTGTTCAAAGGTAAGTGAAAATTACCATTTTGATGCTGAGGGAAAATATTTGTTCACCGACGAAACTCTTCTCCTCATATTCGGTGGTTGCGACTCCAGTGCAAAAACAATTATGTACCTACATTAAATGTAGGTAAACCACTTGCCAAAATATGTACAATTTGCAACGCTTCATTCACTTAATAATAAATTTTATTATTAGGTGAATGAAGCGTTGCAAATTGTACGCATTTTGGCTAGTGGTTCACATGTGGATTATGAGTGAATTGGTGTAAGTTACACCAAATCTCCAAGTCTTTGCTCACGCTATGATCAATTGATAGAGATCATATGGACCGTGATCAATTGTGTACAATGTACGTGACTGTTTACTGTGCGAATGGTCTGTATTGTTTTCTGTGAGAAATCTCTCTGTTGTTTACACAAAAAGGCTAGATCGTTGTAGTTCAGCCAACCACAGCGTTATAAGTACGCCTGATTCTGTCTTATTGAGTGCAATGAAGTAGGGTCCAATCCATTTGGGTTAGTAGTTTGCGCGAGTTTTCGGAGAGCGTCTCAGCTAAGTGGAGGAGCACATCAAGTTAAATGAACTGTAATTTCCTTGGTGCGTGCGTTACGTGCTCTCTTGACCTATTGTTTGTTCACTCACTCAGACGAGGACTCCGGTAAGTCATGCGTGTTTGAGATAAGAGGAGACTGTTAGAATAAGATGAAAGGCTTTCACAACTGTATTTCCAGGAGTAGCAGCTTGAAGCTTGTCGCCGTAAATATGCGGTTCAACTCTGACCCCACTTCTCATGTGATCTAGTACATACAACTTCCACGTTCCAAAACCTGTCATGATTTACGATAGTGAGGAGACATTTTTTTCTCTACGGTTTATTGTTTCCACAAAAATAACATGTATCAAGTTGACATAACTGTATGGCCAGTGTGAATATTGGTGTGAATTGTTGATATAAGGAAAAATCGGTTTACATTAGCTGTCAAGCATTAGAAAAGGTTGACTTTGTCTCGATCATCTTAATATACTCCTGAATAGTGACATTGTACACACTGGTCTTCTCGCTCAATTTCTTCCCAGACCACAATAATTGTTATAATTATTATTATACTATATTATTATACTATACAATGTAGCAGGTGATTCTGCCCTCGGACCTCGAGGTGTCCCGTTTTATGTAAGGGGCAATTGCAGGGTGACTCTATTATATACTCGTTGTGGTGCACGGGCCCTTGAGTTGATGTGATTCTCTTCCTTGCGTCATGGTGTATGGAAATCGAGCCGTTCATTATTGTTTGACATTGCTGTGAGTTCCTCCTCTATAACCCTCAGGAAACCGAAGCGATGCTGAAGTGTCAACTTGACTTCCTTCTCGACAATTTCTCCGGAGACAACTGAGAGCGCCCGATCAGTGGGTGAACTATGTGAGACAGTGATTCTATTAGTGGAAATCATCCAACAGCATCTAATACCATGCCATAGTAGCGCGTTTCTTCTTCCAAGCTTCACGATGTTGTATGTTGATGTTGTATTGGTACATCAATATTCCGTTAGCTTCCACATTTCAAATAATCCATAAACATACGCATTTCGCATAATTTTCATTATCTTGTTTTATGATTTTAATTAATGTTTTCCGACTTTCTGACCTGTATGAAGTTGAAAAGCATTTGATGACTTTCAGCGAGGTGGGAAAAATAAGTGATTGTTGACAATGATTTTATCCATTTTCAGGGCTTTGATGGAACCACCGCTAGCTACTTGTTGAAAAAATTGGGGTTTTAGAACTTTCAGTCCATTTTATGTAAAACCTGTGCCTTCGTGGATTTTCTAGACATTGTTTTTGGTACTCCCCACTACATAATTTCCGAGTTTCGGTGGTTTGAAGAGGTTCGATAATGCTGTCAGAAAACTCAACGCGCTGTGTCCATAGGTCGTCAGAAAATAAAGAGAAGCAGTGCCAGTTGACCTCTCATGTTCCCTTTCGGTTTTTATTTTCCTGTTTCAACCACCCGGTTCTGCGGGAAGGTATTGTAGCACAATGGCGAACCTCGTTTTCCCTTCCGAGGATGGTTATTGACCCTACTGCTAATGAGTCGTTGATTTCTGAGTGTCTTCATCGTCCTCACCGTTCATACTTAGATCGTATTCGATTGCCATTCTGCTGTTATAAATGAACATTATCAAGGTCTATTACTGTGCAAGATGGTTCCAAACTGTGAGGAAGGCACTATTTCCCCACTTTTCCTGTTCCAAATGGCAGTTTAGCCCCAGCTACAGCATTGAAAAATCCAAAATAACAATAGGTTTCGCTTATTGGAACGATCCATAAAATCTAATAACAAGATCAAGTTTTAACAAAGATTATTATTTGTATTCGATTGTCAGTCATTCATTCATACGGCTCTTAATCTCACTCAGCACCTATACATATATAATTATGAAGACAACAAATATTTACGTGGGGTAACGAGATGTCCTAACCACTTCACAAGCACCGTACTCGTTTCGAAATCTCCCGGTGGCGCTATGGTGAGACTCTTTATTACTACACTCTATATGTATTACTTAATCAGTTGCTTGTTAAAGTTAGTTACTTTTACAAGCAACTAATAAAATAATACATGTGTAGTAATAAAAATGTCTCGCCATGGCGCCAAGGGGAGATTTTGAAACGGGTACGGTGCTTGTGAAGGGGTTGGAACATTTCGTTAAGGTGGACGGGGAAAGTGGATATCATAATTTTTTCCGACTGCTGAAGAATGATATTTGCGAGGCATGTACTTACAATGTTTTTTGGGGGATACATTATATGGAGGTAGGTGTAAATACTAAACGGTGATAAAATCTAGAAAATCAACTTTTCTCCATATAATGTATCCCCCATTATAGCAATTGGTCTTTATTGCGTTGATTACAAATATTATGACGCCGTTGGCAGCACCTATTCCCTAAAAGATTAAGCCACGTGTAAAGTAGCGAGCCCATGTTTTTTCCCACTGGTTTCCGTGGAAACAAAAAAAAGGCAGCCTGATTCGAAAGAGGAAGGCTGCGCGAAGGAAGATTAATGAGGTAAAGGACTCATGTACCTTTGTTCCTCCCAATGTTTTAAAAAACGTTTCTCCTCTACAACGACTTGTTTGTTAACAACCGCATACCGTAAATCCGAAAGGACATTAAAAAGACTCCGATCCTGTGTAGCCCCAATTTCTTTCATCCCATCCCGCCGAACCGACCGAAAGCATTTGTACAGCACCCATCCACCCCGCTCATTGTGCTCGCAGGAACTGTGAGTTACAGTAGCGACAGGGTCCATAACCTCGTGTACCATATGCTACCACCCTCTCTTGTGGACCCCGAACAAACACCGATGAATCGTCCCTCTACCAGCCTCAAACACTGCGCTAATCCAGATGGCTTCCGGTTGGGTGGACAAACGGAACAATATCCCAAGAGACCTTGGTTGGAACTCAACCCATGCGATTGATTAATATATTATAACCAATAAATCGTTCACCATAAAATTGAACACAAGAAGTTCAAAAACTCGATCTCGCAATCTTTCTTGAACAAGAAATGGGTCAGTGAATGCCAAGTACAAACGTAGAGAAATGCTCATCACATCAGCAACATGACAATTATTTTCACCCAACTTATGAAGATTAGCCCCTGTATGAAGAACATTTCAAAGGTATTGCCGAAATAAAATTTGAACAAATGAGACGATACCGTTATCCGTCCTCTCTATTCATCCATTATGCTAAAGATTGTGATTATACTCGATAAGACTTCCTCAACAAATAATCCGACTGAAAGGGATTGACTGGGGGATGTCCCGTTTGGGGATCAGGAGCGCCTGTCCTGAATACTTGATATAGGGTCCGATCCTTTCTTGAAATTGGGAGGAAGTAGCGGAGAATGCGGAGGGTTGGCCGGATTAGAGATGCCAGAAGAAACGTGGGAATCGAAGAACTTCGAACGGCGTTGAAAAAAATGAAAAGTAATTACATTCTTTCTTCAAACACGGGCTGTTAAATTCACTTTGCTTCCCCATGACCCCCAGTGTCGAGAAATCCTTGCTCGTAGATTTCCATTAGTTGCCTGATTGTTAATTATCTGCCACAGTAGATTCAAATGTCTACCGAGTTATGAGGACTACAGGAAAGTCATGAACAGTACAGGGAAGTTATGAAGCGTTAGGAAAGAGTTATTGAGGGAATTCAATTGTCTTCAAATGCAGGGTCCAATAAAACTATTTATATAAGTAAGGGTTCCTAATAATGATCGCCAAAAAATTCTAAACTGCATGTTGGATAAACCAATTTCGGTAAATGCATCAATTTTTTCCCAGATCCAAGATTAAAATTCATTAGAATTTGATCTGATGTTCGCTTTGCATGTATGGTATACCACGTGAAAATTGACGCGGACCACAGGTTCTGAATCACTGATCTTGTCGGAAGGGTAATCTGCACAAAAATGTTATAAATCGTTGTGTCAAGCATTTGCAGAGTTTTTAGTATTGATAGCCAATGACATTATTGGGACGTTATTGACGGTGAAATTGTCAATAGAAGAGAACCAAGTAAGTAGGTAACATTAACCGAATCCTCCGTATTCCTGTTCCCTAAAATACCAATTGATCGGTTCCTTTGGGAGATTTGGAATCGTTGGAATGGGCTCACAGACGAGACTGTCGCGTCCTGATTATCGTCTCAAGTGACGACAGTGGTTTGACAATCCTGCAGTACCATGCTCAAGTGTCTCTCCCGTTCCCAGCTTGAAGAACCGCATTTCTCAGGTCTTTCGGTTAACAAGAGAAGTTCATAACTGACGCTGCGAGTTCTCGTCATGAGGGCACAGGGCCAAATTAGAGGTAGTCTTCTGGGAAAGGTTGATGCAATAGTTAGACGAAAGGTCAAACTTAATGGGCTAAATATTGAAACACTAAACTTTCTACCGAGGATATTGTAGGATTATAGGTCGTACATGGATTTCTTCTTCTATTGGAATGTATATTCAGTCAACTGCAGTTGATTTCCATTAAAGCCTCACCCTGATATTTCCTAAAATCTGGTTTCGTTCCAAATTCGAAGTAAACATTAGTCCAAGCAGTAAATTTCAGGAATAGTAGTCCAATAAAATAACATTGGGAAAATAGTGAAGTGCCGATGATTTTAATCGTTTAAAAACGTTAAGTAGCAGGAATAGATAGAATTCTAAAATAATATGTTAATTACAGTCAATTTATATGAAAGAAATGCAAAAGAATATTGATTACAAATGTTGCAGAGCACAATTTCTTATACATGATCTAATGGAGGGCTCATTCACAGGATTCACCAAATCCGAAGAACTAAGTATGCTTGGTGAACCTTGTTAGTGGAGAGCAACCCAGCTTAGATCGTGGGCCACACGAAAATGGCTTTCATGAACTTCCTGCGGTTTTAGGAGGTTGGTGTCTCCCTCGGTTAGCCATCTAAAAGCCTTTTCGAACGTACATAATCTTGTCATCATCCTATTAGTCGCACCCATCCCCTCTCTATTAGTAGTTATATTAATTTATAGTCTATTTCCTATTCATAGCTCTCACTCTTTCCGTACTTTTTATCCAGCGATGAAATCAATAATAGGAGTACTTGAGTGAATTATTCGTGGCAATCTCCGCTCTATACCACGCTTTTAATACGTTGGAGTTGAACCGAGTGATCCCGATGAAGTAAATGATTTGGTTTCGAGGAAATCTATGGTATTTATGGAATAGCCCGGCGAGTGGTAGACATGGGTAGTCCTCGGCAGCGTAGGGAGGCTGAATTTAATACGAGGATGCCGTGTGTGTCGGGACAAGATAACGGAGGAAAATTGGGAGGAAGAGCTAAGCGTTTCCGAATATTTCGGTTCATTAACTCTCAAGAGATGGAACAGATTAAAAGCCTATTATCTTGAGAGCGTATGAGGTCTTTAAGGTTTGGTTTTGCTGATATGAAAGTTCAAGTTTAGCGTTAGCCTAAGTAGAAAAGGCGTTGAGCCTGGGACAATAGGGAATTTTGACATTTTTGGTTTATCGCAACAAGGTGGATTGCTTTGCTCCGGTTTATGCTAGTTGGAAAACTGTTAACGGTGAATCCCAACACTGCGAGGAATTATGTTGGCTTTTGGTCCTACACATGTTTATGCTTAGTTAACAAGGATATGGGGGGGGGGAGTAACTCCAGTTATTCGTATCAAAAATCGTATTGGAACCCATCATAAACTCTGAGTTGATTGTCATGCCGTCAGTCGTCGTGAGTTTGGTCTTCTCATGTGTTGGCGTTAATTCTTGCTCTGCTGTGTATCTACTATCCGAAATGGTATGCATTGATAGATAAGATCTTGGATAACATATTTATAATTAGAAACCCATGTTAAATACTGTTTAATACTCTTGTTTTTCTTAGCTGGTGTACCAGCCTGTTTTTGTGCATCGCCCATAAAGAGGTACTGTGGTTCCAAGTCATTACGTCATTACGTCATTCTAAGGTTTTGGGGTACTGTGAAAATTCTTCCATCCCTCATCATCGTACACTTTTCCCAACTACTCACTCTATATTTCCCTGAAAGACTTCTTGTGGAATAGAAATACCACCGAGTATAATCCACTCAAATAGGAATTACTGTACTCTTCCTGATTCCCACATCTTATCAGTCCCGAAATTGCCTCGTTTCCTATGCGCTTATAAGTTTTGAAGGTTGGAGATGGAGATTATTTTGCCTTTACAACCAAGGCTATCGGAAACCTCGCACATAACGTGTGAGCGGGTATACCTACCCTTCCAATCCATTTCCCTGTTCTTCCCTTCTCAGGGCAATCCCACAACAACCCATCACTATCGCCTTCAAACCTTCGGCCTGAATACCCATTTCTTTCGCCGGTGCTCCTCCATTCATTTCAGGAGTGTTTTCTTCGAAAGTGCACAACTATTGTGCTTCCTTAGGACAAAGCACGATGGCGAGGGCGGAGTTTCCTTCATCAGCCAGATAAAGATTTTTTTCTTTCAATTCGCCTCACACAATCCGTTGATTTTTGTTATTTAAATGTCAATAATCACCCTAATGGTAAGCGTTCACAGGTTCTCATACATACCCGAGCAACTTGAAATTAATTCGCCCGCATACTTATTCCAAGAGTAGTTTTATCGGTGTTCTAATATCTATGTTGTGGAGGCACCCATTAAAAGTTATATTCGTCGATAGTGTTGAGGATCATTCATTTGGATGGCAATTGTGTGTTACGCCTCCATTAAATCAATCAGTTCGCTACGTAAGGAGGCCATGTAACTGGATCTTGGTACAGATTGAGCATTGAGTTATTACTGTCCACTCCTTTGAAACGCGTTCAACCTACAAAATCTCTAAGGTCGACTAACAATGTCGCTGGAAGGGTCACAGATAATTTCGTTAATAGTCAAGAGTTGATGGATTTGCATATTTTAATCTAAGCCGTGAGGGGTTCCTTTGGGTATTGATCAGGCAGGGGAGTGTTGAGGGTTGACATTGTAGTCAAATTGCATTCTGCGGATGGATATATTCAGATCCAATACACATCTAGTTAATGTATCTTGAGCTACAATCATCGATTGTTGATCAATCGTTTCATCAAGACGATGACGAACGGTGTGGAGCACTAGCTTACGGAGTTTGCTTTAAGATGTTTGCAGCAGATTATTTGTTGGTCTATTAGATTTATGTTTGATGAGTAGGCTGAACATGACTTGCTGGCATCAGGCAATTCTTATGCGTCTGTACTATTCAATCACGAAAACTCGTTCTCTAATTTATTGTTTGCAACGAATCTTACGAAGAATTCACCTCAAATCACTCACTATGAACCGGTGAAGTCGTTCCAAGATTAACCGTACTAAGCCACAGAAAATTCAAGCTCTCTGGTTTTTCCCTAAGCACTTTCACAAAGCCTAACTCCTAGAACCGAACTATTGAGGATCCATCCTAGTCCCAAACCTAACTCTCATATAAACTTAATTATACTACGACCTACCCTGCTGCTGACGCTTTTCCGCCAAACGGAACTCGGAATAAATTGGATTTTAGCTGGGGTCCCTACATCCGGCTTTAAAAGCCCTTTTATACAAACTGAATCACAAGATTTACTCTTTTCCTGAAAAGTAGGAAAACCAGCAATTTAATATGGACTAAGTTTATTTCTTCATTGGAAACCGATCGATATTAAACTTCTCTCTTCCTGAATTGGTCATCGTTCGCTTGGACTATGTTAAAAAATAGTAAACATCAGATTTCACCTAATTAAAGTTAAAATGGTAAGGGAGGGACTTAATGTTTTCCATTTGGCTGATTTAATGAGTTTGTATTATGAATTGAAGTTGTTATGTCTTGTAAGTCCTTAATTTGTTTTGATCTCCACGATGATCATTTACCTACTCGCGTACCCCTTGTATAATTACATAATAAGGACTGCCACTCTTCGGTTGAGCCAATGTGCGTTTGGGACTTCCGCGGTGTGACGGTGAAAAGAGCAATAACTTAAGTCACTATTTATTCAAATAACATTCATGAATTCTTCGAAGTTCTCAATTCACGAGGGAAAGGTGTGGCGAAAATAACCCTGAAGGTGGAAAAGTAAGGAAAGAAATAGAAAGCATCATCAAATATGAAAGTCTAAGCATCAGACATGCGATGCCTAAGGACAGTAAGCTTGACTAATGGAGTAGAGTAGCTTATCAGAGCATAATCTGGTGGAGGTGACTGATGTATGGGACTCTGGATTATGGGGTTAGTATTTTCACTAGGTGTCATCTCTCCTAAAAATATGCTCATTAAAAGCTGAAAGTTATTGAGTCGGTAAATGCTAGTTTTCATCATGGTTCCGTTTTCGTTCTGATTGAAAATGCGGGTTGAAAAAATTTCGAGGCCCAACTCCGTATCCTCCGACTTTTACTCGATTTTTTAACGCTAACTTACTCATGTAAGATAGTGGCTTTCCAAGAACCACTAAATTTCTCATGATTCGGTGGATCATATTTAACCCTTCTCACAGCTCCTCTTTGAAGCTTACCGCAGCAGTTGAACGTCCATCCTCGATTTATGACGGATAACACGACGTGGGGCAATGCATCGCTCACAACCCTCGTTTATCTAAATTTATCTTCACATAGTATGCCATTCATATTACACTAGGCATTCACGAATAACCTAGGAAGGTTAGGATTAGGGTTATGACCTACAGTAGTCCTACCTTCCTTAGGTTATTCGTGAATTCCCTCTCTGAAGGATGTAGATAAGAAATGTTTCCAGCTATGAACACTTCAGTAAAGTCGCCTTGCTTCTGCCTACATGCCTGACTGAATAATAGCCTTCAACCCTCTAGAACATTCCTGCAGTTTGTTGTATTCGAAGACTTATCATTGGTCATTGTCCTCTCAGCCCCGTATTACCACCGCCATATTTTTCCTCCGCCAGTTGACATTTCTCAGAGAATTTTGGTTCATACACGAAGAGGAAAAGGGTCTACTCTGAGCACGTGTCATAATTGATAACATACACAATTTTTGTGATTCTTATTTTTCGGGGTGACTCATTCGACAATTTTTTATGCAGGATCCTCTAAACTAACATTCATATTATTAACTACAACATGCATTCTACTATCAAGACTTGACATCACTTAGTGATGTACATACAAAAATACGGTCTTGATGCGTATACCTACTTGGGGTCGCGAACCAGCCGCCACCGCGAAACAACAAAATTTGTTGTTTCGCGGTGGCGGCTGAACGAATTACAAAAGTATAATGCGGTATCATTAATGATATCGCATTATTCTTTTGTAATTCGTTCAATTTCATAGGTATTACTACCATATTATCCTCTCGAAACCCGGTTCTGGACAATTTCGATACTTCCCTATGAAAGAAGCAGATTACTCTAAATCCAGAATAATTTCTCAATTGTGTTCGCTGACAGAGAATTATTCTCGACCATTGTGGAAATTAGCAAATTGTTTTACTGTATTACCGTGTTACTGATTACTACACAGAATTGGTATTCTACAATATAAATTCCTCGTGTAGTAGGTATCGAAGGAACCTAAACATTGTTCATGGTACATTGGAAATTCCATTACCTAAAGTAACGACGGCATACCCTAAGTTTACTACATGAAACGAGTAACTACCTCGAACCCTCTCCGGGTCCTCCCCTTCCACAAGAAATAACTTGATTGGCCAGTGTGAGAATCTTCCATTTGGGAACAACGTTAATATTCATTCTCCCAATACTGATCTTCTGTTATTTTTATGCTGATTGGTCGAAATAATCCTATCGATGTGGATCTATTCAACATACTGATTCAAATAACTGTGACAATTTCTAATTTTCTATTTTAAATACATTTATGAGTTCAAATCAATACATGTGTGAATATTCTTTCGTATTGCTGCATCCAAAAATTCTATTCGTACCTCAGAGAATTCTTGCTCTCCTTCAGCTGCTGTTATTTCAACTCCTACTGGAATATTTCTCTACCAAAAACTGACGAATAGTGGCCTTATTCGTATTTTACGAGTCTAGGGGTTGTAATTATCCAACATCAGTATATAACTCGGCGCAATGGGGTTAGACTTGTCTAGTATTACTTACAAAGGGCTAGTTTCTATTCCTAGGGGCTCTCATCGTACTACGACTCGCTCCTCGAAGGATTGTTTCATTTGTCACCAAAATAAATGTACCATTTCACTTCATTTGGAATTAATAACGTTAAATAAATTTATTTACCTTAACCCCAAAAGCCCTTTGTTTTCATCTCCAATTGAAGTGGTTCGTGGAGTTTCGTGAAGGAACGCCTTGAATAAATATTGTATAAACTTAATGAGAATCTACTCCTTCGTGAATGATTTAAATTGGTCTTTGCTTCAAAATCCCACTGTTCAATGTTGTATACTCTGCATTACTCTTTACATCAAGGACTCTTCCATACTTTCAATTATTTTCGAACTTTATTGAAATAATTATGCCGATTAGGTATGAAGTGCAACATTGGTCGCTGGATTCGGCTTTTGTGAGTTCATCTTTGCTTAAATGTCCGAAAGAATGAGACATTAGGAGTATGGTATATTTGTCATGCCTCCTCCAAAGAGCGTTGTTTCATTGTTGTTGGGGGAGAAGAGGTAGCTTTTGGGCGTAAAGAGTTGAGACTCGACCCAGAACGGATATAAAGTATCAAATTAATTCAACAAAGCGTCATAAATTTTGCAGCTCTCGGAACGCTTTCTCTCGCCTCCACCGCTTAGCGGCGTTTCAGCCTCCCGTCCCACTCCTGTGACCCTACTCTTGTTTCTACACGTCCACAAAATACCTCCCTGCCCGCTTACTCATCCCGTCTGTTCCTCCCGCCCTTACAAATCTACTCTTCAGAATGATCTCTTTGATTCTAATTAATGGTGCCCAGAATTAATTTATGGCTCAAAAGAATAGTGGAACATCTTGGCAGAATGACAGGGTTTATTTACAAAATATTGTATTCCTTCAATTGGTTGATCCGTTAGCCATTCTCACTGCTATCATCAGCCTCCTCAATAACTGTTGCCTATAAATGTTGCATAGGAGTTCAGTGAAGGTTAATACCCATAATTGGTACACCAGAACTGAGTTGAGTGCCCATCACTTAGTAATGTATACTTGACCAAAATTTAATATAGTGACCAAAACTTACTGGTGGCGGCAGTGGCTTCTTAACCTAATCAACGGATGTTATCAAATGCAAAAATCAACTCAGCATACAAAAATCCATCAAGATCAACGCCGTATACGTGTTTACTGAAGCCAGTAGTAGCGCCGTGACCAACTTGACTTATATCATCAGGTTTTATTGGTTCCCCTCACTCGAAATTGGTAGCAGTCAAGTATGTGGCTCATGAATTATGGGAGGAAGTACCGTTTGTGGAGAGTCGAGCTGACAGTATGTACCTTGATCTAGTGGCCATCTAGTGCCCATAACAGACAGTAATGCAAGGCCACGTATATATAATCGTTTTAGCTCTTCGGCCTTTTTCCACTATTTCATTCACGAAATAGTTCTTCTACCTTCTTGAACATCGAACGCGGAGATTTTTCAAAAACTATGCTGAAATCTACAAGAATCTACAGAGAAAAGCCAAATAATTCGAGTTGAGATAGTATTTTCTGTAGGTTTCACGATCCTCTCCAAACTGTTTCGCGTTAAAGGTTTTCAAGTTTAGGTAGGTCGACAGTATTACTTGGTAGATTAACATTTGTTTTATTTTGGTTTATGCTGAGCTTCATCATTTCCGCAGTGGAAACCTTCTCTTATTTGTTTATGGATTCATATCCGGTTCAATTCAGGCCGATCCCAACTCTTGCTGAGCCCTAAACTTTATCGTAAACTTTCCAGATCAGAATTTATGTTTCGGCGAATTGTTGACTACGTCGAAACCCCGTTTAGGAAACCTAAACTTTTCCTCCCTTCACTCCCGAGCATGAGGGAACTACTGAACTGGAAGTTTTCCCATACTTAGGATGTCACCAGTTCTATACTTTATCGTATACAAATAAAATGGAACCGTTGCCTAACAGAACCTCCACCTTCTGTCCGCACGTCCGGAAGCCCGAAGGAGGAAATAGAAGTGGGCCAGGTTACAGATCTTGTTCCGCTGCTACGTAGCCGTAAATATCGATGGTAGTATTTTTCAAGACCCAAACCGATAGTATCGATTTATAAAAAATACGCGGAGCAGAAGGGAACCCAAGAAAAATAATTGAACTTCTTGTTCTGTTACTTGTTGGTCATCACATAACCATACATGGTCCATACATTGCTGTACTGTGCGTTGATAGCGTGAGAGTTATTACAGTGATGTGGGTGAAATCTTGAATGATTCTCCCGTGCATATTGTGAATAATAATGCCATTTACTCGCTCGATTCCAAACACGAATTGTTCAGGAAGGAAGATGCTTATGTAGTGTCGTGATGTTAATAAACGGGGAATGGCTTTATTACTGCCCTCTATATTTCGTCGTTTCCATGATCTCCTTCGTAGCCTCGCTATCTGTTTAATCTTCTAAGTAATGTATTCATCTATTCAACAAACCTACCTTCCTCATTTGAATTCTTCATCCCCACGTATCTTCTCAGTGCTTATCTGTGTGGTCTTAAACAGCGATGATATTTCCCATCTGGATTAGTTTGGTGTCCATTGACCAGCCACTGCTCAGTGGCATCCTAACTCCACACCACTATTTTACGCCAGCGGACTCACCTCTTCCACTCCCTCTAATTAGATTTCAGCACGAATTAGAGAATGATCTCCGATGGTTTAGGTGCTTTTACGTATTTAGTCCAGTTATAGACAGTATTTTTCACCGCCACCCTCATAACTGGATTACGTTTGGAAAATTCAAGCGTCAATATGTGCAGGCAACAAGCAGTGCACGTATTAATTAGATCTGTGACATGAAACTGAAATATTTACATCTATCGTGTATCTTTTACGTTCTATGAATCATTTCTGTTTCTTAGATTGAGATTAACACTCCGTCAATACACGGTTCTATCTTGTTTCACATGACACTTATGGTGTTTTTCGCGTTGAATTATATAAGTTTATATCTGAAAGTGACTGAGCGTGTTTGTCAACTCATCGAATCTAAGCTCCTCAGACTGAATCAATAAGGGTCCTGCCGAAGCTACTCATACAGCCTTCGATGTTTCTGAAGTTGACAATCCTAAGGTTTTCCTCGGATTGGTTTACTTGACATGTTTTTCCTCTACATTCTGTCCTACAATGTTAGGCGATATCTTACTTTGTTTTTCATTCGTTCTAACTAGCAGACCGGATTGAAGGAAAACTCGAGAACTTGAGTAAGTTGAAGTTTAGTCAACGGTCAATGCTAGGCAGCATTCATTCGAGGAGACCATAAGGGTACTGGCGATACATTACTAAAACAGTGTAATTTTCTGTTTGCAATAGGATGAATGATAATGATTCAAACAAAACTGATCGATTTTTGGGATCTTGAGTGGGTAGGTTATGGGATATAGTTATACCCCTCCTTATTCGGGTCTCCACATTGCGGATGCAATCTTCTCTCCTCCCACACTTCATTATGATATTTGTACCAAAAAGATTGGACAATGTATTAAGATTGAACAAAGTCCATTAAATTCTAAATGCAGAGACGAACCAAATTAAGCTATTAGATCCACAGGACTTTCTCCCGCTGCTTACAAACACTTCGAATAGGTACCCATATATTTTACCATAAAACCCTAGGTCCTCTGACCATTTCGTCAGTCGCTTGGATTGCAAAGGGATCATCAGAAAAGAGGAGGAAGTGAAAATACTTGACTAAATTGTCTAAAGCTCGACCCCAAATCAACATGAGCATGAATAACTTCATATTCTCTATCAACTGTTCAAGCCACGGGCGTCAACAACGAAAATTGAGATACGAATACATTGTATTATATCAGTGATTATAGAAGATTACTCTGAGATGATGGTAAGGTTCTATGTCCTCGGAAGTTTCCTGTTTTGTAGAACAAATTTTGACTCTTGGGTGGAGAAGATATTTCATTAAATTGGGGGCAATCTTTCCCAAGAAGATTTTCCGAGGATCTTGGCATGTTGATTGAACGGAAGAACGGAATTCAGTGAGATGCTGTACGCTGAAGAGGCAATTATTGCTGAACACGGTATTCTCCTGCCGCCAACCACTAAGAAACCGTGAGTAATTCGTGTGAGCCCGATACGTGGTCTGGGTAATATCACCCCTTCTCGACAGGAATGTGAAATAGAACCCTCAGCCATCTATTTGGTGCGACTTGAGAATGTTCCAGCTCTTCCGTCTTTCTAGCGAATTTTCTAAGAAAAGGTAGCTATTGTTCTCGGTCCATAATTTGTAAAACTCGAATTTACGAAAAATGTTCACGAAAAACCTGTCTTGACAATCGAAAGGCTAAGTTTGTAGATGGGCAGAATCGGACCATTCTGAAGGTGAGGGGGGAGATTGAAGGGGGTAATTACCCATAAATTTCAAAATTGAAACAGTCTGACGAGTGACATCTTATTCCTTTCTCAAACAGGAGCATTGAAGATTTCATTGATGTTCTTCGCGGTTCATCTTCTCTAATCTGATAACGGAATGAGATTTCGCGATTCTGCCATCGTGTTCACGGTTGAACAATATATAAACTGAGGTGTTACTCGGCAAAAAAGGAGACAAAATGTGTTATAAAACCAGTAAATTGGAGACATTTTACATAAAACCAGTTATTTCTTCGAAAATTCACACTTATAGCCATGCTGAATGACTGTTTCCTTGTATAGAAAAGGAATATTAAATGTTTTGTATAGATTGAAAAGGAATACAAATTTTGTATAGATTGATTAAATTAACTCAGTTTATCGTATCATAAATTTGGGTTTACCAATCAGAATCTTCTATTTGAACGTAGATCAGATGGCTGTGAAATGGGCTTCTCCAATTCTTCCTATTTTAATTTGTTATAGTAATTCAACAGGCTCGAAATTTCAGATGTTCATCGACCGAATTTTGATATAGGTAGGTACGTGAGAATCCGTATGAGAATACCGAAATATTGATAGGGACTATTTTTAGATACAGCTCGCTGAACTTAGTGTCTGTATAAATGTTGGATAATGAGTGAAGAAAACAAATCTGAGCTCTGCTGTTCAAAGCTCCCTGAAGCATCCTCTCGGCCTCCAACCAGTGAAAACTTTTTAGAACAACCGCACAAATCATCAAAACGATGATGGTTTTGTATTTCAGGATTTAGTGAGCTGTCTGGGAAAAGAACGGAAACGGACAGTGAAATTGGGGGGAGCAATTATCTCCTTGGTCTCCCTCGGGTGCAAAGGCACCTTTGTCTACTTACCCACTCCTCTCGAATGTTTAATTGGCGATTGCGAGAGAGCGACTTCCTTTATTATCTCACAGTTTTCATCTTTTCGTTAATAAAATCCCACCCAATAAGTGAGAGGGGAAAATTAAAACATGCTCAATCGGAGAAACGATATAATGTATGAATTTACATGTAGACGTTTCTGCCAGCTTTTAAATTTATTTAAAAATCTTGCCCCATTTACACGGCTCAGCGACTGCGTTTTTTCTGTAAAGAATTGTTTACCACTGTATTGTGTCCAATTCCTTGAAGACCCAATTCATGAACCAAAATATTGAATGTTCGTACCAGATGATCTTCTTCGAGTGGAGGGAGTGAGTGTCGTTAACTAGGTCAGTGCTGGTCTTTCCAGTTTTCCAACTGAATTCTAGGTAAATGTATGTCAATTATAAGTAAATAAGCATTTAATTATTCATAATCATATAATGGGGTTGTACCTACTTACCGCCGTCGGAAATAATTGATATCAAGAAGTACCTACCAAAAAATTCGAAATCATGAAAAATATCGCACAACAAGAAAATTAAAATATGACGAGATGTGATCGGGTAGAAAGCAAGTTTAGGATGAAGGTTGTGAATCTCGTCGAAATCTCAATGTATTTTCAATTAGCCGATTTGCAAGTTTGAAAAACCATTGATAGGTTTCGTTATACATAATATGTATAATACATATTATGTTGATGGGATTCCTTAAGTATGTAACCTCTGTTCCAATATCGAATAAATTTGAATATGAGTCATGGCATCCTCTACGGTAGCTCTGAACCTTCTACTCCAATACGGAACTTTTTTTGGTTTGTCCTAATGGATTCATACGGTGGAAGATCTCGTTGGCCTTAGTGCGACAATCATGCGAACAAAACAATGAATGTTTTATCTATAGGTTTCATAACAAATTTTGCTACTGCAGTTGTATGCTAATGCCACCCATAGGTGAATTTTTTTTATCATCCAACAATGCCCTATTAACTCCACCTCAAGGCTATATGGGCTTATGGGTGTCAGCTCCGGGGCTGTGTAGCCAAAAGTAACGTAGAAATTATGCGTAAGCTCGCCGTAGCACATTCGCAATAGCACATCATACTCGCAGAGGCTTCGAAGTGAAGATGTAGTCCCACAGACGTAGAATACCTAGAGAGAAGACTAAATAGGATGTATTGAAAAATTGTGAAGAGTGTCTACCTAGTGATAAAGAGAGACGCCCCGATAAGTTTTGCAAAAACTTTGCAAGTTTCGTAAATGAGTAATATCTATTTGGCATTAACTTTTTTTTATAATGAAAATAATTGTGGCATTACGAGTACATATTATGTAGGTACATTTAAGAGACGGAAATCACTTATTATTAGTGGCTAATGTTGCTTAATGCTAAAATTATCTTCAATGTAAAAAAACATTATTGCCAATAATATCCTGTATTAATATAATCGTTTAATAATGATATGACGAATGAATCTATGCATTTTATCAATCCACCTTAACTTTAAATCATGAACACTGTTCCATCCGGCTCTCTGGACTGCCACAAGGGTCGAGTGGACTCAATCCTGCCAATTCTCGTTCCCCTCTTTCGAATAAAGTTTGTGCGAATTCAACTAGGAAAAGTCCTCAAAAAGCTTTCAACCTCGAGTATGTTAGAAACATTCGAAATAAATGAACTTCGTGGGTTTTTATACGAACATTGTAATCCCTCATGTGAAGAATCTTTTTGTCTTTCTTCCAGCCATCATTAGCTAGCTTCGAACCCAATTAGGGGCTCTGTTGAGTTGTACTTTGGTGAATAATAATGAACTACTGTACCATAATAATCACTACCCTTATGCTATAAATCATTATTGTTGTGTTATTGTCAACAGTCTGAAACATTTCTGGTTGAGAAAAAAATGCTTATGCGAACTATGAAAAGATATATGAAAATCCATTCCATCGCATCCAGCGGAAGAGCAAGTGAAAGAGGTTCGTTCAATAAACGAATCGTTCATGGGTATAGGAGAAAGATGATTTCCTGACTCCAGAACGCACCATCTAGGTCAAACATCGATGGTGAAACAATAACTACCTAATAGCCTCCTTAGGGCTTAAACTTTAAGGAGCATGGGGCCTGGATCAGCTGAGTGTCCGAGTGGCTAAAACATGTTCTATAGTTATAGAAATTTAGCCGTGACGCTCAATACGAAATGGAAAGAAAGGTCCATGGAGTGCGCGAGTTTCCAGAGAAAAATGCATCAGTTAGTATAAAAATGCTGTGAGGGTGGACCGCACATTCGCGTAGTAATTTTGCAGATTGAGAACTTGGTATTGGGACCGTATGTATTCCATATAACGAAACATGGCTGTTTTTGCGGTCTGGAAACTGTAGAACTTGGGGCAATGCACTTCGAAAAAGAAATCTCCTGTATGAAAAGCCTTTTTTGAAAATGAGAGCCCACTAAAAACCGTGTGGATGGGAGGAAACGACAATGAGCTACTGTTCAAAGTAAAGAGCATTTCGACTGGAAAAACAAGTGAAAAATGTTAAAGCGAATGTGAACAAAGGCTCATATTAATAACAGTGGCAAGAGGCAAGAGAAACAGATGGTAGACAGTTTGTGTAGTGAGTGGTGCAGAGGCTAAACTAAAGAAGACCGATGTTACTATGGCTGAAGAAATTTGTTCATTTAGAGGTTCAGAATACGCTCTCGTTCTTCCGTCGGAAAAAGAAGATACCGGACACTCCGAAAAAGCGTCGAAAGAAAACTATGCCGATCAAAAAGTGTTCGAGGCAAAAAGAGAGAAAGAACGGTACAATACAGCGTGGCCTACGTTATTCGTAATTGTTCCAATGTCACTCCCAACTGTTGGCTCTTGAAAAGGCGTCGGAAATTCGATTGTCTTCTTGGTTCCCGTAGATTTTGGTTGTTTCGAGAGACTCGAACGGAAAGTGGCCTTCCGAAATTCTTGTTTCATTCGAAAAGAAACATTGTCATTCTGACAGAATGATTCTGCCAAGATTAACATCTCATTGGATATTCATTGATAGTTGTGAGTTTGTAGTATGTGTTGGTACAGTGAAGGAAGAACAGGTTATCTCTCAAATTCGGGGAGCCCACAAATTTCACGGATTTCGAGCTTCCCGCTTTTCCAGTTTATAGTTACAAGGTCACACTTTCCATCATCTATCACCACCTATTATCTATAATAGATTATGGAAAATGTTACCTCGTAACTATAAACTGGAAAAGCGGGAAGCTCGAAATCCGTGAAATTTGTGGGCTCCCCGAATTTGAGAGGCAAGCTGTTCTTCCTTCACACGGCAGAGTCGGTATGTAGATTTAACTAAGTGAATAGATGATCTCTCTAATCCGCATTTCGTACGACACGATCCCAAATATCCTTAATCACAAGACCCATCAGATCTCGTAATGAGTTTGTTTTTACACTCAGGTGAAGGAAGAAGATAAATTAGCCGATCAAAAAGAAAGCCCACTGTTCTGATTAGACAGATGAGGAGTGGGGACAACGATGGTAGGGGAAAAAAATTAGTTGCAAATAATAAAAGATCCTCTTTCGCCAGCTCGAAAAGACGGCTCTTGAGATACGCTTTAATAACGATAATCTTCATCCTCTCGGCCTGCTACTGAATATTAATTACTTGATCCTCGGTATCCTACCATCGTCCGCCAGAATATCTAAGTAGTAGCCACTGATGAATATGGACTAATTTATTACCATAAGGGTTTTTCTTCAATGGATGTGGCATATTTTCGGAAATAACGGCAGACTTACGCATTGTCTTTTGTAAGTACTGCCTGAGAACGTGAAATATTCGGAATTCATTCATATATTTCGTTTTTATCTTCCTCTACTGATTCGGATGAAAATTCAAATTCGATGGTAATTCATGTTGATTGATTAATACCCACTCATTATCCGCGCGCGTTTCCAGTTCGATTCACATCATACTGTTGCAATTATTCCGATATTTCCACGGCACGATATCATAATTGAACACAATGAAGCTTTTTCTCAACAATACGTGTATTGCGAGCGATTGGGGCTTGTATTTCCTTCTGAACCTACTTGAATTTATTTTCGCACGTACTGTAAATCACACTAATCAACCAGACAACGACAAATGAAGCCACCGCTCATTTATACAAGAGCCATATTTCTTCCATTTGACCCGAATTCTGATAATTCAATATTAAATTCTGGTAATTATTTAATCTTCTTGTTGTAATGGACGGTATGGTGCAGTCAGAATTGCGATTTTTATTCCTTTCTTCACTTTGAAGATGAAGAACGTGGTTGTTACTTGAGATGTTCTTCTCGGTTCATCTGCTTTAATCTGATAACGGAATGAGACATCGCAATTCTGGCTGCATCATGTTCAGCGTTGAAAAATCTATAAACACAGGTGTTACTCGGCAAAAAAGGAGACAAAATGTTTTAAAAACCCAGTAAAATGGAGACATTCTATAGAACCAGAAACAAATTGGGACTCAATTCGCTAACGCTTCTTCAAATTGATTTCAATTGCCATTACTTCTCATTCAGTTACGCCAGATGTGTGGCTCTCAGGTGGACAACTCGGGTGAACTAAAAGGCAGAGGGCGAGCACATTGTGGAGTCCATCAAGAGAAGTCTGAGGGAGCTGAAACCTGCAATTTCGACACCACCTTCTTCGGTTGATTTGAAGTTCGAAATGAAACTTGGGGGTCTGAAAATGATCCTTCTACCTCCACCGACATCAGGTTTCTCTACTCGTTCGATTCTCACGGTGTGGTTTTAGAGACGGTAGAACGAACCACATGGCGTCGTAGTGGTTTTTCTCTTCTCGTCTACTTCTGTTCATTCTTTAGCCATCTTATATATTATGTGGAAAGCTCTCCTCGATTTCTATTATTTGAAATATTCAAGACCGACTCACCTGATCATTTCCCTTTCCATCGTTTCCGAATGTACCATTTTATGCGAAATAAACAATGTTTCATAGATTGTCATACTATAAAATCACTATTCTCAATGTAAATAGCAAACCGAATGCAACTAAAAAAAATTTCCATACAGCCATTTTACATGCGAGTAGGAATGAGGTATGTACATACCTCATGTATGTACTGTACACTTGATCTACACCAGATTTGGGATTATTCGAATAATAATTTAGTTGAAATAAAGTTGAAACTAAAAACTACCTAATTAGTTTTTAGTTTCGAAATTGAAACTAAAAACTAATTTTGTTTAGTTCGACTTTCGAAATTAACTTTTGGAACTAAATTAGTTTTAGTTTCAACAGTTGAAACTAATAGTTTCAGTTTTTAGTTCCAGATCGGAACTAATTTAGTTTTAGTTTCAGAACTAATTTTTGCCCAACTCTGATCCAGTTAGTTGCCCGGATACAACTCTGATCCAACCCGGATACAAAGTTGCATATTGCGTTACTGTAGTAAATTTTTGGCATGGATATGTCTAAGGCGTGGGGGTCTATATGTGAAAATGTAACACGAAAAGAATGCAACGTTTCTATTTCGGTTGATTTTTACGTACAACCTACCCGTTGGTAGGAAAATATAACTTCCGCAATTTTCATCGCGTCGAAATCGTTTGCCACTTGTTGGACAGCTCTTGATTTATGTGAAACATGTATACATCTCAATACGAATTAGATCACTCGCGACGAGGTTGTGGAAACCCATTTCAATAAAAAACGGAGGTATAGAGTGAGAGAGTCTATTTCCACGAAAATAATGAGTACAATTGTTAAATCGATTTCGACTATTAGGTCATCATCAGTAACAAACATGAACTCATGAACTCATGTTTGTTACTGATGATGACCTAATAGTCGAAATCGATTTAACAATTGTACTCATTATTTTCGTGGAAATAGACTCTCTCACTCTATACCTACCTCCGTTTTTTACACATCTCAACAAAAATCCCCAGAAAAGAACCAGACAAATTTTTAATTTAATTCAAAATTTAATTTTTCCCTTGATGGGAAAAACAATAGATTATGGATATGTTTAGCACCTACTTACTGCTTACAGTACCTACTAATCAATAGTATTGTAGTAATTATTGTTATGGATTCCGTAAAGTTTGCTCCCTCCGAGATCAGCATCTCTTTTGGTTTATTAATTTCATGAACCACTGGAATTGACTGAGAAAAGACGGTTATATAATTTTTTTTTTTTTAATTGAATCTACCTAAGTACTTCTCCACTCACTTCATTTCAATAAGAACCTACAAACACTCGAAACTACTTTCTTTTTGAAAATAAGAAAAGAATCTCACAACATGAGACTCAATAAAACCATAATCCATAAACCATAAAACCATAAAATCATAAAACCAAAGCGAACTTACCGAAGGATACGTAATTGCTAAGTAGGTACGAGGACTACCTATACGTATAGAACACGAACTAACGAATTGTACAACAACGAACTAACGCCATTATTTTGATAATATGGAGAATGTAGTTGATCAGACACCGTATTGACTGCTCGGACCGAAGTAATTAATAATTATAATTATAATAATTTCGTTGATATAACCATCTGATATACAAGCGGTATTATCTACCATCCTGCTGAAAACCAGAAGTTGTACAATAACCAACAACGCGATAACTTACAAAGATGATCTATTTTTGTGGCGCCTCATAACTAAGGAATTCAGGAAATGGTTTCCTACTTTCCGATCGGATTAGTTCATTACTTGTAAGTCCAACCTGAACAACCTATAAACCAACGAAATTACTATGTGTCGTTCATCAACCTAAGTACCTGTATAACATTAATATTATCACCTATGTATATGTAACAAAAACGACTGACCCCCGTATTAACCTGTTCTACCTACCTAACCTTATACAACTTGAGATAACGGAAATATCTACCTACCTATTTATTGAAAAAAGGGCACTTATGAAATATCCAAAGAAACAAAATTACCGTTCAAGGCTCATAAATTTATCCGGAACGGTTTTTCGGTCGGCCACGAATGCTTATCGACCATCACCATTCATGCAAATTTGGTTGTATTCATGCATTGCGGGAGGATCGTCGACATTAATCCTAGAAAGTAAATGAACTAGCTTATTACTCACGTTTTACTCCTAGCGAAGAAACAGCTCAAAGTTATCCAAATGGCACATCACGAACACTCGCGGTTTGTATCGAATTGCCCATACACTGCCCGTTGCGATCGAGTATCATTCCGACATCGCGAACACCCCGAAACACACGGTTCCATTCAAAAGTGGTGGAAGACCAAAATGAGTTGAATCCGTCGATATCTTGATGCAAAATCAAAATCAAAATAGAAAAAAACCACAGAAGAATTTGCACAGAAACGGCAGCGGTCGGGAATCTGAAACTACGCAGTTATCAGTTCCGCTATCAGATAAGCACTGCCGACTTGATCGGCCACTAATTATTTTTCCCCGACGTATAATCCTTACCAGTATCAGATGCTGGTAAAGGTGTTGTACACGAGAATATTATGCAAATTAATCTTATCTTATACCTACACATCCATATAGTTCGCATGGTTTACCTGGATACTTATCAGCACATCATATGTTTTTAAATATTATTTTATTTGAATATTATTTTTGTTTTGGGGTCTGCGCTTTCGCTTGACCCATTGAGAACCTTTACCAGTATCTAGTACCTTTCTTGTCCCATTCCTGTACCCCTTAATCCATTTTAGAGTATCCAGACGTCCTGTGATCAATAAGCATCCATAATCATCCTGGTAAACCTTCTCCATGTGAACTATATGGATGTGTAGGTATAAGATAAGATTAATTTAAATTCGACTTCTTATCAGAATTCGATAAGATTAATTTTATTTAGCTGAATTATATACTTTCAGCTAATTAAAATTAATATTATCGAATTCAAATTAATCTTATCTTATACGTACACATCCATATAGTTCACATGGAGAAGGTTTACCACGATGCTTATTGATCACAGGACGCCTGGATACTCTAAAATTGATTAGGGGTATAGGAATGGGACAAGGAAGGTACCTACTAGATTTCAGTACCTTCCTTGACCCATTCCTATACCCCTTGTCCATTTTAGAGTATCCAGGCGTCCTGCTATCAATAAGCATCCTGGTAAACCTTCTCCATGCGAACTATATGGATGTGTAGGTATAAGATAAGATTAATTTGCATAATATTCTCGTGTACAACACCCGTACCAGTATCTGATACTGGTAAGGTTTACACGAGAATATTATACTTCGGGGGAAAATAATTAGTGGCCGATCAGGTCGGCCGTGCTTATCTGATAGCGGAACTGATAACTGCGTAGTTTCAGATTCCCGACCGCTGCCGTTTCTGTGCGAATTCTTCTGTGGTTTTTTTCTATTTTGATTTTGATTTTGCATCAAGATATCGACGGATTCAACTCATTTTGGTCTTCCACCACTTTTGAATGGAACCGTGTGTTTCGGGGTGTTCGCGATGTCGGAATGATACTTCATAGTGTTCGTGATGTGTCATTTGGATAACTTTGAGCTGTTTCTTCGCTAGGAGTAAAACGTGAGTAATAAGCTAGTTCATTTACTTTCTAGGATTAATGTCGACGATCCTCCCGCAATGCATGAATACAACCAAATTTGCATGAATGGTGATGGTCGATAAGCATTCGTGGCCGACCGAAAAACCGTTCCGGATAAATTTATGAGCCTTGAACGGTAATTTTGTTTCTTTGGATATTTCATAAGTGCCCTTTTTTCAATAAATAGGTAGGTAGATATTTCCGTTATCTCAAGTTGTATAAGGTTAGGTAGGTAGAACAGGTTAATACGGGGGTCAGTCGTTTTTGTTACATATACATAGGTGATAATATTATTGTTATACAGGTACCTACTTAGGTTGATGAACGACACATAGTAATTTCGTTGTTTTATAGGTTGTTCAGGTTGGACTTACAAGTAATGAACTAATCCGATCGGAAGGTAGGAAACTATTAAATTTTCCTGAATTCCTTAGTTATGAGGCGCCACAAAAATAGATCATCTTCGGGGTAGGTATCAACTCTATGTTGATCACTAGGATTTAATGAGAAGTAAAGGAGTTGTAAGTTATCGCGTTGTTGGTTATTGTACAACTTCTGGTTTTCCCGTTTTCAGCAGGATGGTAGGTAATACCGCTCGTAAATCAGATTGTTATATCAACGAAATAATTATTATTATAATTATTAATTCTGGGTACCAGTGCATTATACGCCCAGTGAACTCGATTATCGAGATAATCGCATGTTGCGATTATATATCGATTTCACTTGTTTCTCCCAATCAATGTGGGGTTATATCTGACATAAAAATGAAAATTTTATTTTCATTTTTACAATGCAACGTACCTACGACTTTAGATTGATCTATATGTCCAACTAATCTATATGGTACTATTCAGTTGTTTGGGGTATGTTTTTATTCCGCAACCCCGTCCACTTTAACTATATATCCAACTAATCTATATAGTACTAACCAGTTGTTTGGGGGATGTTTTTATTCTAGATTAGTTGGACGCATGGATCAAGTGGACGGGTTTGCGGAATAGAAACATCCCCCAAACAACTGATTAGTACCATATAGATTAGTTGGACATAATAACATTATGTATACGGAAATACACTGAAATCTGTTCGGAAGGCTACACAACTGTTACCATCGAATGTTGACATACACATATTATATAATCACAACATTCGTTTATCTAGATAATCGACTTCACCAGGCGCACTAGTACCTAATTCTGTGCGAAGATGGCAAAAGGTGATACATAATATAATATATTAAATTTTTTCAATCGGTATTGTTGCTTCCTCTAGTAGGTATGTTATAGTGTATTCAAGCCATTTCTAATTGAATGGAGTTTCTGTTACTCGGCTAGACTTCAATCGAATTCGTTCACTCTCCAATTTACGTTAACGTTGAACAATATTGAAACTGAGTAAGGAATAACAATAATCAAATGGGATAAGAGTGTTAGACTCTCGAGAAATAAGGAGTAGGTATTTCCCAGTGTTAACAACGTCTACAATGCTCTACAGCCTGCAGCGCTCCGCGTATCATTTATTGAATTCATTAAAGGAACATTTACCTAATTATTCCTTTACAATATAAAGTAATAAAGAAAGTAAATGTTCCTTTAATGAATTCAATAATTGATACAGCCTGCAGGGCTGTAGAGCGTTGTAAGCGTTGTTAACTAGGAAATACCTACTCCTTATTTCTCGAGAGTCTAGCACACCATTGCTGTACCAAGGAAAACTGATTTATCACGCTAAGCCATAAACTCATATTGTAAGTACCCACAATGAACTAATAATGTGAAAAGTAGGCACTACATGGTAGGTATACTATTGATTAGTAGGTACTTGTAAGCAGTAAGTAGGCACTAGACATATCCATGATCTATTGTTTTTCTCAAGGGAAACATTTAAATTTGTCAGGTACCTTTCTGGGGATTTTGTATCCAGTTATTGTGAAACCTGGAGATTGACTCCTATTTCGATTTAAAACCAGTTTTGCAAGGTTTGGAAATATAGTGCGTTCATGTATGTATGTACTTTTTTAAGAAATATAGTTTTTAATTCAGTTTATATTTTAGGTTTTCTTTCAATGAGAGAAGTTAAGGGCATTGTTTCCTCCAATATTCATAATGATTGCTCTGGAAGGTAATTCTCTCCCAAAGAACGACTTCTAAAGCACAAATTACCGTTCCCTCTTCACTTTTATTCTTCCATTTGGTTCTCGGCGGTCGTTCGCGCTTTGAATCGCGTCCATGTCTATGAACTACTCCCGTTAACCGAGTCGCACGAACTCCAATGTGAAGTTTTGTCGAGACCTCTCAGGTCCGTACTGTCGTTGGTACGAACCCGTTCAACTTTCAGCCTTCCCTTTCCTACCAGGTTCATTATAAGTTCTGGAGTTATTATTTCCCCTTCCCCACGCCCATCAGCCTCATCCACTTTTACCGACTTCCACTAACCCCTTCTTCTTCCCGCGCTCGATCCATCTTTGTTGTTAATAATTCAGGAGTAGCATTCCAGATTTGTTAATTAGTGAATAGAGAGTTGCATTTAATCTGAAGTTTTGAATTTCGTCCATGAGATGCGGGAAGCTCTCTAACTTCAAGTGTTCATATCGCAACTTAATATCCATATAATTTCGTTGGGAGTTCATTGTACTCTTTGAATCCCTCTCTAGTTAGGCCATCAGAGAAAAAAAGGCCCATCAGCGAGAGGAAATTAATTTGATATTGGTATTCCCAAAAACATTGACTATAAAGATTTATTATTCAAGTCGTTTTTTCGCTATCCACTGAAATGCATTAGTAAAGTATCTGAGGGCAAGATACTCGATGCCACAAAACCACATTTTGAGATAAAACATTTTGCCTACTTGTCCGATTCCAATGGTTCATTGAAATTAAAACGAACACATTTTAGCTCACTACAATCCTATGGATTGATTAACTGAAATATGTCTTCTCAATAATAGTTTCATGTGGTAGTGAGAGGTTTGAACAGAGACGAAGAAAGAAAGCCCTGTATTCCTTGGTTGATATATCTCAGAACTCCAGAGTAACCGGTTTTCAAGTGGTTGTCGATAGTTAAAACGCACTACACTCCAAGGTAATAATGGGGCACCGTAGACCTCCAGTTGTGAGGTCATCAGTCAAAACCTCCTGTGAGGCGTTGATGAAGCGGGTAGCATCGCTCCCTATACATGTACTCTGATATTTCATCAGTCATCTTCAATCATCCGTTTCTTCAAACCTTATTTCTAAGCGGGATTGTACTGATGTTCAAGATCAATCGCTATTTTATTTACCTCGTATCATGAGGCTTTTTATGAATTCAATCATGGCCTTCAAGTTTATTGATTTGGAGGGCTTGCAGTTAAGGGTTTATGCATACGGTGTAATTAGGATTTTATTACTTAAGTAATAAAATTTGCTGTTCGAGTGTGGTCTTTGTAGGCAAAGTCCTTCTCACTGGATTCGTTTATTAGTTGTGACTTTCGGTTTCAAGTGAATGCCCTTCAGCTTGAAATGACTTTGCTGTTATCACGTTAAGGTTAATTATTGGTGGAACCAAAGTGCCAAGTTTGAATAAAAACTTAACCCAACAAAGATGGTAGCGGCCTGTAACATAATATTATGTCGGCACAAAATGTACAGAAGCGCGTCCGCGTTAAGTGTAGAATTTTTCATGTTATGGTTCATCGGGATTCATCCTGCAGAAGAAAATAGTTATTCAGAAGAAAATGTTGTTTCAATTTAGTCATGTAGAGATTGTGCGTCGACTAATGTCTCGGAAAATTGGAATGTTTCGATTTTGTTCATTCCCAGTTTCGTTTCTTCATAAATTAGTTGCCATACTAAACTCCCTTTTCACAAACCCACACTTAGCAAGACTTCCGTCCAACACCCTTCCTGGAAGTCCACACTAACTGACTGTAGAATCTCTCACTGGACTTGAAGTAATGGGGGCACTTGAACTCCCATCGCGATAAAAGTCGCTGTGTTATCTGAGAAAACATTGGTGAGTTTCCGGATAAAAAGTTTGCCCCGTTCCGTAGTTTCCCCGCCTCCGCCTGTCGCTGGAGAGGTAAAAAAAGCCTACCGCATCCAATTTCGCTTCTGTTATAAACTAGGGATGAAATAATAATAAGACGGATGACGTTGTTCTATCAATATTCGCGGCATTTCGTATCAGGTTCCTGTGGCACAGACATATGAGAATATTAAGGAATCATGAGATATGCCACGATATATGCCCCGAGATGAGGAAGTTCCGATTCTCACCCTTGTTGGTTGTCCCAGCAGTATTTTATATAATAATTATTGCTATACTCATTGTATTCATTTGATGCTCCTTCTTTTTGAACGCAGTTCAGTTTAGTTAGATGCTAAGTAGAGCTGAATAACTTATTTTCTTTTCCACTCATTAGTTGGGATTTTTTCGCCTTTTGGTTTTATTATCTTCGATAATAAACCATTGTAACAACAACAACAAAAAATGTGAGGGTTTACGTTTTTAGATACGTAGATTATCGAATTAAAAAAATTCCCCCGTCCGCTGTCCGAGCCACTTTGCCCAGTTAGCGTTGTGCTAAAATTGCGAAATTTGGTTTGCGAGTTCAGACCAACTCTACAATGATCCTTTGAAACTTTTCATAACCCTAGGAAAATGGCAAGGGGTTCAAAACCAATTTTGAAGACGTCATAATTAGACAAATTTACATGGAACGGTGTGGTATTCATCTCACATTTACCTAAATAGAGTTTAATTTTTCGAATTGTTCAAGACTATCAGGAGCTTTGTACGGAGTTCGTACGACCAACCAATGATGGCTCGGAGGTGGAACAGATCGAAAGCCGTCAACATGAGGGTGCATCACGCGGCAGCCTGTTGGGTCAATGTTAATACTAGCCCAGCTGATTCGAATAGCACATGGTTCTCGGATATCGAATAAATAAATAATAATAATTGGTAATCATTGATAATAATAATAATTTATAAAAATATTAATCACTACCTGTCGGGCCCCTCGCTGACGGGCAGAATTCGGGGTGTGTCCATCTATCTATCTAGCAGTCCCGGACGGGCAGAACTCGGGATGGATCCATCTGCCACACCTGTCGCTTTTCGGATTATACCTCTTACATGTCCCTTTACAAACCCTTATAATCTTAAATACCAAAAATAATATTCATCTGTCTCACGGGAAGGAAGAATTTAAGATTTTTATAGTGCGGCTTCCCTATAAGCCCCCAGCCATATGCATCGGATCTGGAAGTGAACCCCCCTATGTCCTTCCCCGGTCACAGAAACATTTTAATACGGGAGAAAAGTTCGATCCATTGAGCCGTTTTCGAGAATTTAAAATTTTTATAGTTCGGCTTCCCCATAACCCCTACTACTCTTATGCATCGCATCCGGGATTGAACCCTCCTATGTCCTTCCCCGATAACGGAAATATCTCAATACAGGAAATGGGTTCGATCCATTGAGCCGTTTTTGGGTGATTGAAGGACAGACAAACAGACAGACAGACAAACAGACAGACCCCAAATTCAAAATCGACATGGTTCGACTCAATTTCACGCGAGACGAATAACTGTAGTGAAAGTTTTTGAAAATACCCAAGGAACACGAAAATCGTCTCTAAATGTAGTTACCTACGTAGATATATGTATTACTAAGATATTGATCATTAACAATAATTAATGATAATTTACACATCTTGATAATAATTATTAATAATTCATGATAATAATTAATCTATCATTCAGTGATCTAGACAGAAGGATGATCTGTACAAAGAAGATAATAAACAATTGTGTCCAGAATTTGCAGAGTTTTTATTCTAACATGGAAAACCTTCACTTTATTAATAAATTAGTATAATAATTATACTAATTTATTAATAAAGTGAAGGTTTTCCATGTTAGAATGTATACATAATTATTATGTATACATCAATGATTTACACCAATAATTTGTCCACGAATTTCACTTTGATTTGGATCATTAACTCATAATATATAATATATTTCTACTAGGTACCTCATGTCCGCTGATGCTGAATATTGAACGGCGACTATGATATTGATCCAACACGTAGTCGAATAATTATCCAATAATTTAATAATAATCGAATGACTTATATGGGAAGTGATTAATTTCCTAATTTGCTCAACATTACCATAAATCTACCTCGCTGAGGTGCGCATTCAACCGATGACAATAACACGCTTGATTAATTCACTTCTGCTATTTGTCCCTGACTATCTGGATCCATTACAGATTTTCAGTTGAGCAGCTTTCAATCTGTGCTGTAACATACGTGTGTAATATTATGAAAATATCGATCGAAATTGTGAAGCACAACACAAGTCGAAGTGACATAGGAACGGCAGACACCCGTGGTGTAGTGGTTTTCTTTCCGCTTTGATCCAACTTTGTTACTTTGGCTGATTACAATGGGGTTTTCTGTTTGTGTGAAAATTACAAGTAGCTGGAACTATTTGTCCAGTGATTTACCAACAATTAATTTATATGGAAATCTGATTCTGTTAATATTGGAGCCCTGGATTTGATGTGACTAATTTTCTACAAACAACCTGATTCGTTCGATGTATACTATGCTTCTGATTTAGACTCAAATAGCTGGGGCTATTCGTGAAGTGGTTATATGACCATAAAGCAAAATATTTGTAATTAATATTTTCCACCTCAGTATTTTCCTCCAACATGGCCCCCTCCTTCTATTCAACCAATCATTTCAAATATTTGATTATTCAAACGATAAACAAAGTTGTATCAAGAACAGATTGAACGTTGACAAACAAATAAGTCGTTCACAGTTAGGAATCACCACATCATCGGCTAATTGAGTCTGAATGATTTTCTAGACTCAGGATCACATTTCAGCTCCTCGTCTGCTCTCACTTTTCCGACGTTTTCAGGGACGAAAGTTGAGCAATGGCATATTCGATGTCAACCGATCAAATCAAGGTTAACCTAATAAAAGTATTATTGAATTTGGAAATGATTCCGGCAAACTTAGCTGGTTTCTGCAGGCCATTTCTCGTTCATAATTAAGTTGACTCTGAAGTGAAATTCCAAGTTTGGGAAACAGAAAGCCCAAGTCAAATTACTCAGCACCCTGGAGCGCTTAGGAACCACTCGTCAATGTACTGAACAATCTAGACAACTTGATGGTTAACCGTTGTTCATGATACTGGCCATAAAGTAGGCAAACAGTTGATCGAGACTGGTAGAAAATTTGGTTTTTAGTATATTGAGCACTTGGGATATATTATGGAGTCAGTAAAGGTATCAGTGAGAGTGAAATATCTGTTCACCGTTATGGAATGATTCAAGGCTCATGCGGATCAGTTGCTGTAGGCTCGCCATTCCAACCCTTATTTACATAGGTAACACGGCACCGTGGGTTCGCGCCAATTGCTATGTGACTGCCAGGAATTCGTAACGCGTCACGAGGCTAATGCGAGTGAAATATCCATCATAGGTGTTTCACTCCTCCCCATTTTATCAATTCCACTCAGTTCCAATCTATTGAAGCTCTGGAAATTATCGCTGTCTGCTCGTTTCGAAACTTCTCTCAAATATCGATCATAGCTTATGAAGTTTGTGTGTTTGGGTTCCCGCACCCAATGCTCAAAGAGTTTTCAAATGTAAACCTGGTTAATTTAGCGCTACGGTCGGAGAAATATGTACAGATGTTCCTCCGAGTAAGTTTGTTCGATCGGTATAATATTTAATAGGCTTCTGACAAACCAATCAAATCAAATGTGGAATCGAATTCCAATTAATTATTTCGATCTCTTTGAATTAATCCAGCATATCCACAGATGTATCAATGAGTTTTGATGACGGTTACGGATTGGTTATCATCAAGTTCTCGCTGGTTCAATTGCACTTGTAGCTCAACTTTTGATAGAAAAAAAAACTGCACATCGCTGCATACAGAACATAAGCTGTGCCTGTATAGCAGGTTCTACATCGATAGCTCCGATAATTCCCAATGCGAATGGTGGTATGAGTGATGCATTAGATGAGTTGTGTGCACCAAATGTTGTGCGCACGAGATTTTCTCTTAGTTTCTGATCGATTGATTGTCCGAACCTTCACAACGTCGGACGTCATTTAAATGATGCCTGTGAGGGAATATCACCTATAGTTCCTCCTACGAAAATATGAGCCCAACTAAGCCGACTGTTGAGTATTTACAATGTTGCAGCCGCTTCACCCCAACGTCCCTCATGAATCTCGTTTACTGTTAATTATTTGTGTACTGTTGATCCATCCAACTATGGCTCTTCATCTCTTCTCAGAATACAATTGAAAATAACCTAGATTAGTAACACGGAACTAGAGGTAAAAGAGAATTTCCTATAGTTTGTATTTATTTCCACAAAAACTGGCGGGATTATAATATCTAGTGTTATCAAGTTATCATATTGTTAACTTTGGCTAGTCACGAGGAGGGCTCGGAGGAGGGTTCGATTCCCAGCACGTGGAGCGGAGAAGAAAAACAGTTGGTGCAGGCTCTGTCCCGTTGGGGAAAGCTATTGCTAAACTCAAATAACTACGTTTATACATTACTAGTTTGCTTCTGTCAATATTGAACTGGATCAATTTATAAAATGCATAGTATCTAAATAATTAAAGTTGATTATGAATTGTGTTAAAATACACAGAGAACCTTGTAGATGCGATCGTGTCGATGTCACTTTTGTTAATCTAAATCGAAAGATTTCCCGAACGGTTGGTATTAAGGTGTTGAGGAACTCCTTTTTCATTATAAATATAAGTTTTAATCGAAATTGAATACCAATTAAGAACTCGTCATCTATTCTTGACAGGGTAATTGGGCCAAATATTACTTTTACTTCTAATTAAGTCAATTTTGGATGTTGGAAGAAATGTTATTCGATTTTACTTTATTTTCTGTCCAGACCATTTCTCTGTATTCATTGTCTCAGTAACTCCCATAACTGTGTATTTTAGTGACAATAAGCATTTGGTAGAAATACGCTGTTTTATCAAAAATATGTTCAAGTATATACTGTGTACTAGTATACTGTGTGGTTTTTTAAAGGTCCTTTCAACGTTATCCTTGGTGGACTTCCTGGAAACGTTTGGGTTCATTATTGGCACTCTGTCCCATGTTCTGTCTCATATTCGTCACATGGCAGTGAGAAATAGGGTTTTACGTCCATTTCGCAACAATGAACATAATCACGTGTTTGGTTTTCCTCCTTGTTTGAACTTGGAAATTTGTTTTTACGAGTCAGTAAGACCACCTTTTCCTTCGGAGTTCTCGTGGCCTGTTTTTTGCCGGATAAATAATGTCTCTTTTCAAGAGAGGTCTAATCAGGCATAACCCAAAGTATAATTCTTCAGAGAGGTACCTCCGACGTGCCCTTCATTAGTGTTTCCGTTCCTTCTGGACTCACCTGATCCTGGAGGTACAATTTTGAATTATTCCTCTCTTCTCTTTCCTCTTCGTTCGCCTGTGGCTACCCTAGCATCGCATACTTGATTCTTCCATTGCGCTTGGCCCTTATTAGTTAGTTTGATGTGGAAACTGTTTGATCTTTACCGCTATATCTCTCTTTACAGTTGAGAACAACTTGTTATTCACAATAAGAGTTCGACGGTTGAACCGGAAAACGGCTCACGTTGATGAGCGTGAATCAAACGTCAAACATGAGACCAATTTTCTACCTGTTGAACATCCAAAATTATAACGAATAACTCGGCATGATAGAACTATGTGTTTTTGATCAACAACCCAGTCTCTGGTACCTATGAAAACTTCAGGCCAGTTTTAATACCAGCGACTGGGTATGAACTTGAAGATGTCTTCAACGAACGGCTGGTTATACAACAGTTCGGGTGGACTTGAAATATACGCAAAATCGAAACGTATACAGAATTTTATATTTTATAAGAACAGGTAGCTTTCAATTCAATGTTTTCTTAATGTGTTATTCTGAAAAACCTCTATTTCAACCTTTTCCTAGTAATTGAAAGAATTTTCGTACCAAAATTTGACCGAATTTTCCAATTTTACAAGTCAGTGTGGAGAAAATTCGATAATCGTATCGTGATGCGTAAACCAACAAATTGACAGGGGTTAGTTGATCTCTTCCAAGGGGCCATTTTTTTCTGTATAGTGTAGTTTAATGTGTGCTGAAATAAAGTTCCAAGCGCCCAAGGCATGAAAATAGAAATGTTGACCGATGCGGGCCTAACAGGACTCTCACGTCCCACAAGGCTGATAGTGAATGTATGTTGGATTATCCATGTCTATGCGCTGGAATATTCATGGTTAGGTATGTGTGTGTGTGTGTATGGATGAGCTCGAGAACAAAATCCACTCCAGTTCTCAGCTTTACCCTCAATAAAGGATGGGGAGGTGGCGTGTTTGACTAGGCGCCATCTGACGGACTTATTTGTATATTCAATTCATGAATTAATAAGATAGGCAGGAGAGAGGGCTTGAGACAGCCCTGTTCAGTGGAATATTCCAAAAAGAGAAACCTATGTATATTATATATATGTAGTGTACCTATATAATGAAGTTTATATTTTAAAAACTTCTTCGTCTTTCCGTTATTGTGTTCTTCCGACTTTAATCATTAAAGGACAATTATTGTTCTTTAATTTTATCCTCACACCTTATAAAAATTGCAAGATTCGTACCAATATCTTCGAGCGTGCTGATCGTTACATCAAACCTATCGGCGACGTCCCGGAAAGACGCGGTCTGGTGCCCACAATACCGTAGAAATGCTACGCTCGGCTCCTAGGCCCTTGGCTTGCTGGTATAAAGGGTTATCGGCATACCATTGGCATACTATTGGGCCAATATCTGTGCCACATTCCTGTTGACTCAAATGTTCGATAAACTCGGGATCACTGAGGGATTGGACTGTGTCTCGTAGATCAGAGCAACTCAGATGTCAGTTCATCATCTACGAGTAAATCCGTCTATTCATGCCATAGACCCCTTGAACTATCATTGGTGTGTGTTTCAAGAGATTTGACGAAAATTAAAATCACATTGGTATAATACGGAGTCCTTTCGTAATTCCCAATCAAATCTCAGCATTTGGAATGAATAAAACCAATCAATCAAACAGATATCGCACTTCGTAGGTACTTACTCTCTTGAGCCCTGTACGATCATGTATGGAATAGTGATTATTCAATGTGAGCGATCGGTAGTCCGACGGCACTCACACTCCATCCCATCGGTTCTTGCTCGACATGAAACGTAGCTCGTTAGAATGAGATTAACACTTAGGCAGGCAGCCTCCCGTCCCCTCAAGTGGTTTCTGATTCGCTGATTAATGGCGATGGTTCAGTGTAAAAGGACTTGAGTATGCAAATCGAATTGCAGCCATCGAAACGGCAGCAGTTGGTGTCATTCAAAGGTATTTTTGTTACATCAATTTTATTTAACCGTTGGATAACTGTAGTCTACCTATCCCGCCGTATTCTATTTATTCTCATCAATAGTGCTGTGCTATCCAAAAGGATATTGTGTACCACTAATCCTGCGATATATTTACTCCTAGGATAATTTCAAGGTGTTCATGTTATTCACCGCCTTTTTCTTCTTACCTCCTAGTGCTGTACAATAGACAATTTATGGTGATAATCTTTTAGGGGGCAATTAGTGGTGTAAGTATGATTATAAACGGGGCAATATATTGTAGAGTATGTTGTGCTGAGTGAGTGGAACCTTTTTGATGTTATGGCCACGGAGGCATGGTGTGTGTTGAACGTACATCAAGTTCTGTTTTCTCACTTCAAATAGGGGAATTTATTGCACCTACGTGTATTTGTTTAATTCTACATAAATATTAAAGTATACAGGTTAAATGATTGGACCGGGTGAACTGCGTTTGTATTTTCATTTGGAAATTTCGTTCCGTGGTCATGTGATATTTCCTTTGTAAGATTTGCTTAAATATAGTGTTGCTATGTTCTGTAATTCAAAGTGGAGTAGAAACTAGAACATAGACGCATTTTCGTGGCCGGTTCTTTAAAGAATAATTATGTAACCACCATTCTCTCTTACCTCCTGGAAAATACCTACTCAAAAGCTTAGCTTGGTATAAATCATGACAAGCCCAAGTAAATGTCGACGAGAACAATGAAAAAGCGCGTGATGGGGCGTTCGTTGTGTATCACGAGAATAATGAAATATGAACTTGGTGGAATCTTTTTCTCCAAACTTGTCACCCGCTAAATTATTATTCTGTTCTTATCCCAGCAGTACCTATGTACTCGTAAATAAATGTAGGAATGAGAACCGTTCCCGGTAAAGTTTAAATAGGCGTCGGAGTTGGGAGAGTAGAGCATGGAACGGAAAGACTTCTGCGGCAGTCATACTCAGAACCCAGGATGCTTCTCTGTACCTAATAACATGGAAGAAGTGAAGTCTACTTCTTCTATGCTAATAATATGTCAGGAGGATCGTGTAAGCAAACCGCTACTCGGGCAAGCGATTGGTTAAAGTATTTTAAATCGATTTTCTCAAACGTTTACCTTTTTTAATCTGGATGCATATTTTTGTTGCAGGTGAGGAGTGTTTTCCTGTTCGTAAGTACCTACTTTGGAAGTAACATTATGATGCTTCTCAGACTAATGGTTTTCACTATTGTTCAGTTCTCTATGGTACGTATTGCGTAGGTATATTATTTTCCCCTTACTTCATAATTTGAAGTTCGTCACAACTATCATTCTGTCATGTCTCGTGACTGGTCACAGCGAAATCTACATGAAATTTTGAGGGATTTCCGGGCTGGTCTATGGAACCCAGGTTTCAGTCCCACCACTTTCATTGATATTGGACCCGGGAAATCTAAACACCACTTGTGCTAACCTGGGCTTGTTGATTGAAATTCACCTACGTTAATAGGGTGTTCTGAAAGCGCTACATGACTCATGCAATCAATTCTGTGTCACCATAGTAAGTCCATCTCTTGTCTTTTGCATAACCCCCTTTTCGTGTTTACTGCATTCCGTTTAAGCGAGTGAACGGCCAACAGACAAAAGGGTTCCCTGAGTGGAACGGCGAATAATAAGGGACAGATTCGAAGCGGAGGGCTATTCGGTTGTTTTCAGAATCGCTTGTACGCATGAGGCTGCCTGTTTTTCAAGAATATCGATCGTCTCATGCAAGATCCCATTCTTTTTGTCCCAATATTCACTCCTTGACGTATCCAGCGTGACAATAATCAGCGGAATGGAAGCCATAAAAATTGTTTTTGCCTCCTCAATAAAAAATGAAAACCGATATGAGAAAGAGCTTTTTTCCATTTAGGTCTGTCGAACGGTTCACATTCATGCTCTTGAAAAGCACACTTGGTAGAAAACATACATACCCTGCAGGGTGGCCACTGAGTTCATCAAAAGTTCAATACAAGTGAAATTCAGACCCATAGTTCATTTTCTGATCTAAATTTTATTTTGTATTTTTTTTTTTTTTTTTAATATTTTCATATTGTTTGTTGATAGTTCCTCCATCCTTTGGTTAACGACGATCTATAAACGAGGAATTATAAATGATGCATCGCTTGTCCAGCTGAAGTGAAAAAAACCACTCTGTATTCTAAATAGGCTTCGGAACCACATTTTCAATCAGGAAATAATTCATGTACATCATGAAGAGAGTGCGAGAGAATAAAGAACAAGATAGAAAGAGGCGATAACATAACTAACTTTAATCCCTCTGGTCGAGACAGAATTCTCAATTCTTTAACGCTTCTTTCTCATTTCAATTAATTCTTCCTCACGATAAGCTCTATTTCCCCCGTTATCCTCTTTTCTTTATTTTGGGATGGTAATCGTTGGCTCCTACCCTATAGGTAGCGTTTTTCATGGCCTACGATGGAAAATTTTGCCTCCGGCACCATGCATATTTTGTTATGGATATTAAAAATGTGGGTCAGCGATTTTCATTAGTTTGCTCATGTTCAAAAAACTGTTTTCACGGTGAAAATGAAACCCCTATGGGTCGATCTGAGGACCAATCAACCTCCATGACTTCTGGGAATTCTGTATAAAAACGTCAGGTTTTTGAATAAAGTTCATTAATTGCAGGAGTTAGTCATCCCTGTTAGTCATATTTTAGTTTAATTACGTTCATTCCTTGTCGTATTTATTACAAATTTATGGGCAAAGCAAATTAAGGTTCCAATTGGGAAGAAAGTAAGTATTGAAGCCGTTCTTAACGAGGCGACAAGGCGCTTGGGCATCATCTGCATTGAGTTATACAGCCAGTTCGATGTGTCAACCGTTTTCTATTCCAGCTCCCTTCCCTTTATGACGAAGAAGGATCGGATTAGCTGAACCCAGCACTTTCTCTCTCAGATTCAGGTCATTAGAGCCGCAAATAACCCTGGTCCCTCTACGGGCGGTACCCTAACGACTAGTACTTGAATGCTTCTTTAACCCTCAATAGAAGCCGAGGAACTCTCTACGGACGTTTATCGTTGCCGTGATATTGGCCATATGCACATGGTTACATAGTAGTACCAACGCTATACAGAATTTCCCTATCCCATAGTTCAGGCAGGCCGACCATTGATGTCCATTGTACGTTGTTCATTGATTTTGATCGGAAGTCAAGCCCAACACTCCTTATTGTGTTACATAGAGGTGACTATGCTCAGGACTCATCCAGTGTTAGATAGAGTGTAAAGGTTTTTTTGCACGCAGAAAAAACTCCATTGGAGAATTGATCGTTCTATTCAAGTGATATGTGGTGAAAAAAGAGAGAGCAAGCGGTTCAGTGCGTAATACCAAAAGACCTCTGCTTTTTCCTCGAAAATAATCAACGAAGATATATCGCCACTTTCTTCCTTTCTTCTCCCACCCTTCACTACCATGTTCTGTATAAGACGTGATCGGTTGTCACATATTGCGGACAGCCTCTCGTTTTATCAACATTTCTGAAATATGGGTTGACACGCGCGAATCCTTTTTGCCAGAAACCAAATTGAATGTTTTTTTACCAACTCCTAAATCCTTGTAATTGACCCCAACTTAGTTTTTATTTTCCTCCGTTGCGCATTCGTTGTTTACGCTGTATGTTCACTGTTTCGTTAGGCCCATCAGATTATCGCTTTATAGTGCGTAATCTATTCATACTCGTATATTGGTTCCTATTTACACATGACCGCTGGGAAGGTTAAATAATTTATTCAGTTATTTGGATTTTTCTCGATATTTAACATGCTATGGGTCATGTCGTTGTAAACGGGCGATGTGTAACTCGCTCGTACATCGGTACGTTATACTTGTACTAATTTATATCTTGTTCGTAATCCCTTCTGACCACTGGCTGTATCGCCCGGCCTGATTTGTACTAATGTAGATGCATATTGATGAAGGGTCCACTAGGTCTGCCATAGCTTGAGATCACAGTGTATGTAGGCACTTAGTTGCGGATTAAGTTACGTTGAGCGTACTGATATAGTTACAAAGCATAATTACCCGGGAGTATCCTTCTAGGATAGCACTAGGCTTACTGTAACAGAGATCTGATTTCTTAAAGTGTTGTCATAATGCATCCGTGTTAGCTTGACATTTTTTCAAGTACTGTCACGGTTCCCAAGATTTCGGTTTATTATCTTCAATAATAAACCTTTGGAATCACCCAAGAAAAAAAAAAAATACCTCCACCCAAAATTTGCAGGCTTTACGTTTCAAGATACGTAGAGTCTAAAAATCGAAAAAAAAAAAAAAAAAATCTGTCCGTCAGCCGTCTAAGACTCTTCGTCCTGTTAGCGTTGTGCTAAAATTACGAAATTTGGTTCACGGGTTTGGACTACACTCACGATGATCCTTGAACTTTTCATATCCCAGGTCAAAGGGAAGGGAGTCACAACGAATTTTGAAATTTCAGTTCATGTTTGAACACAAGTTTTCTTTTAATTTTATTTTATTTACCTATTTTAGCATAAAGGTAAACCATACGACAGTAATTTTTTTTCCCGTCAACATAAGGGTAAATTATGCGGCAGCCTGTCGGGTCATGTTCATACTGGCCCGGCTTGTTCAAATAAATTATAATAAGTGGTAATTATTGATAATAATTAATAACAATTGATAATAATTTTTAATCACACATTTTTTTAATCATTTCCCTAGTAGGTAGGTTGAAATAAAAACCCCAGCAACATATTGGTACAAATTATTTGTAATTAATTCATTATCTCTATACACCAGGGCTTCCCAAACTGTGGTTGGCGAACCCCCAGGTGGGTCCGTGGTAAATTTCGAGAAAAATTAATACGTTCTTACAAAAATAAACGTAGAGTGAATAAAGTGAAAGAAAAAAAAATGAATACTGAAAAAAGTAGATGAGTGGGAAAACAAAATAATGTGGTGAGCGGGCGGTACTAGGATGGTCTCTCGGTCGCTTTCCCGGAAATTTCGGAGTTGTTGCGGTGTACGTTCATTACCGGGAACTGCTTCTCCTTTCTCTCTGCTGGATGCTTCTCGAAAACCCTGTATTTTTCCACAGCAGTATATAACAGGGCGATTGTAGTCGTATCTTGAGAGTCCCATTCAAGCGAGTGTTCTACCTACTCAGAATCAAATGATTAATTAGTTACTTACTCCAATCCAATATGGGTCGGTGGCTAAAGTCGGGATCTCTGAGGAAGTAATCAGTTTCTCCACCACCTGAATAACAAGTTCCCGTAGAGAACGTTACAGACGACAAGCCAAATGAATCTTCAGTTGATGCATTGCAGCAATTTCCAGCATTCACACATTCAACAAGTCTTCAAATAGCTGCAGTTCAAACAGTTAGTGGATGTGGAGTAATTAAAAAGCGTAAGCACCTTGACCGTTATTTAGATTTGGGATTTGTAGAGACTAACGAGACTAAAGCTCAGTGTGTGATTTGCGCGAGAGCTCTCTCGGAAAGCTCTTGGAGGAGCCTTCCAAACTGTTCAATGGTTCCAGTTAAACTACAAAACTCGGGGAAAAAACAGACTGATTATTTCATGAGGAAGTACACGGAACTGGCTGCTTCTAGAACCTTAATAAAAAATCACCCGAAAACTGTGAATAAAAATTCTTAAAAATCGTCTCATTTGGTAATTTATTGAGCGTCACAGGCAGTTAAAGCTATTGATATTGTCTCTTGCATGCTTGACGATAAAGCAGTTAAACTTGTGACATCAGTGCCGTTGTCAAACAACACTGTAAAAAGGAGGATACTCGATTTACCAAATGAGGAGTGATCTACCAAAAAGGAACATAATAAAATTGGATAGTATCCAATTTTCGGAGAAACTCGTTTTTTTTGTTTTTTTTGTTGCATTTCCTGTATTTTTTATTTTAAACTTGAATCTTGCTTTTCAATCAAAAGGTGACATATCCATTCCCTATCATTTTTCCTGGAAATTTTGATCAAAAGGGAACATATCCCGGTTAAATCCGTTGAAGAATTTTTTTTCAAAAGGGCACATAAAAAGTGCCCTTTTGAAACGAAATTTCTTCGAAAAAATGATTCGGAGGTTTTGGATATCATCCAAAACTTCCGAGGTGCCACCTGGTGGTTGAGTTTTGTGTTCAGAGGTTGACTGTGGGTCCGCTAGGTTAGCATACTTGGATTTGGTGATGTGAGGTGATATATTGGCGTTTCGGTGGGAATTTTACCTTTCAACATTCATATTTTCTTCCAAAAGGGGACATAACACCGGTTTTTCATAAAAATGGCACGTATCCAAATTTAAAATGGCGATTTCTCCCAGAGTTTTGGGTATACATTTTTCATATTCTGGGACATAGGTAATCTGGGATGCCTTTGTGTTCAATACTATATCCAGAAAACATTGGAAAACTATTTGGCAAGTAGCGAATTCGTTTTTCTCGCCTCCTGAACAATTTTGGAAAATGGACCCCTATGTTACTGTTTGATAGATCACGCCTTAAGTGATGTCAAGGAATCGCTCGTTTCTCGCATCAACACTTGTTGTTTTCTCTCCAAATCGTTCGAGCTACGATTCTGCAAGAACATGAAGGGGTGGTCAAACCGCTTTTAGTTTCAATAAAGCCAACAGTCACTGGTCTATCAAATCAAATGAATACGAATGTCTGATAGACATAACTTCAGACTCCACCTTGAAATCTACTTTTGATTGTGATACTTAGGTACTCCCATTTAAAACAAAAGTTCCAACCGCTTGTTGAAAAACTGAAACGGGTTCTCCTTCCTTTTGCCACAACTTACTAATGCGAATCTGGATTTTCTATCTATGCAGCCACCAAAACTAAACACCGAAGCTGTCTAGATGCTGAACCCTCATCCGACTCCGGCTATCAAAAATTAAACCAGATATATCTAAACTGTGCCAATTAAAACCATCTCATTCATCCCATCAATAATTGATTATTAAGCTGACGCTATGTTCAAATCATTAGGTACTTTTGAATTTATTATGTCCGATTGCTTACAATTATTATAGTTGTACCTACCTATCCATTCCGTTACGTTCAATTTGATTTGAGTGTTGTACATAAAGTTGAGTTTGTAAATGTAATGTTTGTTTTCATAGTGATATTCCCCTCCGCCCCTAATAATAAGGCATGGCCTGGCTAATTTACTAAACTTAGTTACATGTACTCGTATCTAAATGTTAATACTTGAGTAAGAGGGGTCCGCAGTAGATATTGTTCCGTAAAAAAGGTCCGCAAGGCAAAACGTTTGGTCTACCGTCACACTCCTTTCTATTAAATTTTGTATGGGGGCGGAGTCTGCTATTTCGCACCCAACCCTCGAAACCAATAACTTTTTGCACCCAATCTGTAATCCGTTCTCGCACCCACTTTTACTTTTCACACCCAAGTTAACCTTTATAATGTTATCCTTTTTTGCACTCCTTGCAACTGGGAATTTCATAAACTAAAATAATTTAACAACAATTTTAATAATTACCACCAATAATCTTATTCATAATTCATAATCTTATTCATCTTATTCATAATCTAAATTATAATTTTAGCCATAAAACACATGCAATGACTCAACAATAACCATTTAGTCGTTGTGTTTGGGCGAGTTAGGTCATATTCTCAAGAGCACGTTGCTCCCTGTCCCTCCTGCTCCTTATCCCCACCTCGTTACCCACTGAACCTGATTTTTTGTCAGTTGCCATTGTTCCTTTCAACGGAAGAGTTCTCACCAAAATCCCAAGTTCGTACTCGGAAGTAACCAAACCGTTTGCCGTATTCTCCTTACTTTCTCGATTCAGCGCATCCTGCAGACATCGCGAGACGAGAAGCCGACCAAGGGAGGCCTCCCAAGAACAATAATCGGATCTGCGAACTGTAAGTCCTCCATCATTTCCTACTTCCACTTCCCTACATCCAACTCACCAATTTCATGTAATTTTTGCATTATTAATTGTCCATTTCATTCAAACCCTCAAACACGTTGCAAAAAAAAATAAAATAAATTTAAATTGTATGAGTTAACGTGAAGGCGCAGTTTACTTGAAACTACTTGCACATATTTGTACCGGGACACCTCGCAGTTTGTAGTTTATTTATCCACTTATCTATCCATAGTAGTTTTATTAGAATAATATGGTCGCCTAGTTTACTCCACCTTGTCAACAGTACCAGGTACTGCAGCATGGCAATAAGAGCAAATTTTTGAAGAAATAACTGGTTTTATGTAAAATGTTACATGTAAAATGTTGAAAAATAACAAAGTTTGTCTCCTTTTTTGCCGAGTAACACCTCAGTTTATAGATTTTTAACGCTGAACACGACGATGAAGTTAGAATTGCGATATCTCCCTTCGATTTTAATTGAACTTAATTGAACTTGAGTAGACTTCGATCGAGTCGATTCTTAAACGTCGATTTCATTCGAAGTGCCCATCTCCCTCCGATTCGAATTAAACTTCATGACGAGTTGATTCTTAAATGTTGACAGGGAGGAGGTAAATTAGGCACTTATAATTCCCGAATAAAACAACTATGGAGCTGCTTCCGAATTCCAACTATGATGATTATCAAATTCTCTGTTCTCTACAGAAATCTGGCGGATTTAGTGCTCTATCATTCGGTTATACAAGTATTTAGACTCTAAGTTGTTTCACCCGGTGGAACGAAATTGTCCTTAATAAATTAGCGTGCGTGCTCAATGTTACATTTGATAGAAGAGCGCATTTTTCATAAATCAGCTCAACGTCATTCTTTTCTAAAGTTACCTACCACCATGAGGAGAAAGACCTTGATATGCGGGTTCACTTGTCTTTTGAATACCATTCGTTAGGTTAGACCCTTTTGAAGTTAGTATACACATATCTTCTTGAAATGATGTGTCATCAAGTAAACCCGTCCATCCCTCCCTGCGCTCTATTTATTCAAGGAGCAATCTTTCAAAATGATTCACGTTCCTCTACATTGATGTTTTCATCGAAAATGAAAACTGGAGTTCCCAAATGTGTTCCGAAATAGATGGGGCCGTACGTCGTCGGTATTCCCTCTGAATGTCTGAATGTGAGCAATAATTCAGTTTTCTGTTCGCTCTTCACCCTCATAAAATCAGATATTTCTTGAAGTATAGAAGAGGGTTTAGCCAAATCTGACACTCCTCTTACCGTGTTATTGATTCTCTCTTCCTTTTCATCTTTTGAGAGAACTTGATTTTTCTGGCCGACCTATACAATTCATGGGTTACTTTCATGGGGTATTCATGTACCTTCCCACATTGGCAATAAGTAGTATAAAAAAAGTGCCTACTGGAAAATATCCAGAATTATGTTCAGTCTCTGCGTGGACACAAAAATAAATATTTCAATTTGCAATGAAAATCAATTCGCCACTATTATTTTTAGTGGGGCGGTGAGTGTAACAAAATCGATCAAATAAAATGATCTATTTAAAATTATCCATCTCTTCATGGAAAATTGTCTATTTGGGGTGGAATATGCTTCACCTTGTACCTACTTGGGAATTTTATTGACGGAAGTTGAGTTTCACAAAAATGTTAATTGTTGAACTTCGAGCTTGAATCGCATTTTAACTTTTTAAAACGAAACAAGCAAATCGTTGAACACTCTACTACACTCTGTCGTACGTGTGATAGAGTATACAACGCTCAGGACGGTATTCAAAACAATTTTCGGTTATCATTTCGACCCACATGCCGAATTGTACAGTTCTCAGTTCATTATAAATGGGCGAATTGACGTGGACGGAAGGATTTTTCCCCTTGGGATGTTTGAAATAGGTATTCGTATCTTGAAACGTGAAGGAATTAATTTCGAGAGGTGTTAAAAGAAAAAATAGGTGTCCTATTTTCAGGTCGATTACAATGCTTCATTACCGAAAATATTAGCCAAAATGCACCATCCCGTGGGGAAAACCTTTCTATGTTATTGTAGTCCACCTCGATTACACGTTTCCCTGTGATGCCAGCCCTCTTTGTGACGGTTTCTATTCCCTTAATTGGGGAGTGGCCCTTCCCGAATCAGTTGATACCCTTGGGAATCTGAGCAAAGACCCGCCATCCTGTCATATGTCGCTTTTTCAGAGGAGTACCGAGGGTCCGAATACTTTTTCGGAAAATTGGATGATTGAAAAACTTTCTCTCCTCTTGAGACAAAGCTATAAATATTAGTTTCGGTGTCTCGCATTGTCAGGTTCCATGTTGGAACAGTGAAACAACCAATCGATAGTCACGAATGTATATTTGATGGATTAAGTGTTTTGAAAACTGTATCGATATTCGAATGGTTGACATATTGTACAGCTTATGAATGTATAACGTTTTCGTCCTGCTCATCCATATTTACTAGGTATATTCCCTAACCCATCCGATTGGCTCCCGTATCGCAATTGTTCTCTTCGTTGCTGCCTTGAGTACAATTCCGCTTACATTTGCTCCCAAGTTTTGATGATTGTAACCACTCGCAAATACGGCATTAGTGGCGATGCAGTTACTATTTCATGAAATAATATTACAGCGATAACAGTAGTTAATAATTAAAAATTACAATGAAAACAGACAATATTTTTAATAGAAAATAATAATGTATATGGGGCCTAATAAGATAGGAGATCACAATAATATCATAAACATATCGTGATTATCGGGATCAAAAACCGCATTTTTTTTGAAAATACTTATATAAATAAAATACTTTCATAAATAACTTATAAAAATACAATATCGAAAGTCGATATTCACCATAATCTTCCGATATCGCGATAATATCGTATTTCCGATATCGATATAAAAAGATCAAAATTCATTGATATCGATAATATCGGAACATCCCTAAAGTCGGTGGTTTGGTCCGACTTAAACGCTGCACTGTTTCACTGTTGTCCAAGATTAGGATCATTTCTAGATTCTCATGTCTGCGAAGTCTTTCTTCGTGCCTCAACGCATAGTTCATGATGGCTTCGGTGACGGTTTCCATTTTCAAGTCACGATGAAGGTGCCCCGTGGTAAATTTTCTTATGGACTATCCCCCTATGTACTTTGTTTTGGAAGGTTTGAATGTGTTAGATGTTGGATTTTTTAGAGCAATGATTTTTTTTCTTTGGTCGATTCCAATGGTTCATTATCGAAGATAATAAACCAACAATAATGAATAATTATGAAAAAGCCTCGAACTTTCCGTAGTTGTCATCCGAACATTCCGAGTTTGTCATCTCGTTGAAAAGTGGGAGGAGACCCCGATGTAAAATTGATGCCGTTGAAAGATTTTTAAATATGTTCTGAAGTGCCACTAAGTTCTTGATGCAATTCAGTCAGTGAAGAAGAAAATTATTCAAATCTGAAGATCGAACAAAAGTTCGTTTGTGATTTCAGACGGCGATGAAATCCTATCACCGACGTCTCCATCTCATTTAATAATCGGAGAATATTTTAGTTCAGCTGGGTCGCCTCCGCGTCATTAATCTTGGAAGCCGAGAGGGAAGTCCATTATTTATAGTCATCTGGTTTCACGTAGGTCCTTTTCTATCCCACGACACTTTCTGTGCCCGTGAAAACCAACGGATCCTCTTGTCCTTCTCGGCAGAACAACCGGCCCTGGGCGCCTGGGATGATGTGGACCCTGTTCTGGCAAAAACCTCGTGCCCATGGAGGGTGGTTGTGCTGATATTCCACCTGGCCTACCCCGTTAAGCCCATGTAAACTGTCTGCGTACCCCTTGGGCGACCCTCAACCCTACTCTGCCACATAGATGGAATTTACATTTAAATTAAATCCCACTCTACTGTTCACTCCGAAAGGGTAAAAAAAAAAAAAAAACAAGTGAAGTTACGTTATTCATCTATGCGTGCCAGTTTATTTTGCACCCAAAGCCATTACGTCTTTATTTGTTTGCTTTTATTTCGCTGCATTTCACTTTTTTTTCTTCATGTTTCATCTGGTCAGGGGGTAGGGTTATAATTGGTCCCCATCTCGCACAAGGGGCACAGTCTATGGAACGAATGATGTCGAAAAATGCGTTGTTTACTTTTATTAGGTAATTTTTAGAAAACCGTGTTCATGTTGATTCACTGGCCATGGTCGAGCGATATTTTATCTAGTTGACTCAACACAGAGGAAAGTCGCAAGAAGAACTTGATTTCAGAACATTTCAAAATACAGAAACATGATTACAGAATTTACAGAATATATTTCGTGCATATACCCGGGTGGGTACATTTTGATAAAGGATCCTGAGTAGGAAACTATATAATGAAAAGAATTGGAACAAATTAGATCGTTAATGATGTGCTGGTGTCAATGATTGTGCGTGCAGGGGTTACATATGACGGGGAAATGTTGAGCTTCGGTCATTTCACTATTAGACTAGAAACAAACGAAACCCAAATGGTTACTGTGAACCACAGTGTTGCTGTAAATGAAAACGGTTGGTACAGCTTTCGTACAAGTACGCAACCACGAGGGACATTTTATGTCTTTGCGCCCCCTCCCACACCCACACCACGTACCACGTACCTCGTACTTCAATAATGATTACACACAGGTATTTATGAAGCTCACCATTACACACAGGTATTATGGTGAACTTCATAAATACCTGTGTGTAAACAATTATTTAAACAATCACGCTCATACCGCAGCTTGTCGGGCACGTACTCCGCAGTGGTTAACGTAATATGGTTAGGTAAATCGAGAGCTATCCAACGAGTGGTGAACGATTGTTGTACGATGATAACTGGTGAAGTTAAAGTTCCGTAGCAACGAATCGGTTGTACGTGAAAATCATTGGACATTTTTCATAACGCTTTCTTCGTCACACCGCCACAATGTCACACTTTTTGTGCTATGTGCCATAGTAAAGACATAAAATGTCAATAAATACTAATAAAGTATCCCAAGTAGAAAACGGAAATATTGAAACTTTTCCAATAAAAACAATATAAATTTTCAATTCGATTTCGGTGCATCGTCTGTAACAATCAAACCAGAACTAGATTTAATCGATTCTGGAGCAGGAATTGGGATCCGTGATTTCCATGGTATCCTACGTGCGAGTATAGTGGGAGTTCTACTCAAAAAGCCGTCTAGGATTACCTGTATTACGAGTACTTACCGACATTGATTGGATCTCACAAAAAATTGGTTTGTTGTGGTTGGATCCTGTTGTGGTTTGGATCAATCAACTAAATTCCACTTCACTTACCTTTAGGTGAATGTTTACTACTTCCTCAGTCACTGAAATGTATTTAAGTACATCACGAAGATCCACAGTTTCTGGCTAAAAGTCGAACACCCCGGCCATTTTTTCAAAAAAACAGCATTCGAATTATTTGGCCGTTATATTCACGGTTTTAGATTTCGTAGATGTACAGATAGTAAACCGATGAAAGCACATTTGAAATGGAGATTTTTGGTTTATTATCTTCGATAATGAACTATTGGAATCGACCAAAGAAAACATTTGTTTAACCCCCCCCCCCCCCCTCAACAGTCGTTGGTTTACGTTTCAAGATACGTAGATTCAAAAAATCGAATTAAAAAAATTAAAAAAATAAAACTAATAAAAAAATCCGCCGTCCGCGGCACTTTGCCCAGTTGGCGTTGAGCTAAAATTACGAAATTTGGTTTACGGGTTTGGACCAACCACACAATGATCCTCGATGCTTTTCATCAAGCTTCGGTCAAGGGGGAGGGGTTCAAAACGAATTTTGAAATCTTGACAATTTCATAACTAAAAAAATTCAGATGAAACGGTGTATTTTTTAGTTCAGATTTAGATGGAGTTTATTTTTTAGAACTTTTTAAGACCACCCGCAGCTTTGAACGACCAGTCGTTCGTTCAAAATGGGGGCTCAATGTTGGGGCAGATCAAAAATCGTCAACATGGGAGTGAATCGTGAGGCAGCTTGTCAGGTCAATTTTCATCCTGGCTCAGAACAGCAGTTGGTTTTCAAATTTCAAGTTAAATAATAATAATTGATAATCATAATTTATAAAAATTATTAATAACCAACAATAATTAATAACAATGCAAACTACTTGATAATAATTATTAATGATAATTTATAATAATAATTTATCTATCATTCAGTTATGTAGACAGATGGGTGATCTGTACAAAGAAGATAACAAAACGTTGTGTCAAGAATTTGCAGAGTTTTTTTTCTTTTAACCCTATATCGGTAACCAGTATCCCTTAGAATGACAACCACCCAATATCATTGTCGTCGTAATGAATGTGCGTTGAGTAGTCGAACGTTTTTAAAGCAGGGTGGCAAGAAGGTGAACGGTTTATGGTCCTAATTTGGCTCTGATCCTAATGTCCAACCTTCCTGAAAAGAGTTTCATATTGCCCACAAAAACAGTTTTGTAATAAAGTTGAGTTGTTTTGGGTGTTTGATCCTTAAATATTCGTTATACTCGTAAATGTAAAAGTTACGGACATCATTCATCGTAAAATATTCTTTGGAACCCAATACCGTTACTGGTGCAGTTATTGCTTGATGTTCGTACGTACTTCCCCCTCTGGTAATCGAAATCGACAATGTTGAGATCATCCATTGCCGTGTCTCCGAAGCCGCCAACGGTTTCATTCCTAGCAATATAAAAAATCCATTTGATTTAGTCTGTAAAATCTCTAAAACTGGACATTTCTAGCCATCTGCACCAATTCACAATAACTTGGGATGGAACTGCGTAGGAAGTCTCCCATCAGAAAAACAATTAGTATCTGGAGAAGCACCACGTCTGGAAATATTATCATGTTCGACCAAAACTGCGGCGAACTCTTTGGCAAAATAATCGGTGATCCGACCAGTTTATTGAAGGTAGATGGTTAGTGAAAAAGTCGCATTCAATCTCTCTTCATCCAAAGGTAATCAGGTCTTTCAAAATCGACCCTTCCCGAACTACTGAATAGGAGCCTCAGCCGATTAGTGAGAAAAGAGCTTCGACAGAATGAAAGCGGTAATAATAAAGAAAGGAGCGTCGAAACGACCAGTGAAAGGCAGTGGCTAAAAAAAAGGAAAATAGTGTCGCCGGACTGAATAAGGTCCTAATATTGTTACAGATACTGCACCTAATATCACTATGTGGATGGTGATACGAGTATATTGGCCTTATAGATCTCCGAAATTATTCAAGAACAAACTATTGCCTAAATGCGTAGATAATAATGAACATTTCTTCATATAAGTTTATTATTATTTCCTATTATCAACTTTTGAAATAATCGAAAAAAGACTCCTTCTGAATTGGTGAAATACACACCCCTTTATTGACACTGAGAATGCTAATATCGAATTCAAAGGAAAAACCGTTCAGTACGCTGTCCGGGGCATTTAGGCCATCCAAGATAAGCTGAGAACTATGAAATTCGGCATGCGATCTCGGACCGTAGTTTATTTGATACGGATTTTAATAGATTTTGATTTGGACAAGTTTAAAGAGTAAGTACACATCAATTAAACATCAATTTAATCGAAAACTCGACTTTTACCTCCGATTGTTTTAGGCAGATTATTTGGCGATACATATGGATTTTTTAATTGTTGACCTTTTTGGTATTCAGTATTTAACCAATTTAACAGATTTTTTTGTTTGTAATCATTTTTCGATGTTAAGAGTAGGTACCGTTGTCGTGCAGCAGTGCTACGTTCCTATATTATTTTTGCTTTTTTGCTTTATACCACCGAAGATTACCTAGGTGTTGGATCTTTTTTGACCGAGCTAACGGGCAGTTTGCCAAGTGTAAATCATTCTCAAGTGTGTTCAAGACTTGTAAAAACACTTTCAACCTCAAATAAAAAACCTCACACACAAAAGCGGCAACCCTCATTGATTGACAAAGTTCTTCCAATTCAGATGAAGATATTGGGAGCTTCATCCCAGAATGTGTCAGGAGGTTCGATTCAGTCAACTTCAACCAGATCAATAAAATCATATTACCAACAGAGATCAATTAGGGGTGGGTAGCGATTAATCGCTATAATCGACGGACTCCTCAAATAATTGGTGTATTTTTAAACGATTGTTGCAATGTTTGATTAATGTGGTAATCGATCTTTGATCACGATTATTTAATTTTTTTCTTCTTTTCTTTTTCTTATGTTCTTAGTCAAATTTTTATTGACTAATTATTTCAAGGAATTTATCTACATTTCAATAAGGAATTCTATAAAAATTTGGTTTTTTTTTCTCAAAAAGTTGTCGACTAATCGTTGTATTGATTAATCGATTTCTTTCGCGAACACTAATTGAAGAATCGATTAAGTAGTGTAAATACTAATCTTTCGCCAGTAATCTATATTTTGTAATCCCTAGAATTGATTTTCATTTTAGCTCCATTAATTGGTGGAATGATGCCAACAGCGAGCGTTTGTCAAACATCTGAACTTCAGGTCGATTTTCATACTCAAAACCGCTAATCGTTACAACATCGTAGGTACATCGTACAACAAATCGTACTACATGATATGTTGTAACCATATTATGGTCTGTGGTATCGAGTATCGTTGTGGGGCTCTATTGTGGTATTGAGTGTCCACAAAAAAGGTGATTACGAATATTGTTGTTACTTACTATTTGGAAAGTATTTTTCTCGAACGGTCTCAAAAATGTTTTCTTTTTTTCTAATCAAATCCTCAGTCCTTTGTATTTGGGCCACCACGCACACCCACTAGACACACTTGGTTATGGTTGTGTAGTGCCATTTTTCCGTATAAATGGAAGGCATTGTATGTCGAAAAGTAGCCTGAAGTTCAGGCCCTGACCATCTGCCCATCAGAATGGTCACCTTCTAATGTATTCATTAATTATTATCATAGTGTACTTATAAAATTTATAAGTATGTTATTTAATAACTTGCGATGCGATAATGAACTCTCTCTGTAATAACGTAGCTAATACGGCCTAAGGCCTACTCTATATCAGGGCTCTTCATAATATAAAGAATATTGAGAAAATCAAACATATTATTAATGTGTTTGATAGTCCCAAAGTTAAATTACAAAAACCATGACCTAAGTTTCCATCTACAGTATGCCAGAACTATCTAGCGGCGGATTTGTGAAACATGACTTGTTTCCACCTAGCGGCTGAGTATTAAACCACCTACCACCCCCAACAGAAGGGTGTGGCTTGAATGGTGGTATTTAAGTTGCCGAAACATCTCACAGAGCGCTCCCCGTTTTGTTTTCTCACTCGGGGGTAGCCCAATGGGTTTGTGAGGGCTTCCACGACCCACCGAATTCCGGAACAATATCCAAACGTTCATTCGAATCAATTTATTTAATAAATAAATAATATTCATATTCGTTTTATAGCATCTACTTCGCATCTTAAGCTTCTCCAAGCACCCATTCACCACCCAATATGAAAATATAATAACATTATTATAAGGGTAATGTATAAACGAAGGCAACCTATTAAATATGATCATTAGTGCGATGTGGAGACGTGTAGGTGGACCATGGTGGACGAGGTGGACCTACCTGATCGACCTCAGCGAGACTCCAGAATACGGGTTCTGTGAAGACTAATTGGGAGACTAGTACACATACTCGTTCAAGGAACCCCCTTCAAAACCACAACCTCTCGGGATTCCTTTGAAACGCATCTCATGCGGACCATAAAAAGCTTGTGTACTTTATTATAGAAATTATAATTTAATTTTCAAACATTTGTCATTAATCATTTACAACTTTGTAATTGTGATGGACAACCTATTATGTTATGTACAAGAAGAAGTCAACGAATGTCAACTTACGTTACATAAATTTAAATGACGTAACCAATAAAGAAAATAAGTTGTCTAAGTTGACTGTTGAAACATGCTAGTAATTTTGGCATTTGACGTCACATCCGTAAAAAATTGTCTTACCACATTTTGTGTTCATTTTCGTATGGAAAATCTTAAGATTAATGAGTTATTGATCTCTGAAATTATAATGACTGAATTAGTTTAACTAGTTTGATGAAATCTGGTGCCTATTTTATTATAAATCCCTCAAACCTGCGTAGTGATAGTTTACTAGGCCTTTACATGAAGCTAACGGCGTATCATAAATCATTCTCGAAAGTGGGTTGGGCATCCTATTGGGGAGCTCAGGCGCACCTGCCATCTCTCGCAGGCTGCCTAAACCGCCCTTCTGCTTCGATCTGATTCGATGACTTAGTTGCTTGTCCGTCCGCTAGAATTCGTGATACCCTTCTGAAAAGAACTCTGTTGTGATTTTAATTAATTCAACGCGCAGTCTTCAAATATTATTGCTTTCAAGGCTCAGTTTGTATAAACCACTCCAGGAGGATAAAGAGAGAGAAAATTCTTAATTTCATTTCAGTGTGGGGATCAGCCACTCGGATGTTTTGAAAGGTCAATATTTGGCTAATGGACTGTTACTGAAAGTTATAGTTGCGTGGACATAATCTTAATAATAATCTTTATTTTGGTATCCCTACTGGTTTGACGCAAAAACGATGATCATAATAATTATTATTGCCCTTTATAATAGGTAGTAAGGCGAGCTGGCTTTCTTCGATAATCATCATTAAATGATTTTGATTACTCAAGTTTGATCATGTCCACATTCAAATCACCAAATACTACATCATATTTGGATTTTGATTAGGTATTCATTCAAAATGTATTCTTAGTTTTTTTTATGTTAATGAATATGTTTGATACTACGGTAGCAAACAGTTTGGGGAACTCGAAGAAGCACACTCAAATGCCACGATTAAACGTGGAACAGAACCTCATAAATGAAGGAAGTTTTGGCTTTAAGGAATCGACCCTAAGACACCATTGTCGACCAAAGATGTGAGATAATATTTTCTGTCTAGCACCTTATTATGTCAGCATCGATATTGGAAATGCATTCCTTCTCATTGCTGGGTGCACAATGCTAGGTGCGGTGAGGAGGTATTTAGGTAGAGTCAGTTGGACTGGGGCGAGTACAAGGTCCAGCTAAAAAATGGTGATCCTCGATAGGCGGGCTATTGTAGAGTGGCCTGGGAACTGAGGTGTAGGACGATCGTAGAGTAGCGATTGATACCAGAAGTCTCTCGGATGATACTTGATGCATCATACTTAATATTAAGTTAGCTATGTTGGAATATGTTGTCTGTGGGAGGAGAGGGGGAAAGTATACGAGTATAATATAATATTATTAGGTATACAATATATTATACAGGGTGTAATCCTTAAGGTCGTACCACCGGCCAGGGATCGATTCTACAACTAATTTCTGATGAAAAGTGTCGTATGAAATTTTTTTTTATACCGGGAGAAATCCGACTTTTTTCACTTTCAAGATTTTTTTCGTGTTTTCGATCTTGTAACTAAAATGGCCATAAATCCCTCATCTTGTAGTTAAAAGTCAAATCTAGGAATGCGGTAGCGTTCCGCCCCGCCAAGCAAAGAAGTTGAGAAAACGAACGGTGCCGAGTGTATGTTTACCGGACGTCACGAAACGCGTTTTCGAGGTATCCATATCTCGGCTCCTATTTGACCGATCAACTTGAAAATTGGTGTGGGTCTTCTTTGAGTGTATATTAGAAAGCCCTGAAAGTTTCAAATCGATAGGTCTAAAGGGAGCCGAGCTACATAACTTCAAAAACCCGGTTTTTCGGCCTTAGATTGTTCAGACAGGCAAAGCTGGAGCCTCTCCACGTTCACCGATTGACGCAATTTTGCACAGAGCTTCATTTAACCTTGAGACAGAGCCTTATATAAGATTTAACCCATTATCTCAACTCAAAAAAGTTTTAGAAACAAAAAAACAGAAACCTTAGGAAAATTCTGTCCACTTTGACGAGTCTACAGCCTGGGTAAAAGGACCAATCGACTTGAATTTTTTTACATACCTTCTTTATAGCATGGCTCAGTGTCATTTGAACGAAATAAGCAATTATCTCAACCCCAAAAAAAAATTAGGGACAAAAAAACTGAAATTTAGGGTAATTTAGGCTAATTATGGCCATATCTCGGCTCCTAGTAGACCGATCAACTAGAAATTTGGTATGGATCTTTTTGGTGTGGATAATAGAAAGCCCTGAAAGTTTCAAGTCGCTAGGTCTAAAGGGAGCCGAGTTATATAACTTCAAAAACCAATTACCATGTTTTTCTACTTTTTTCAGTCGGTCAAGGCTACAGCCTCTCCACCTTCGCCGATTGACTTGAAATTTTGCACGGAGCTTCGTTTCAAGTGTAGCAAGTGCCTTTTGAAAGATTCAAGTCGATATCTTTAAAGGGAGCCGAGTTATATAACTTCAAAAACCCGGTTTTTCACCCTTACCTGTTCTTTTTCTCCTTAATCAGTTAGGCATTTCCACCTTCACGGATTGACTTGAAAGTTTGCACAGAGCTTCGTTTCAACATCAGACAGTGCCTTTTGAAAGGTTTAACCCATTATCTCAACCCAAAAACTTTTTGAAACAAAAAACTGAAATTTAAGCTAATTTTGGCAACTTTGACGAGTCAACAGCCTGGGTAACCGGACCAATCGACTTGAAATTTTGCATAGACCTTCTTTATAAAATGACCCACTTCAACAACAAAAAGATGTGATATCTAAGGAGCTAAGTATAATGAAAAGCTTAACCACTTCACAAGCACCGTACCCCTTTCGAAATCTCCCCTTGGCGCTATTGCGAGACGTTTTTATTACTTCCACAAGCAACTAATACTTGTACAAAACGTTAACCACCATCAAGTATTAGTTGCTTGTGGAAGTAATAAAAACGTCTCGCAACAGCGCCAAGGGGAGATTTCGAAAGGGGTACGGTGCTTGTCAAGTGGTTAAGCTTTTCATTATACTTAGCTCCTTAATGAGGAAAAGGGCGGGCGGGGAAAGTGGATATCATAACTTTTTCCGGCCTCTGAAGAATGATATTTGCGAGGCGGGGTGATTTTTACACGGAGTGTTTTTTGGGGGGTGTGATTATACCGTGCGAAAGAGCGTTGAATGTCCATCTCCCTACTGCTTAATGAAATTTTTAAAGAAGATTCACATATTGAAAAATGAGCCTGGAGAAGAAAGTCTCGAAAATTGCGGAAATGTACAGTTTTTTCAAACGTATTAAGCCTAACTGAATCTACCGGTTACTTGGATACTGTAACCCTAAAAGTTGGCCCAAAAGCTCAGCTTTCCAACGGTATGATCAAAAAATTGTTTACAGTGGACCCATGTTGTAAAACCTCGTTCCCGTGCCGAAAACCGTGAATCTTTCAGTAAAAATCGACAAGTAAACTATTTCGCAAAATCGAAATTTTTACTGTAAAATGAGTTAGTCAGCAATCTTTTTCGCAATCTTTGTCTCGCTGAGTCAAATGATGACACAAGACTTCTCGAATACAAGACTTTGCTCTGTTGCACCTGCAGGGAGCTTTTCGCTTCCTTCAATGCTGCTGGCGGGAGCTTGGATCCTTCCACGGAAAGGGTATTCGAAGCCGTCGGGTATTGAATTGAAAGCAGTGGAAAGTTGGGCAAACTCCCCAAGGACCGATGGTGAATATTTCACATTCAATCTACATGAAGAATAGAAGTATTGTGAAGGGAGTTAGGATCGTAATGCATCTAGAATGAAAAGGTACATTTTTCAATCCCTGCTTCCACCTTTTAATAAGCAAATAAATAACAACGGTTCGGGAATAATAACTGCTATAGAAAGCCTTCCAATTTTTCATTCAATCCTCGGACATTGAGGGGTTTTTCCTATTCTGTACCTATTGATAAAACGTCTGATTTTTCTGACCTCAAACCGCGTAGCTACTCTCCTTCGGAATTAAAAGAGGAAAAAGTCAAAAACAAATTTCATGTTCATGACTTTCTCCGAAAATATATTGTTTGGAGAACTCCTCAATTTGTATATTAATGGACTTGGGCTTAGGCGCTGGAGAGAACGCAAATTTATAATATTATGTAATCGAAACTATCCTTCGTAGGGCGGTTATCTGGCTAAGGGGTAAGACGTTTGCAGGAGTCCAGATATGGACAGCCAATCTTCGAGTTAGCTAAGATCATCTCAGCAATGAATAGCTCATCATATTATTAACCCTTGGCGAGTAACCGCAAAGCTCACTTTGATGAATAAAAACTTGTGGTGAATCAACTGCGTGACCTTATCCTCCACGCATAGATTATAGAGTTTGGAAATTTGAGCGTGAATGATAGGAAGACGAAGAGTAAACTGTAGGCATTTTGTCTGGTGCAATTTTTATAAGATTATCAGTGAGACATAGTAGGTCAATAATTGAATTATTGAATTATTCTTGCATCAGGCTAAAGGTGTTCTATTTCCGCTCGTACCTTACGTAAATGTTTGAACGTTAGTTTATGTACAAATCATGAAGTTTGTTGCCCCTTGCATACATATGTATGCCTCATTGCCTATTTACGTTGGGATAACGCTATTTGTCCAAGGCTTTGTTATACCCGTAGATGGTTACATCTCACCTGCTTCTCATTCATTCCGTATACCTACCCTTAGTTCAATTGTCTCAAAACCCCCATGTGTAGTACTATTCACATAATAATGATTAATGAAGTCAAATTTAATTTCACTAGCGTTGGTATGCCTACCGATCTATGATTGACACGACAGCTATGACCTGAAACGATCGGTGGTTGATGGGATATCAAATTTTGGTTCATAAAACGTCGTTTTATTGCTTTATAATTGATTCAGAGAGATTCGCCGAGGGACATCATACAATACTGCCTTTATCTACTAGTGCCCTTGTCGTAATGTCTATTGCTCTGATATTTTTCCGTTGTTGAAACCATTGGGGGAAAACAACAGGGATATCCCCCTATTTACCCCTACCTACTTTCAGGTCTGCGATAGTAACTAGAATAGAATACTTTTCTTTTTTCACCGTGGTGGATCCGATAACTGTTCTTTTGTTTCCCTCCCATTTTGTTTCGAAAGAGTTTCTCATCAATTGAGATAAGAGCCCGTATTCTTTGAAGACGAGAGGGCCTTTCATTTTCTCATACAATAGAGGTTATGATATTTTCATTACACGTTTATTTCTCTCAAATTATTTCGCATTGGTTGTATGACCGAATAAAGACTGGAGAAGGAGAAACTGTGTTATTTCGGAATGTTTCCGCTCTGTGGTTATTACCTAAATATTGATTGTACACTCTTCCATTTTTACTCGCCATATAGTATTGAATCAATTTGCCACCAATTTGCTGTTCTTCCGCCGTATTTTCTATGATGTAGTCCCTATGTTGAATTCTAGGAATTCAGGTCATGCTATGTAAGCAAAGAAAACCTCCATGAGGCAGAGACTTCCTCTACGTATTTTATTGTGTTTGATCACGTTAAGACCGCCTTCCTTGCATGCTTCGGCCTTTATCTGCTGTGAAAGGTTTGTTTGTCCTTTGTATTTTCATATACCTACACTCCTCTGAATTTTCATACACACTCCTGTGCGGGGCGTTTGTACTTAGCGAAATCCAATCTAAATTCGTAGGGGTAGTGAATTTCCATCCAGTGCTCTTTTTCGCAGGCATTTCATGTGGCAACATTCGTTAAGACGAAGATTTCCCGTACACAAGTCAAGACGAACTTCTAGATAAAATGTTCCTTCGAAGTGATAGATTTTCTGGAAGGAACTCCACGGGTAGGTAGGTGTACTAGTATGACAGCCACAGGCAGTAAATCAGTGAAAAGGGGAAGATAGACTGGACACGTTGAGTGATGGGTGGGTTAGCATCACAAGAAGGGGTTGGACTTGTTGAGGCAAACAAGGTCTCCTCCCAACTACGAGTACAAGCATGTTTTATTTTCCGTCTTCCGCGAAGAGATGTTTCCAATATTGTGGAGCATATTGCAATATATATCTTGGAAACCAACACAACCACCGTGTTCCACATTGTTACTCGTCCCTCTTATAGTATTCGTAGTTCCCCGACATCGCCTCAGAATCATATTTTGTTGTTTTCGTTTTATTATACATCGGCATCAGAATGCAAATATGACCTCTCCGTTGCATACGTACAAACAAGAATTTATATTTAATTTCGTCTGAAGTGTATCTCCAACACCCTAACGAGGTAGTCTATTATGATTCCATGATACTGTACCCTATACTTATCCAACAATATTGTCCGATGTATCCTGGATTGGCTGCTTGTCAGGAATCACCCTCTAATAGTGATGCAAGGATATCAAAAATATCATTGGCGTTGATATGGTCTCAATACACAAGCTTTCATTGTCGTAATATCACAACATGAATGATCCAAGATTCGGTATCTGCGGATACTGAAATGAGGGATGAGCGTTTAATTCAGCCACCTTCGTAGTCTCTTTCAAGATGTGTTACAGCTAACTTGCCTTGTCGGTGAGATGAAGACGAATGATTGTCGCCTCTTCCAGAGATTTAAACGTTCTATGAGATTGATAGCTTGTGCCCCTTTGTGTTTATACGAAACTTCATTGTTCAGTACCTACTCGGAACGTATCCCAGGAGTAAAAATCGACACCAAATCATTAAATGACTGATTGTGATCTCTAATCTCTAATCTAATTATTCGGAATACAACTTCGTATCTAATCAACTAACTCTCGTCCATATACACCCGGCTAATCGAATAAACGTATTTGTTAACTAACTCAGTAATAGTCTCGTCAATTGTAAACTAGGTAGATTACTCTATTGACCGGGAGTTTTGTCGTTTGATTCGCACTCATCTTGATAAGCGTTTCCATATTTTTTCTATCCTCATGGTGAACGGCCGGCTGGTGATACAATGCTCAAATTTGTGTAAAAAAGGTACGTACTTGCAGGGATATTGTAGATAGAACAGAAATCTATACAGGAAATGATAAATGGTTCAGGAATGGTACATCGTTTCCGTTTATTCGATAGTTTAATTCTACTAATAAGTGTAATTATATATAAACCAAACATAATGTATATTGAAGGGTAAACCGAACAATTTTAGGGGGTTTAAAGGGATTCATTATTGAAAGTAAAATGTCGAATTGTTCTATTTGTACACAAGGTCACTACAAAACCATTATTACTGTAACACTCCTTTGGCTCCTATGAAGGTCATGAACTCTCCGTCGCTGTTTTCTGTACTAACACACTTGTTGATTTTATTTCAGTTCCAGTTACGTGGTTTTTGACCATTATTAAATGGCTCCCAAAAGATAGCAACGTTATTCTTAGGCTCGTTTGTCATTCACAAGTGGAATAGAACTCTTTACAGGTTTAGTTTGTGAAGGTTGTCTCTTGTGGCATGTATTCCCAATTGTGTGTTAATCTCTGTCTGATTTTGTTCCCTGAAGCTTTGCTCAAAAGAGGACACTCTGGAGGACGGGTCTACCTATAGTGAGAGTGACTTGTGACTTCGGGAAAACTGACCTCGCTGAAAAGGTCTCAGTGGCCATGCGTTATTCACCCCTATCCTAATGGAAGTAATTCCCAACTTGAGATCGAGTTCTCCTCATCTCTTCCATTCTCATTTATGAAGTTACCACTAAATTCGTATGAGGCCCCAAGCGTGAAACCCGCCGGAAGTAGTTTCCTCCGATAACCCACCTAACATTCAGTATGCAACAATATTCCAGAGCTTCTACACTGTGAATCTATGATGCGTACTCACGTGAGTACGTTGAGTAGTTTCGTGAGTAGGCTGGTCTTCTACGAGTATCTTCAATCATCATCTTCGTGGAACTAAAAAATTTGTTTTCGCTGACTTATTAGAAAAAATTATGTGTTCACGTTTCATGCGATGATGCCTATTCGGAAGCTGAAAAGATCAAAGCTGGAGTACCCCAAGGCAATGTACTTGGACCACTCTTGTACATACTGTACACCAGCGATCTAACCGAAAGAGAAGAAAATCCTGCAGTTACCCACATCAGTAAATTTTACTGATGACACTGCCATTCTGGCTGTCAGGTAATGGCAACCGTGAATCTGTTTCTACACTACGCCCATCGATTTCCCGCCTACAAGACTGGACAGCTAAGTGGAGGATCAAAATCAATGAGGCTAAATCGGTACATATTGATTTCACCTACTGGCGGATCGAATATGTACCGGTACACCTCAACTGCAAAGTAATTCCGCAAGCCAATGAGTCCATATACCTTGGCATCACTCTGGATGGAAAGCTGCGTTGGGAGGCGCACGTCAAGCAAAAAAGGAAGGGACACGTACTCAAGTTCAGAAAGATGTACCTACCTATTGGCCAATGGGTCGTCACTAAAATATGTTGATTCAGAACAAGCTTACCATTTAAAATCAAGTCTACAAGCCAATTTGGATTTGTTGAGCGCAATGTGGGGCTTCACTGCTCAAAGTAATCGAGATATCAAAACGGTTTCAGGACAATGAACTAAGGTGTTGTGTTGATGCAAACTAGTATACCAGATATGATCGGCTACACATTGAGCTGCAAGTATATCCAGTCAACGAAATTATGAAAAAACAGGCTGCAGGGTCATATTATGATTACATTACGGTTACATTATGACCCTGCAGCCTGTTGTAGCCTGTTGTTCTGAAACCGTTGTAATATCTTGATTATTTTTTAATCTACGGAGTACGTCACCGACTTCAAGGAGATGGAAAGCTTCAACATTGATATTATCAATCATGAAGCTTTCCATCTCCTTGAAGTCGATGACGATTTCCGCTGATTAAAAATAAGAAAGCCCCATTGATTTGATTAGTGAGTGATGCCAATGAGTTACATACTAAATATTAAAATTTTTCATTTGGGACTAGTTCCATATTTTTGTGGCGTGAAGTGTTGTTGGTTCCACGTACCTTGGTTTACTACTTTCAACTATTTCAATCTCTGCATTCCAGCCTATGATACTCGTCCATCTATAAACGAAAATAATGCCTTCATATTTAGAGCAGATGATGGGCCGTTTTGTATGATGAAATGGATTTCAATATGCGAGTGGAAACTATTTAACTTTTCCCAGACGCCCGGTGGCCCATTAGAGTGATACCAGATGTTATTCGCTACGTGATGTCATTCAAGTAGTACACATGTCTCTTTGGCTATTATTCAAGGGAGACTGTTAGCTAGAGACACCGGTTCGGGATAAATGTAGCCATCGCTCACGGAATACAGAATGACTTCACCTAATTCGAACTAAAAATAGGATAGCTTGAAGTATTCTTTTTTCGAAAAGCAAACTATTGTTCGTAGACGAATATTTGACATCGTCTAGTGTAAACATTAAACTTTTGTTTTGGATGTGGTGAAGAGAGGAAAAAATTGACCCGGTTGGAATGCTGATGGAAAAATGAGAGCTGAATGCAATGAGAGAGAGAAAGAAGTCACGGACTCCTGTCAGAGTCAGGATCATGCCAAGCGAAGCCCCCGCCTTGCTCATTTCCGTTGAATCGTAAATACTACTCTTCGTACCATTAATGCCATTCTTCCCAGGTCAAACTTGGAAAGCTGCACATTTTTCCACAATGCTTCATTATTTTCTGTATGTATCACCCCCGTCTGTCCACAATATTCTGTGTATAGTATCGTTGTGTGTCTAATGACTAAATAAAGTAATAATTATTGGACTAATGAGCTGGAACATTGTGTGAGTAGGTGACCATGAGGCGGTAACTAGTGATGGTCTCGTCAATTTCCCAATTGCATTCCGGGTCATTCTAGTGGTGGAACGGTTGATACTTCCTTATCAAGCATCAACGTGGCATCTACTAAAATAGTACCTACCAATATTCCAGAACAAGAAGATCGGCCTCAAGTTTCACCGGTTGATTCATGCTCATGCTGAAATCGCCGGGTCAAAAAAAAAATCTATTCAAATACCAATTTGTGTAGGTACATTCCTATACTAATTTATTTTCGTTGATAAAATGTCAATCCCAATTTTTCATCCTTCTGCATTGGCCTAGGAATTAATATTTTGCTATGTCTTTTAATATTTGGGAGGATGTTCCTCGGCCAAATTCCAATATCAAACTCATGGTCAATTTTAACCCGGTCAAGTCCAAAATAAGGGACACAGTAGTGGAGAAGGTACTTATTAGCAGAACGGTAATGAACGTGTACTCAACAAGTCACAATTTATTCTACGAGTATGAATAAAAATATAAGCTCTATTGGAAGGTGCAACATATGGACTTGTATGGAACTTCGTCGGTTTAGCTTGGGTAAAAAGTGAGAGTGCAAATGCTATATTGAAGACTGAGGAAGTTTGTTTTGAAATCGACGAAGTTCCCGCAACATCAATCAAACTTCGTGGAAGCGATGATAGGATATCATGAACTTAGCTCCTTTGACTCCTTCCACCGCATTCCTCGTAACTTTGTCGGGTTTCTGGATCCTAACGATTAGATTCCTTTAGAAATAGTTTTCTCCCGCGGCCAGGTCGATCGGATGTTTCTATCATTTGCGATAGATATTTCCGGTGTTAGAAGAGTGTGGGATACAGTCCACCGTATCCCATAATCGTTTTCCTGTATTCCAGGCCCTCGAAGCACATACGATCGGTGGGACGCAGAGTTGCTAACTACGGAAATAACGATTCCCCACGTTCAAAAAGCCGTTCCAGCCGAGTCACGTAGTTTGTGCCCCACTCCTAAACCTAAACCCTCACCGTTGTAGATAAACCCATCGCCCATAAAATCCTAATACTTTGCTACTCTTATCATTTGGAAACAACTTGTCTATTTCGCTGGTTCCTTTTACATTGCCCTATCATAACAACGAGTAGCGTATATTTTCCCTTTCTGCCTCTTTATTTTATTTTGTTTACATTTTTATTTTTAGGGACATTCTTTTATTCAACATTCAACTAAACTAAACTCAACTAAAACTCAACTAAACTAACTTAACAATTTTCAACTAAAATCGTTCAAACTCTCACTAGGTCATTATCTTACTTCGTCAGGTGATTTCTTCGGTAGGTTACAGATTATGAACAGTTTGAACCAGAGTATTCTGTTGAGCAATGATGTCGTATTATTCGTGTATTCACTGAAACGGTTTTCATGTTACCACGAAATCATCTACCACCTAGGTAATACTCGATTGTCAACATCATTCGATTCAAATTGGAGCGTTTCCCATTCCTGTATTTCAATAATTGAAATACAGGAATGGGAAACGCTCCAGTTTGAATTATTATTTCCATTTCGTACGAAATGTCATCAATCTTGAGGCGGATAATGGTTTTGTTGGTTTGCATATAGGAGAACAAAACAATGAACCTAGAAAATAAAGTATAAGCTTCCATACAAGGCAAGTTGGTACCTATGGACAACTTTTTTTTAATTAAGAGCTGACCAAGAGTCACTCGGTTGAGGGCTTAAAATAGTCCGATGTACCTACTCGTATATTGCAGATGCCACGAAGCCATATTAATAGGGCTGTACTCGATTAGAATTCCACTGCTGTAATTTGGTACAATAATACAATGTGTACAGTTATAATAATCTAAGTATATTGATATTTAAACCATTTGTATCAATATTCATGGCTATCTGAACCATTAGTAGAAATTTAAAATTACTTGTCGTTTTAATCATCCCAGTTTGATCACTAATTCCTGTTGGGAATCCTTGCACTCAGGAAATGTTTGTTTAGTTCAACCAGGTGGATGACACGACCTGACGTCAATTTGTCCGGTTCGTCTGCAATTCCTCGAGTTTCAGAGTATCGATTGTTTCTAACTTTCTGAAAACTTCAACAAGTTCCTATGCAACAATTAATTGATTCCGGAAAAGGTAATTCGTTTCAATCTCCATCTTCAAACCTCCTCGCTGAAATAACTTTCTGGCCTGAAACCAATGCTTCAATAACAAAAAGACGGAAAAGATAGACGGATAAATTCTAAAATCGACGGTGAAGAATTGAGACCTCGTATCTCTCATTTTACAAAACGTCCTTATTCCTTCATTATTCCGTCAATTTCAAGTTCCTTTCACCACTGTGTTTCACCTCTGAGCCGAAATACTTCAAGAATCCATCAAATGGGCGCTAAAATCGGTAAAAACTCAGGAACTTTCCTACTACAATCCAAAATCCGGTTTTTGACAAAAATGGAAATACGACGTGTCAATTCTTCACCGTCGAAATGAAATTATCAATGCTGATAGAATTTTCATTATTCAGTGATAGTTTGTCATGAGTAGACATGTAATTGTACAAAATAATATATTATATCCCAAGTATGAAGAACTCTTTCGTTGAACTTATTTCTTTCGTTTTGAATGAATAGGAAGGAGTGCACAATGGGGGTTGAATCCGTCTTACCCAGGACACTTTAAAGAAATCTGTATAATTGTTTTATCACAAATTTAATAGATTTTGATTACAGTATAAATACTTCTTATAGTATAATATACTATAAGACAATAGACAATATATTATATCGTCTTATTACGAATAAATACTCGTAAATACTAATACAATTATTCAGTATTTATACTGTTATTCAAAATCTATTAAATTTGTGATAAGATAATTATACAGATTTCTTTAAAGTTTCCGGGGTATAACGTTTTGAGGATTTCAACCTCCATTGTGCTCTCACGTGAATCTAACTGTGAATTAGCTTCAACGCTAGGGTCTTCTCGGCTAATAACGCGCAGGTGCCAGATTGGATGGAGTCCAAGAATCCGACAACGCTATTGCATAACTAAATAAACAAAAATGTTGTTTAATTAACAGGAGTGTTGTGGACCCAGCTATATGTTCAGTATAAGGGCTTGAAAGTAGAACCGATACAAAATCATCGAACGGTATAACTTCTGGGAAACATCTGATATCATATATATGACCCACATAGTTTTTTCTGCCTCTTCTTCACTACTTGAATACGCCTGTGGCCAATGCAATTTAAATTAGACGATTGACAAATCAGAGGTGGGTAGCAGGTCAGGTGATGCCGATCACATGTCTAGGAAAGAATACTTTAATATTTCGAATATTCGTTGGTACTTAGGTACTTCTTGATATGATTCAATGCCATCGAGCAATTGATTGTATTATGGATAGATAACGGGTCTCACATTGGTCCGATCCGATTTGGCCCTGAGATTCGAGTCGCTATGGGATCGGAGCGGGATCGGAAGATCCCTCCTCCGACTTGTCCCCGATTTCCTTCTCCAGCTCAAAAAGCATTCGCCTGTCGTGCTCGTCATTCCATATCTAGCACAACATAATAGCACAACCTAATAAAATTCGCTCATATATGAGCAAATTTTATTAGGTGATTTGGCCTTAATGGCAATTTGTTTGGACAACGAAGAGGAAGAAAGGGGGGCGGAAGTCTTGGGTGCACCCAGCTTGGAGACAAAGATGCGTGGAAGGAGAGTCTCACTCTCTTCTTACACATTTTTTGGACGATGAGGTAAAATTTTCAACATGGAACATGTTTTTACGGACGTGATTCGGTTTGGAAGAGCGTGTTCGTCCTGTCCCATATTCGGCCATGTTTCACGGGATTGAAACAGGACGTTAAAGTTCCTCCTTGCGTTTCTCTCGTGTACGGTTGTGGGGTCAAGTTGTCAGTGTCAAGTAAAGTGGGTGTCAAGTGTGAGTTGAATTACGCGCATGGTTCTTCTACAACTATGTTTCCTCTGTTATTATGTACCTATTCGAAAACATGCTCCATGTTTCCTTTCTTTGATCTAAACTGTAATAATTTGGGGTCTGGGGGTGTTCCTCCTAGATTTGATTCTACATTATATGTACAAGCATGAACACAAACCACTGGCCGCTAGACTCCTCCACCGGCAACGTTTGTTGAGCATTTTAATTAGCTCCTCGGGCTTGATTGTCGTCATTTTGGCCACAAAAGTTTAAAAATTAATCACTTCGGTTCCGAATTCGCGTCCTGCAGCCGAAAAACGAATGAGCAGATCGTTGCGGGATCGGAGCGGGATCTGAGTAGGATCGAATGCTTTTGGGAAAGGTGGGCACTACAGCGTTCAATGTCATACGATATCATTCATCTCGTATATCATTCACTTCTCCGAAATTCGTCCGTCTGTATGCACAGTCGGGTCGGCGTCGGATTGGACAGGTGTGTCTCGGGCTCCACTCTAAATTGACAGCAATTGACCACCTCTCGTTTGAAAGTCCCTTTATTCCCCATGTTCGAAAATGCATCTGCTACATTTATACCGGTTTACTTGGGTCAAAAGGTATAGTTGATTGGCAAATGTATTTGGATGCATTTTAAATGTCCTCGTTGAGAGGTTTTCCATGGGTTCAGCCATTCACTCATTTTAAATGCTAAACGTTTCAATTCGAAGAAGATAATCAGCACGAGCATTTATAGCTTGTAAGCCAAACTATCAAAATCCAGCATTTCAACAGCCGATTCAAATCGATCGTGGGGTTCAAGCTCTAATGAGCTGACGAGCAGTGGCTCAATAGGCAATCTAGTATTGCCAACTACGTGAATCTTATCGCTTGAAGGTAGCGATTCACGTTTGCTGACGAACAAATGGTTCACTCCACTGTTGATTAACAATCATGTAGTTACTAACTACTAGTTAGCGCCTGCTTTTCAATGCCTGGACTACACAACACCATATACCTACTATTTATAATTTAACCTAGGCGTATAATTCATTTACTGACAGTAACGAACGTCAATAACATGACATTGATTTATTGAGTATAATCATTCAATACGACAGAGCGGATAGCCATTATAGCTCCTGGCAGAACAGCGCGCCGGGGGAAAATTGACCTAACCTGTAGAGGGCTTGGGAATTCCAAGTTTGATAGCCTCGTGCCACGGTATCCTGAAAGCGGCATTCATATGATATCTTTGAGGACTAACCATTTGAACCTACCCTTGACACCTACCGATCTTTACGACCATTCTTTCAATAACCGTGTAAATTCCTTGAAATAATCGCTTCAAACCACACACTGTAGCCTAGAGACACTCAAAATTGAGTGTAGAGATTGTTATAACTATGATTCAGACAGAAGGCTTATTCGTTCGTCTTCCCTGGCACAGCTTGCACCTTGTAGGTTTGTCAAGGGAAGTATACCGCTCTCAGCCCTGATTTGCTGAGTTCCCGCGGTTTCCACCCCTCGACAGTCCTTTTCGCATCGCCGACACCAGCGCTCTCGGCCTGTGGTCTTTCCCAGTACCCAGTTCTTCCCGCGCTACCGCACCGAACGCATCTAAATCCAACTCGTCGATACGCACTTTCTCAACACCTTGTCATAAACAATTAAGAAAAATTGATCCTTTAAATGCCATCTTCGATGCATTCTGTTTCTTATTTCAATTATACAGTTTTCTTTTCTTAATATGTTTGGATGATAGCGTGAACTCAAGTAAAAATGCGGTCATTTGGAATCTACGGCGGTTTCGATGTTTTCATCTCAAATTACAAGTGAATTATGTGAAATTATTCAACTCAATGGTCGACCCATTCAAGGTCCTATGGGTGTTAACCAACAGCTCGTACTTAGGTAAGGTACTCATTTTCTTATCCAGTTAGGTATTGACTCGATGCCTTCAAATCTGACGGGCTTTGTAGGTTTTTATATAATCCAATACGTTCGGAGTTCCATATGGTCGGTGAAAGACGGGTCTTTCATCATGAGTCCAAAATTTGACTCCTGATGTAGTGGTTATATCGATTGGTCTCTTGAAGGTACATAAATACATGCAACCACATTTTTATTGTAAGAATGGTATCAAATTTATCATTCCTTGATTTTTTATGCATCTACAGTGTATTGAGAGGAATTTACCGGAAGATATCTTAGGGGATCGTGATGTTAATAATCTTCAAAATTCAAATGCAACTGGTTGACCCTCTGCACAACATTCCAGCTGAAAATCATGGTAACGTAGGCAATTTTAATTCGCACACCACATCATCGGAATAGCAACTACTCATTGCAACTATTGGATTTTGACGTTTTTTGTAACGAGCGAATCAGTAAATCCATTTGAACCTACTGATAGTCACTAGTGCTAGTGCTAGTGCACTAGTCAGTAGTGCTAAGCTTCTAGCTTCGACCTCGATCTGAATGGAACCTGCTTGCCGAACCTAATCAACTTTAGTCCAACTTTAGCCGCAGACGACGCAACGAGCAGTGGCTCCTCATCTATATGTTCAAAAGATGTTCAAGATGTTCGTATTCAAGGCGTTTTCGGATGGTTCACTTAAATACGAAGTTCTTTCTGGTTATCCGATGGATGATTCTTCGAAAACTCTTATCCCACTTTTCTGAAATGGTCAATGCTCCTTTGATCAAGATTTTCAAAAGTTTGGGTTCAAGTCTACTCCAACCTTTATCGTATATCATTCCTTTTCGAATGGTTCACTAACTAAATTCGAATGCAAGGTTCTTCCATGATATTCTATGAATAAGTTTGCGACTCTTCTGCCTTCACTTTTCGAAAATTGTCAATCCTTAATTCACAGCTGTGAAAAATAAATGTAACGCATTCGTTTCTACAAGAACTTTTATATCTTGATCAAAATAAGTTAGGCTGGTCTCCAGATTTTTCCTTTTCTTTAGCCATTTACAAAATTTATTGCAAAATAATGCTAACACATAGGTAGTGAACACTGACCCTACTGATGCTAAAATTGAAAGAGTCGCATATTTTTATCATGACACGAGTCTTAAAAAAGAACGACACAATGTCATATAGGATGAAAGTCGATTTCCTGTGGAAATGCTAATACACTGTTCCGCTTGATTCGCCTTCAAACTCAAGGAGCGGTAAATTGTGATTGAATTTTCTCGGTCGATTACATTGTAATGATCGCGAACGAAACCAGTTATACGAGTATAGTTGGGGAATATCCAGTTGTCTGTTACATCGCCCCAGTTGACATTGCCTCATTTCCCCTACAGAATTTAAGATGTGGTATCCATTCGCATTTTGTGTTGCAAAAATATTCTTGACAAATTTGATTCCTCGTGCGTGTCCTACAGAAGGCGCATTACAATACGAAAATTAACCAAAATCGTCCAAATGAGCTGAAATGAGGCTTGAGACGTAGATGGTGCAACCTGAATTTAATCGAAATTGATTTTCGGCAGCGCTTGTGGAATTATTTTACGTTTTATGTAGTATTATAAGCCCCAGCCCTTCCAGTTGATGATGAATCATTTGGTGTGGACCTACTATGATCATATCATGAATACAAGGAAGTTATGTTACACATTGGCCAGTTTCTATTGCCTTCAGTCTTGAAGGTAACTGTTACTCAATGTCGCTGTATTTTAACTGTAAAAATTGGTAAATTGGAAACTGTTACAAAATTGAATTAAGTGGCTACTCTGATATGGGAAAATGTGTCTTGAGTTATTCCTAGTGTTGAGGGTCGTATCCTATTGAGAGAGAGAGAGTGAGAGAGGGAGAAAACATGCTTTTATTTATGAATCAAATAAATTACAACCTGTAAAAAATATAGAAATGTAATGATCATGGTAAAGACTATACCGTCTGAGTTCGCTCATAATTCAAAATATCATCCGAGAGAAAAAGAATCAGAGTCAACTTATTCCTCCACGCTCAATCACTTAACAATTCAACAAGTTCTCACTCTGCTTACATTAAGTACAAAACATCAACTGACTCAAAACATTATAAATCATCATTCAGACCGTATTCAAGTATTGTTCTGAACCTTAAATCCCACGCTACCCTGCAAAATTTGACCATACACATATTTCCAACCCTAATCACATCTATATAAACATCCCAAACTATTTCTGCAGCACCCCGAAAAACATGATCACAAAACCTAATTATCATCTGTTGATTAGAGTTAGTATTGCTGTTTTCATGTGGATTCATCTGGTCTGGTTGGTTGTTGGTCTAGTGTCGTTGGTATTGAAAACCCGGGCGTACGAATACCGTTATGAATGTCGACCCACTTTTCTGATTATGATAAAATACCGCTAAGATCAATCGGTTTTCATTGCTTATAGCAATGTCAATGCAATGATGCCGCATTGTACTATGAATTATTCAAATTTGCATGCGTGCTAAGATCCAGCCGAGGATGATCCTTGAAACTTTTCATAACTTTCATAACTCTCTGAAGTCATCAGGACCCCGTCCACTTGATGTCCGACTAATCTATATGGTACCAATCAGTTGATTGGGGAGCGTTTTTATTCCTCAACCCAGTCCACTTGATCTATATGTCCAACTAAACTATATAGTACTATCAGTTGATTGGGGGGATGTATTTATTCTGCTCGTCGAAACCCACCTGGACCTGTACAGAAGCAGGAAAATGCGAGGTAGTTAAAATACTAAAACGTCACTATGCGAAATGAGTCTCATGATTGCTTTCCCTCCGACTGATTGTCCGATTAAATATATGATTCCGAATAAAACACGTGATTCCACACGCCGTGTAAGTGTTTTCATTTCTAGCACTTTTTCTTGGGGCGCAACTGGTACCTATATGGGATTAGGTACCATTAGTACCACCAGTAGGAGGGTAAAATCCTCGGCGCAACTGGTACGTTGTAAATTCACCTTCGGTACGCAATTGGTATATACTAAAGCGGATTTGGGCGCAACTGGTAGGCTTCTTTTTTATTATACTGGGCGGGAACCAGTTCATTCAAACAACACATGGTTTGGCGATATCGAGTTTATTGTTCTGACATACTTTTTCTCTCTACGGAAAGTAGGTACCTAATGTCGACTGTTAGTTGTTAGTACTTCTCGATATGAATGATTCCTTATTGTGTATACTTACAAGTTTAAAAAAACGGTAAATTATATAAATAGAAATGAATTATCAATTTGTTATAGCTAATTTAACTACCTACTTTATTACTTAACTATTTGAATGAATTATTATTCGGTCGGGCCGAAGCTTAGTTGGAAAACTCTAGACCATATCTGAACTAGTTACCGACACCTCCTACCCCCTCCGAGTTCAAAATTTAGCCTCCTTCTCGAACGACTTCATAATATTGTGAAATTACTCCAAAAACATTTCGTACAGTTTCGAGACTAACCCGACTGTTGAATAATATACATAATATATAATATTCTATGTTATAGAACAGTTATCTGGAAAATGATGAACCGTTGTAAATAATGAACCAAATAAGAGGACGTTCCACCGAGACAATTTTTAATCATTTTTAGGATTACTTATTCAGATGTTCTGGCAATTACATATAATTTTGTCATGTTGCAGCGTTGTAAATACGAGTATGATATTTTCACTAGAAACACAATTCCACATGCAGAAAACCTGCTAGTCTTTCACAGAACGGATTTTTCTCTTATTTCCGTCTATCTAGCCTGACCAAAACATGCCTGACATTTTAGCTGCCTACTAGGAGTGTATCATTAATTATGCATTTGGTGCTCGAGTGTAGCACCTCGGTTTTTCGCATTTGAAGGAAACGGCTGAGGTTCCCGAAACCAAAATTATTCAAAAGCCAACGCGTGTGTTAAGTGCTGGAAACTCCGAGCAATTTCCGCGGGCAAATGTGCCGCTCCATTGGGTTAACTAGATATTTTACCACCCTCGCACGGTACATTGCGGCAATAAAAATTTTTAGTGTGGAAGGAAATCTTAAGAGACGTAGAAAGTCGAGAATGGGCTCACATTTCTTGTTTGACCTAACAGTGGCGTTACGGCCCCCCTAATATAGTCCCTGCTTTAATTTGGAGGTATTTCCGATGAAAAAGTCGATGATGGAAATACACAACACGAGATAGTTCTAGTCTTGATCACGATTCCTCGTCATCATCTTTGTACATATCTAGGGACGCGGGAGCGTCCCGCCCGCCAAGAAAAACGAAGCCCTGAAAACGGAAGCGACTGAGACACTGATTACGCGACGGAACAAGTTGGGGTTTTCACCCTCTCGTAGCTCTGGCCCCTGAGCGTCTCGAGAATTGATTTTTTGTACACCAACCCTCCAGGGGCACGTGAGGACGTAAACCAAAATTCAGCTCTCGGGAACATCAGGTGTCGGGGGTATAACAGTTTTAAAACCGCTATTTTTCACGTTTTTCGTGTTCTTCTTCTTCTTCTTCTTCTCGTTGTTGTTGTTCATTGACGGGGCTACAGCCCAGCAGACAAATCGGATCGAGCTGAAATTTTGCACACACGTTTGTTATGCTCCAAGGGTGTGCCTTTTGAACATTTTTTCTCCCTCCCCCCATTTCCCCCCCAATTAGGGGGGAAATAGTAATTTTTAGGAATTTCAAATGGTCATAACTCCTTCAAAATTGAAGCTTTTTCAGATTTTCTTTTTTAGTTTTATTCAGCTTTCAAAACTGTTTAATTTGAGATCAAAAAATGCTTCCTAAGGGGGAAAATAAAGGAGTTATGGTGATTTTTCTATTTTCAACAATAACTGCCGCAAATATTGATGAAAATTGGTGCGGTTTGTCTTAAAATGTCCGCTAGGTTGTCTAGAATATGCTCAATAATTTTGAACTAAATCTCAATCGATTTGACTAATCCACAGCCAAAAATACGTGAATAAATTCCACATCTACTGATTTGGCTAATTTCCGAAAACATCAAAGTTGAACGGTGGTCAGAAAAATTGTCGTAGAGTGGCGCCTGTTTAAGGATCGATAGGAAATTCTATGGGCTTTCGAACTAGGGTAGCGCACTTTGGCACTTTTCCCAACGGTTCTCGAGTTATTCGCGATTGTTGGTGTAAAAACGTGCGTTTTACCTTTTGCAAACTTTCTCTTTCCTCTTTCTCTTCGACACCAATAATTACAATTATTGTAATGATTCTCAACAACAAAAATTTGCGCAATCACCAAGAAAAAATGCAACCAATTTTCAAAAAATTTCTAATTCAAATTTATTCAAATTTCTAATTCTTTCTATTTTTTTAAATTTAATAATAAGAATAATTGTATTAAATTTTAATAATTGTTTTTAAATTGTTGATTGTTTTAATTAATCGAAAATTTTAAAACTAATATTTAACCAATTCGCAAAAATTTTAAAACTACTTATTTTTCAAACACATTTCGGATAACAAACAATAATTTCCAAAAAATAATTATTCTTGTCACAAAAACAAGAAACAAAAAGGCAAATTAGTAGGCGTACTAATTTTTTACTAAATTTTGACTAGGATAAAACTTCATTTAGGAAAAAATTTACTAGTTACCTCGTAGGTACTTTTGTATTGAATAAGTTGTTGAACCGTATTGTATAAGTACCACTCGAAAACTAGCCATGCAAAAAGATGTGATATCCCCCCAAAAACAACTCCGTTGTAAAAACTGGCCCGCCAAAAAACCTCAGCCGCAAAAAGGAATGATATCCATTTTGCCCGCCAGCCACATGTATAGGATGCTCGGTGCTTCGCACCTCGCTGTTGAGTATGCATATAGAAACCTGATCCTCCTACCCCTAACATCCACCGTCAATGTTTTCCTGTTCCCTGTCTCCTTCCCACAACCCCCTCTCACCCTTAGTCACCCTCGGTTTCACCTAATGTTTCCTCTGTTACACCAGCAGGGAGCTTTACGCTTCTTTCAATGCTGTTGGCGGGAGCTTTTTGTCACATAAACAAGCCTGAATTGAAGCATTACTTCATTATAGGTGTACCACTACTGATTACTCGTGACCATCAGTAATACTTATAATATAGTAATGCTTCAATTCAGGCTTGTTCATCTGGCAAAAAGCTCCCGCCAACAGCATTGAAAGAAGCGTAAAGCTCCCTGCTGGTGTAACAGAGGAAACATTAGGTGAAACCGAGGGTGACTAAGGGTGAGAGGGGGTTGTGGGAAGGAGACAGGGAACAGGAAAACATTGACGGTGGAGGTTAGGGGTAGGAGGATCAGGTTTCTATATGCATACTCAACAGCGAGGTGCGAAGCACCGAGCATCCTATACATGTGGCTGGCGGGCAAAATGGATATCATTCCTTTTTGCGGCTGAGGTTTTTTGGCGGGCCAGTTTTTACAACGGAGTTGTTTTTGGGGGGATTAAACTATTACATGATCATGCAACATCTTGCACTATAAATATTTAAATCCTTATCTAATTATACATACGATTCAGGTCATTGGTGAATTAGTTCTTCTAGTTGAAATGTTTTGGATCCACGTTTTTCGCTCGTGTTGCTCCCAGTACCACTGAACATAACTCACAGCTAACTACAATAAATTCAAAGTAGCTGTCAAGGTATGGTGTTCTGTCTTTTTTTCGCTTCATGAGAGCTCCAGAGAGGGACATGTAGAGATGCAGCTTTAATGTAGTGGAAGAAAATAATGGTGAAACTGTACCCCATTCACTGCCCAAGCTCTTTCAGGTTATAACCACCCGTATAACGGTCCACAGTTATATTCAAAGGATAGGGGACGTAGCTTTGGGCGGAAACCGCATTTGACTAGGATTTAAGGGGTTTACACAACGGACACCGGAAATACATCTATCTGTAAATGCGAAACCATTTTCAAAATAAATTTTTTTTTTTAAATATTGATGTACATTATATACATTGTAAATGTGCTCTCATTTGGAATTATAATAATCATTTAAAGTATACAAACACACAATATAGGAATAATATATGTTTTTTCGGGAAAACTCATACATGCCACATTTATTCACTGACTCGTATATTTCTAATGTCCCTTTATCCTATCGTATTTCTGGCATGGCGTAATAATTTGAAGTAAGTTTTATTCCCCTTTAAATCAACCTTATGTAACATACATTCATAGGCGCTCATTATTCGATTTTTTTTTCATTTCATCAATTCAAATAGTGAAATTTCATCGCTGTTAAATTCAATCGAACTCAATCACCTGCCAGATTTATTTCGTATAAGTTGATTGTTCAACCCCTTAACCTACATAGGCACACCAAAGTTAAGGTACCAATTAATGAGTATTCATACAATACATATTTTACAGTCAGCATCCCTCATGTTCCCAAAATTATCTTGTATATCAGACTACGTTATCGTTCTTCAGACTTTTCTATGCAATACCATCATGATCATTGTTTTCAAATAAAGAGAGCGTATCAACATAGCTGGAATCACTTGTTTCGTGTAGGTACAAATTGTGTGCATGTCACGACAGTTATAAAATTAAATATACCCTAGCTTCAATATCGAAACTGCGAATGAACGAACAATACTGTCACACATCTGTAAGTTACGAGCAACTGGATTCGTTTTACTTCTTTTCCCATCGATTCTGAAATTCTGGTTGTTACAGTAGACAACTTCTCTTATCCACTGCATCTGAACTGAGTCGGTTGTTTCTCTCTAGTGGGTTCGGTTCCACTGGGGGTCTTGTTCACATTTTTTAGTCACGTCACCTTTTTTCCTCCGATCCAACGAAAGAGGTTAACCTGCGACTGCGTTATCTGTCAGGCTCTTTCCGTCCTCACACTTCTCTCGTATGTTTCTGCAAACCCTGGCACCGACAGGTTTCAGCCCTACGAATCTGCAATCGGTTCTCAGCCTTCCAAGGCAACCCGAATAAAGTTCGTTCTGCTACGCAAGATTTGGTTTGAACAATGAATTTGAATAATTTATTTCCAAGTCTTCATTCTCTCCATAGTAACACCAAACGAGCCTGTACAAGGATAGTAAAAATAAGAATTGTACGACGAATGGTGGACCGCTACAACTGTGCTCTTATCCAACCTACTGATTAAAACAATAACTGATTCTTTTCTTCTGCCTCGTACTAATCGATAGTCCTTCTTATTATATGATAACCAATATAATATTGGCGATCTGCAACCTATGAGTTCAGCTTACGCTCGTTGAGGTAAACGGGGATGCCATATCTTCCTGGGAATGGAACTCCTGTCCATTTTTTGTGAGGAAATTAATTTTTCAGAATAAATTTTGTTGTTTTGGTTTTTGGTTTACGTTGATTTTTACGGAGAGCTCGTTATGGATTGTGATGACGATAAGCCACCAGTTTAGTTCACGAACTCCCTTGTCTCACCAAACACCATCTCGCAACGGTTTGTTGTTTACATCTTCAGAAGTTTCGAAGTACAAATCTCCATAATAAACTGCCCCAAATGGATCGAATTTCTGGTTTTCAACGTTGAAATAGAGTTTAGACTGGTGACATTCGTGGAAATGCTTCGTTCGATGCTCAATTGGTTGCAATTCTCCAAGTAGAAAATGTCATGTAAAATAAATCATGTCAAGTTGGGAAAAAGCCATTGAGTACATAAAATGTTCGATCACGTTCCTTCTACGAGTCGATTGATGTTATTACCAACTGAAGATTGCGAACCATTTATCAGGTTCATTGGTTTATCAGGTTTCTTGTAAAGATATTTCAAGAAAGTCCTCCGCTAAAAGAACATTTGTGATTAGCCCTCTTACCGTCAGAAATAATTTATGAGGTTATCCGTGTAATTTATACTTTTAGGCTGTTTCCAAAGGAACCCAATATACAGTGAATGAAACAATGGTCGTCTGGCGCTTCTGATGATACGAATTCATTTGTTTACTCAGAGGGGGATTGAGCTGGAGCCTAGCCAAGCACATTAGCTGCGTTTAGGCCTGCATGCGAAGCTTTATGAATCATGTTGGTGGTTTTCCTATCATCCCTGGTCGCAAATTTCTTGGCATGAACGATTTCATACTTGCCTTCCTTTCACGGAAAACTAGAATCAATTTCCATAATTGAAGTACAAAAACTTGAAATGTGACTGTGAACCAGAGTCGTGAACCAGAATGTGATGACCGTCCTCGGGACAACCATGGAGTCCAATACACCATACACTCAAATTGATTATTATTAACATAAATTATCAACTGTTGTACGATTATGGAACTACGATATTGATGGAACCAATACGGGTTCCATCACGTTCTTTCTCTCTTGAAATGTTTGTTTTCACAAAGGTTTGTTTTTATTAGAACTACTCCGTTAATCACTGCATTGACTCACTCGTCTGTACAACATTCGGGAATGAAAGTGTTCTTGGGCATAAGTTGTTTCTAATGCTTTCGCTTTCCGTAGTTAGCTGAGCCAATTAGGAGCCCAATTAATCTTCGCAGGAACAAAAATTCGTTCCCGTAGCCGAATGCTAATGAAAGTCATAATTTCCTGACATCCGTGCTTCGATTTCCTTACAGTCCCTCCCTTTTTATTTCTTGTTTATGCAAATAGCATCAATAAATCAGTCGGTAGATTGGGAAATTCAGTCTGAATCACTCGCATCCGAAAGAGCAAGCGGAACTTTTTTTCTCATTTCAATGACGAAGGACTTGTAAAGGTTTAGGAATTAGCTGATTTTTCTAGAGAAAAAAACACTGAATATTTTTTGGAGCCTGAATTTACTTACATTATTCATGTGATGTCGTATTGTGGTGATATTCCCGTCGCTGTCACACAGAGTCCCCCATTCTTTGGAGTCCATGGGTCGTAAATTTATATTCCGAACATTCATGGTATATAGCCCTTCAAATTACCTATGATGATTGCATAAACTTTCATTTAAATGTGAACTTGAAATAAAAGTATGGGTACTTACTTTGTCTAGATGGTGTTTTCATGATTTCAGATGGTGTTTTTTATGATTTGCATATTTTTTTATTTGATAAGTCTTTGAAAGTCCTATAACCGAAATTGTGGCTTTGAAGGAATCTTAGACGTGTGGGACGTGGCCTGGATAAGTACAAATAAATTGCCTTCTAAAAATAAGAAAAAATATGGTTTGGCACGGAACAGATGGTGAACAACCCTCGTTTTTATGAAGGGCAGTGAAAAGTTGGTAATACATCAAACAAACTCAAGTATCTGCAGGAAAAGTGAACAAATTACTTGAGATGGAACCTTCTCATTGATAATAATCAGTCGGAGTTTTGAATTTTTTTTTTGCATTGTCAGGTTTAAATGGAAGATGGGACCTAATAAATGTATAATATACTATATATATAATAAATGTATATATTATAAATCAATGAAAAATATATATCATTCCAAAAGATATAAAAACCTCCAAGCATTATTGATTGTAGGGAACCATTTGCAATAATAACGGTCTCATTGATTATCGCACTCTACCCAGAGAACAGAAAAAATATAGTTGATAATATCAACTATATTATAGTCTAGGGTTATATTTCAACAAAGTTATATCGAACCCTGCTGTGTGAAAATCCGTAGTGTGCTGCAGGTATTAGATGACTCTCGAAGTTTTAAACGGTAAAGGGTTAATTTAGCGGGAACTTCCAGGAAGGGGAGATCGAGCTGTAATCCTTTCATTATCTTGAAGTTTCTCATGGGATGCCTGAAATGTTTTAGCTTTTTCCAAAGAAATTTTTCAGTGGGTCCCCATAGTGTTTAGTTTATTATTATTTTCAATTATTGACCTCTAGGATCGAAAAAAAAAAGGTCGATGAATAATTCATAGGACGTAGCAAAATAATTACTATTTTTCTCTTTGTAAATGGCATTTAATAATTAGTTATTCATAGTGGTTTTTGCTCGATACAATTTTTTTTCTCGGAGAGTGATGGGGGTGTTGTTCGAATTGATTCAAATACATCTATGTATTACGAAAAGTCCCTTTATCGGTTTCAAGTGAATGAGATCTTAATTGGTTTGTAAATATTACACTGCTATAAAAGCAACGTCTCAATCGTTCAGTAGAGTATATGAGCACATTGAACTTTTTTTATCTCCTCTCCATCTACCACATTCCATTACCCCGGATTAATGGCTTTAGGGTGGACTGGGAAGAAACAAATTCGTTGGATTTCTGGGGGAATGGTATCGTTTTCAAAGGATCAGCTCAAGTTTGGTTTCTAAGAATAACATGATCCTTGTTTTTGCAATTTGTCCTCTCTCGATTCACTAAGGGGTATTGGAGTGTGTAAGGGATGTTCAGAGTTATCGTTTGGGTGTCTTAAAACCTAATCGATTCTGACTTCAGTCGTTGACTTGAGTTGATAAAGCGATTCGTTGTAGTCCATCGAAGCTGGAATTTTTCTCATGGTAGGTTTAAAAATGGTTGTACAACACATCGTCCTTTTAGTAGTTGGTACTCACTTGTTTTTTGGCCATTTTGAATTTGTATGTCCTTCAATATAATTGAACTTTAAACCGTAGAATGTTGTTGGAAACGTTACTGCCAGTTGAGTTGAGCATGCTAATTGCTGATGGATCAGACGAAGAAAATCTAGTCAACATAAACGTAAAGCAGAATCACATGCAGATGAGCCCGTTCGTAATTTCGTAATCTCGTGACCTGGAATCATTCAAAGCGCCTCACTACTGCCGCACGAGCTACTGATGGGGACTAAACCGATAACACTGAACTAAAATGCACTTCATCTTGGTGGTTCCACAACATTTCCGTAATTCGTTCTAATGGATACTTGCTCTTTCCAAACCCTCATAAAATGAGGAAGAAATGACTTTTTTTTTGAAAATTATTTCAGCCACACAATCTAGTTTACAGAACTAATAAGTGATTTTATCTCTTAGATGTACATAATAGGAAAATTTTATTAGGGCATGAAAATCGGCATCATTTCATATCTTGATAAGTGTCCAGTGATAAAGAGCCACCACGATACCATTATTCAAACAAAACTGCTCACGTTCTCAAGTTTTATTATATTATCATTTATATTATTTGTTTTTAGGTATTATCTATTTTACAAAACTTGAGAACGTGAGTAGTTTTGTTTGAATATGCCCTAATAAACATTTATTATTTTAAATTTAGTTTCGATATAAAATTCCAATATGCTCTTGAGTTGGAATTTGAAAATTAGTGTGGTTTGATCCCCAGCGGAGTGAAATCGCATCATTTCCTTCTGACGGTATCTTGGAAAGACATTTCGTGGGACAAATCAGTGAAAATTACACCAAGCTGCAGGCTGATCTATTAGAGGTGAATTTTACTTGAACAGTTTCAAACATACGAACTATCAATATCCGCTCACACATTGCTAAATCAAGCGCCTAATGTAACTTAAACTTTCCAACTCCATTCTGAAAACAAACTTAATGAGATATGAGAAATACCTATTTTGATGTTTATACTCCTATTATTTCATGGACGTCTCGGGTGGGCATGGAAAGGCTTGTTTGTGCACACCTGTGGGCGTATATCTGTTTTCACTTCGATGGTAATGTGAAGCAATTGTGGATCCATTAATTCATTTGGTGGAGCGTTTCTTCAAAACCCCCAGCATATGAGGATTAAATGATATTATAACTAGAATTCAGATCAAATAAATTTACGTATTACTTTCACCGCTATGTAACACGCACAAAGGATAGAATGGTATGAAATGACACGTTTGCATAGGATTGTTTGATGAAGTGAGGAACACGAGCAAACCATCGTTTGTGTCAATCGACTAGAAGAACACCCCTCTGTAATTTATTGCAAGCCGCTTTCCCTTCTCATAATTACAGGGTCGGAAGCACCTTATTAATCCAACGCTCCAGGCCGCAGAACTGTGTGAAGCTGAGGTCAAATTGCTTCATTAACCAGTTGCCACCAGAGTCACGTCCAGCAACCTGGGAGAGCTTGACGGTCAGATTAGATATCCGATCTAATCTCTTCTTCTATCGCTTTCTCGCTGTTCGTTTTTACACTATTTGAATTCCTACAAGCCTTCAGATGAAACTTGTGTGGATGTTACTCAGCGATTGGATCTAAACCCCTGAACTCACCAACTTCTCCACCGTTCTCAGTTTTGAAGTTAAGGCGGAGTTATTCTATTTGAAAGTCCTTCCAGGTACCTCAACCCACTATTGAACGCTCCAAAATAATTAATCTTGGTAGTACTGACAAATTTGCTCCGGAATTCGTTTAATTGCGTTTATCAACAAATTCATCTGAAATACTACCTCAAATCTTAACTTTGTCAATTGCATCGCTCAAAAAGAAAGCTACTTAGGGGTTTTTCACGGTTTGAACTACTGCGGTACTCAATTCCTGTTAGGCTTTAGGGCAGGCACCTAACTTACGACCGATTTAGGGTTGGTAACTACATAAACAATCGTTGACATATCTTCGTCTTCCTTTCGTGGATCAGAAAGAGTGAGTCTGCAAACCTGTCCAAGGTGGCTGTAACGGGTTAACAAACACTGCATTAATATTCCAGTTTCAAATTAGTATCAGCATTTATCAGACAAAGTTTACCCATGGTTATGAATATCTTCAACCACGCAAGATCTACATCATCACCATAATTGTCGCTCCGCCGCGACATCCGGTCTAAAAATACTAATTACTCCGGCCGTGAAGAGTTTTGATAACCCGAGTCAACCATCGCTCGGATATTTACTTTAGGAACGGTAGTCATGGTGTAGGACCGCGTGTCGCTCAATATCGTTGAGGCACTGAGAGATAAGCTGTGTGCCGTCACTCATATATGAACACAGTTGTTAATACCATGAGTTACTGAGCGTGATGGAGTCGGTTCCCCAATCCTTACAATTTATGTGAACGATTTGGATGCTTTTTTCAATGTTGTGATTTGGTTCAAGTATATATCAATGAAATTGCCATCACCAGACATCATTTTCTGGAGCAGAGTTCTCATGATGGAGCTTGTCAAACATTGAGACATTTTTCAAACTTCTTATTACATTGAATGTGGGAACCAGAGAAACAAACTCCCGAAAACCTTCTCCTTGACTCTTCCCACACTGTTGAATGTTCAATAAGGTAGCAGAGCCACTTATTCAGTTGTATGTTGATCATCATTGTACGTCTATCGTGTACACCTCAGTACGTGATAATGCCTTTCCTTCTAACTATAACTTTTATATGTATTTTGCAATCAATGTTTGTACTGACAAACTCTCTATATCTTTAGTTATTGTTCTTATCTTCTCTGAACACAACAAATTCTATTTCAATTCTTAGTCCTATGCTTATTTAGTTTTTAGTGCTTATTCTCAGTCGGTTGATAACAGACACTCTTTCATACACGCTTCCCTATTTTCTGCGCTCGGTGTTGGTAACACAGGTTCAATGTTATTGGACGCTGGAACATCCTTTCTCCCACCCCGTTGTGTTTGGAGATATAATCTTTAGATATAGATAATAAAACAAAAGCCTTGAATGTTCCCCTCTGATCTTTCTCCCGTAGTTAAGTCGGTAACAAAAGATTTACGCTTGGAAATCCGTAATTATCCTCGAGTAGAGGAAGCCCTTCGCATCGTACATTAGTTGTGGTTAGTTGGCCCGTTAGAGTCGAGGTCCCAAAGAGAGCCAAACCGCCTCTTATGTATCCCTGTCTTCGCAAGGCCACTTTTCCCAGCACTCAACACTTATCGAGCTCCCTCCAAAAAATGTACATTATCACTGATTAATTTTGCCCTTAGGTGCTTTGAGATTTTGGCATGGATATGTCTTTTAGCTTGGGGTACAAAAAATGTAACGCGAACAAACAGCAACGGGCAATTATACCGGCCCCATTTCTGTTTTGACACGAGTTCATCCCAAAACTTACGTGATACGAATTTGCCACTCATGCTATTCACTATAATATTCATATCATGAAGCTGTAATTGGGTATGTAGCCTTAAATTGACTTAGGAATTTAAATTGACGCAGCCCAGGCTCCGGAAAAGCTGAGTGGCACCTTAAGGTAATTTCTGTGCTATACACACTATGAAGCTGTAATTTGGTATGTAGCCTCCTTAGGACTTTAACTTGACGCTGCCCAGGCCCCGGATTAGCTGACTGGCTCGTAAGCTAAATTCATCTATAAACTCTATGAAGCTATAATTTGGTATGTAGCCTCCTTATTACTTACACTTCGAGTAGAATAAGCCAGGATCAGCTGAGGGGCTCCCAAAGCTAACAGACGTGCTAATAGATGTTTCTCCCTGCGAGGGAGAAATTAAGTTTTGTTCATTATCTCTCAATGTGACACCCCCCCCCCCCCCTAAGGGTTTACGTTTCAAGATATGTACATTCAGAAATTCAGAATTAATACAAATTCGTCCACTTTGCCCAGTTAGCGTTGTGCTAAAATTACGAAAGGTTTTTGTAATTAGTAGTATGAAAGTTCCAATCCAGGAAGAACAACTGGAAAACTCCAAGGTATGGTTAACCTCCATCGTAATGGTACTACTGCAAATTTATTACTTGTAAAGAACTATGATCCTACAAGCATGGATATTGGCAAGGATGGAATAGAAATATAGAAACTAGAAAATTATCCAATGAATTATAGAAGCATAGAAAAGTAGAATGTAGAAGATTGGAGGAGATAAAGAAATTGAATAATGCCATTATACATGCTTATACGCAAATGGGTATGATCCCTAGTGGAGGAGGTACCGAGGCAAAGACAGCACGTACCTACCAACCACGTTCTGCTACCATTTAATGTATGGTTGGATGAGTTGCCCCCGTTTATATTAATTACGCCCACCCAGAGGGATGTCCTGGTCTGCATTCGGCCTGCTTGAAGGATACTTCAAGCGGTCAAACCAAAACTTCGGGAAGCAGGAGCACTCAGCAACCCATCACAATGCACTCTCTTTTCTATTCTATTAGCCAGATTAAAGGTAACCAAAGGTCTAGATCATCCTTATACTAAGAGATCTTACCAATTGACTCCAACCTACATCCCTTCTCTACATTTGAAAATATTCAATTTCAAAACAACTTCGTCATTTTATTATCAATTTACTGAAATTGGGACCAGTCAAGTACAATTTTGTTCAACAACTTCAGGGGTTTCGACCAATTCATTTAACTCGTGCATTCTTAAGTACCTGTTTAGTCCTTCTCTAGGTTCTAAATTCTGGAGGGTTCCCTCGGATATCTTCTATTCCTTATCGGTTTTCTCTCCTGCTATTTTCAGCGAGTACCTTCGGGCGTCCCCATTGCAGGACTTCCCTGTGGAATGATCAATGAGAGGGCTTCTCTGCCTCAGCTTTATCGAGTGAAAGTGATCGAATCAACCTCTCACGGAGGCCCCTGAATCTCCATTCCGCGGATTCTTAAGATTTAAATCCCTTCGTCTTTCGGCCCATCCGCAGCTACCAATTCGAAACTCGCTCTATCTTCGGTTAGGGTGGAATTATTATCGCTCTTTCTACTAAAAGGTATTGCCAATCTGGAAATGTGTTCATCTCCTTCACTACTGAGGTCGTTGTGAGTATACTTTGAGGTCTGTGGGAAAGCTTGAGAAATTTCTGAGTTGAGGGAATTATTCTGGTTTTGGCCTGTGCTGATGTCGCCGTTAAATCCTCGCTCTCCGTTGATGGTGCCCATTCTCTAGCACCTGTTGAGAGGCCCCCGACACTTTGAGTACAATTTCTTGGAGTCAATGGAAGAAGACACGGTCTTCCCCGAAACTCATAAAGCGGGTCAAACTTTGTTGGTCCGTTACTCATTTAGTCCCACAAAGGACTGAGAAATATAGCGTCATCCATTTACTGTCAATCTTTAATTTGTGACCCTTCTTAGAGGGCTGGAATTGGATTCAATGGATTAAGGAGGAAGGATCTCTGAGCCGGAAACTGACTCTTTTGATAAATCGGATTATTTCTTGAGTGGGGTTTGAAAGTTGAAACAGGCAATCCTTGATAAATGTGAGGGAATGATACCGACAGTTTTTTCTTCATTCTAGCTCAAATAAACTTTGACGTAGGAGTGGGTTGACTATCTGGTTTGCAGTATCTGTTGGTCCACTTCAAGTTCTTCCTTATATGAATCACAATTATTTTGTACATATTTTTACAACGACTCGTGTAGGTAACTGCCCTGCAATGTAACCTGAGAAATGAATATTGTATAAAGAAGCAAATTTTAACGTGTAATCATAGTCTCTACTTCTGAAAAACCAAGTCTCCTCCTGTGAAGAAAAGTTTTGAATAATTCCGAAACTTTGTGACCACTCCAATAACGGCGGGTTACGTATTCTAATATTTTGTTGCGACCAAAAGGTTGAATTTACCAGTAATCTATCCCTAACCTGTGTTTTTTTATCATGCAGAAGTGTATAAATGCAAAAGAAATTGTGCAGCTTAGATTATAAGTGTAGTGTAACACGTGTAACATTCAAGTAGGAGATCCGATAGAAGCCTCTTCAACCTTACGTCAATGTCATTATAAGCTGCTGATTGGCCTTGTGCAAGGTACCTTTTTTGTAAATATTTACCTACGCGGTGGTAGTAGGTTGGAAAAATCATATCGTGTCATGACGCCGCCTTGATATGGGAACAATAAAAAGTAGGTTGGAAGGAATAATCGTCAGCACTAATTTGGTGCCTATGCTACTCAATTAAAAACAAAAGTGAATGACCTTTTATGACGTCATATAGTACGAAAAAAGGCTTAGATTGTAGTACATAGTTCGTCGCGACCTCTGAATCATACAGTTGAGATCGTAGGTCGCTAAATACGGCTGAATTCGACCAATTGTGGCAATGGGGCCACACTTTTCTGGTCTTTCTGGATCATTTTACAATACCAGTAGATTTCGCGCAACAAACCAAAATTATTCATAAAATATTATTCAATGAGAACTCACTACCGGAATAGGATTGTCACACGATCCGTCAATAGGATTGTCTTCAACTGATAGATGTTGGTAATAGTGACGAAGTGAAGAGACGATGCAGACATTCGCCAAACGTCTCAAGAAAAAAGGTACGTGTTCTGAATCACTAAGGATCCTCACAATACCGCCTGGTGAATTACGCCTCCAGCCTCATGGTACCATGGAAGTGGCTGTAGGGTGGAAAAATATGGTGGTTCCGTGAAAGCAGGTTACGTGTTATAGCTACTTGGTACTTGACCGACCATCTCGTTTTAGCTGTTAATTTACTGTTATCTCATGCTATATTAGTTGTTCATTGTACCACTTTGTTCACAATTGGCGGTTATTTCCCAGTTTATTTCTGATTAAATCAATTGTTCGATCATGTCGAGTGCATTCGTGATAGCTAATGGTCATTCCTGTGTCCGGTTAGGTAAAATACAATAGGTCTGATAGGATTGGGCATTTCTTATAATTTTTCGGAAATGAAAATCCTAGTCGGTGCTTCGTTGAAAGCGGTTATTAATACTTGGTGAAATAGAAAGCGTGAAAAACAGCCCTACACGTTGTATACGAACGACGGGGTTGAAAATGAAATAGAGCCGTTCGAAAGGGAATAGAATTTATTGAAGGCTAAAGGAAATGAGATCCTCTTGAGAATGTACTGAACAACAATGGGTGACCGAGACCCGAATACAAATCAGAGCGATTTTAACTACTCAGGAGTCGTGATGAATTCTATTTGTATCAAAGTATGTTCAATTAAAACTGTGAATCATCAGCTATTTGTCTTAATTGAAACTAATTTTTCCAATGTTGAAGTTTGAAAACTAATTTATGCATTGAAATTTTCCAAAAATATCGTAAATTCGGCCTTTACGAGGATGATCGTTGAAACTTTTCATAGCCCTACGTCAAGAGCAGGGAAGGTAAAATAAGGGTTGACATTTTAAACGTCATATCTCAGAAACTTCATACGAAACGGTATAGTTTTCTATATTAAGGTGAAAACATTTTGATTTAGAGCACATTTCAAGACCACCCGGAGCTTTGTACGACCAGCCGTTTGTGCGCTTGAGGGTAGAACGATAAAAAAAAAAATCATCAATCAAGCGAAGCGTGAATCAAATGGTGAAACTTCCCCGCGCCTGGTGCACCAAAGCACCAGCGACAACAGGAGAACTACCTTCTGAGCTTTGTTCTACTTATATTTTTTTCATTACTTTGCTTACAATCTGCAATGATCGAAGTGTCCGAAACCCATCTTCATACAGTTGTGTTATTGTAGAAGAGCTGTCTTGAATCTTGAGTTGTGTAGGTTCTTATTATTTTCCAATGGCCGTTCCTTTTTATTTTGTGAAAGAAGCTCCGGGAGCTCGAGTGATATTTCTTTGTGATTTATAAGTGAAACCTCTGACGTCGAAACTTTTTTCGTCAGTTATCAATCATATCTTCTCCCCTAGGACCTGTCAGATATTAAGTTGAAAGCGTTTGTTGGTGAGCCGAGGAGCAGCTTTAATTACCTTCACCATTACCGAAATATCACCTAGAGGGATGTTGTTTGATGGAAAATAACTACTGAGAAACGTCTCTGATTCGGTTGTACCTGAGTACCCAGGTTTAGCTGCGTTTGTGGGTTTTGACGGTTAACCATCTGACGCATGTTTAGCATTTCTACCTCGTGTTGAAAGGGGCAATCCGAGGACAGCCAATCAACGAGTAGATGCTCGAGTTCATTTTCACTATGTACTATTCTCGTAATTATCTTAGCTCCAGTAATTCTTATTTCAATTGTTTCATTTGGCTGGAACCTGAAAATATATCAAAAACCGTCTGAATGTATTCACGCCAACTGAAAGTGCGAGTACCTATGGAACTAGTTCAGAGGGTTTTGATGACTGTTGGGCTGTTAGTAGCGCAGTTTCCACGTTAACAATACAACCACGTTACTAATTACATCCTGTACAACGCATGATACACTGTCCAGTCATGGTAACGCGAAGTCTCCATCTGCAAATAATAGAATGTTGAACCAATTCCGCCCGTGTTCTCTCCGCCAGTTTCAGCCTTGAGTGAAGTATGGGAAACATGATCGGTAACAGTTATATGCAATCTCCAAAGAATACAATATTATTTTCCATATCTCGAGCAAAAGTAACTTTGAGTCGTGGGAGCACATTTCAGTGATTGCCCGTTGAATGATTTCAAAAGAAATGCCGTATCTGAGGATATGTGAAAGGGTGTTCATTCAACCTATACGCTCTTCGCTTGTATCAATCTTCTTAGTTTTTAATCACTGTATCTACCTTTCGTTGCTTATAAATACAGTAGTAACCAATATCATTTATCCGCCTTTAGTACCAGTTTAGTACGTCCCTTTTTAAGACTCCGTTAAACCCTCCCGGATGAAGAAGATAAACTTTCGCAGAAAGCCGAAGCTAGGAGTCCTGACAACTTTCACGTTCCTTGTAACTTTGTAATGCTCTCTCGAAATAATGTCACGCTAGGTGACAGCCCTTAAAGATGTTCTTGTCTTTCACCACCTAAGAAGCTTCAAGGTGTGCTCTTGCCGTTTCTAAAATTGCGGAGGAAGCAATATACGTGGAAGCGGGGTGCGGTGTCTTTAGAAAAAAGAAGAAAAAACCCAATACATCCTGTATTGCGTTCGATCCGTTCATTTCGTCGCCCCTCGCCTAATATTGCAGAATACTCCTCTGGAAACAACGTGCTTTCTAAATATTGTTCAGGTTTCTATGGTGATTGCCCTTCCGCAATAATCCTTCACTCGTCGGTACAGATATATAGGTACATGAATATAATATATTACATCAATATGCATTGATATATTATATCAATCTTGAACAACTTAGGCTCGAACCGTTGGCTTAGTAATCATGTCAAGCGATTCATCTCACTAAGCTTAACCATAAGCCCTAACGATCCGCGATGTGTGAAACTTGTCCTACGTGCGTATTCTTTGTGAGCTTAAATATGTCGCATTGAAGTTGTAATCAAACGTTGAGTTGTTAGCTCTTACTATTTTGAGCCTCTAAATTACCATGAGACATGTTTGCCATGTAGCCAATGTCTGTGGTTGGGTTTCATGTAAAATTCCGCATTGATTTCAAATGTTGGGTTATTATCTTCAATAATGAACCATGGGAATCGAACAAAGAAAAAGATTTTACCCCCCTCAAAATGTGTTGGTTCACGTTTCAAGATAAGTAAATTCCGAAAATCGAAGAAAAAAAATCTTTCCGTCTGCCGTCCGTGGCACTTTGCCCAATTAGCGTTGTACTAAAATTACGAAATTCGGTTTCCGTGTTCCAACCAACCCACAATGATCCTTGAAACTTCATAACACTAGGTCAATGGAAAGAGTTTCAAAACGAATTTGGAAAATGCCTTTTCACCACCTGAGAAGCTCAAGGTGTGCTCTTGCCGTTTCTAAAATTGCGGAGGAGAGCCATTTTAGAAATGTTTTGAATTTTTTAAGACTAATCGGAGCTTTGTAAGACCCGCCATTCGCTCAAAGTCGGAGCAGATCGAAAGTCGTCAACATGAGGGTGAATCATGCAGCACCCTATCGGGTCAATGTTCATACTGGTCCAGCTGATTCGAACAGCATATTATTTTCAGATATCGAATTAATTAATAATAAGCAATAATAATTATTAATAATAATTGTTGATAATAATAATTATTGTTAGGTAAATATTTACTGATCTGGCCAGAAGAGTTATCTGCAGGGAGAAGATTATACGAGGAATTTCCAGAGTTTTTATAAAGAGTAGAGAAAAAGATACAGTTATTGTGTGAAACTGCACTTTTTTACGTACAATCTTCGAAAACAGTTTTTTTCACTAAATTAAGTTCCACTTTCACCTAGAAAAATGGTTTACGTGACGAAGTGCTCATAAACTGTAAAAATACATTTTCTCCCCATATTGAACACTTTGTCAAGCAGAATATTAAATCCCGTTGAAGAGCGCTGGGGATACATATAATGAAGCGAAGAGAGGCTGTAATTCAATAGTCTCGCTTGTTTAGCTGCCCTTGAGGTAAATGTGGGGTTTACTCCGCTTGTTTGGTGAGGAAGAAAATAGCGTTGTCAAAGGTGTTTGATGATTGGGATCCTAATCTATTTGAATCCCTTTCTCATTTCCCTCAGCCACCGGTTTCCTTCAGAGTAACTTTTGAATTTTGCTGGGACCTGCCGAGCTCGGGGATTCGAGTCGTCTCATATTCATGTTGATTTCATTTGGCTGTTCCGCTCGCCCACTTTCTACTTTACGTAACAACACTGACTCGATGTATAACTTTTACTGTGACTATTCTTATCCGGGTATATGTTGGAATATTGATGTTGTATATCGAGGGTCCCACGGCAACTTTCCACTTTGGGCGACTTTTCAGCAGAGCCAAAAAACTATGTTCATGCCAATGACTATGTTTACTGAGTAATTCAGTAAAATAAATCGAGAGATTTAGTGTTACCTAACTTGGGTACCTAACTTATACTTAGTTTGATCGATCCGCCGGGGGAAGACGCTTCGAATGGTATGCATAACTCATTTTGGTCAAAAGTGACGATGTGGGATGTAGCCGTGAGACCCTCGATATGGCTGATTGCATCACTCAGGATGTAACGGTCTTATTTTCACAATAGCCTGCAGTTTGACATTGGAATAATAACCTATTATTTTGATGAAAACAATATGAGTTCGTGTTACTAAACTTTGAATATTGAGTAGCCATGCACTGAGTTGGGTAGGTGTGATTATTATAAAAATTTATGAGTCACAACTCATAAATAAGTACAACATGAATACTATAAAATAATAACAATATATAGGTAATAATAAAATAATAATACCTAATAAATAACGCGCAATTGTCACTAGATCCCATCGATAATTAATACCTATCCCCTCCTGCAATTGGCTGTTTCTCTTCGATGATTCAAAATGTTGGATTCACGTAGTATTCTCCCATGCCCTTCGCTACCACTATGCCACTTCTTTCCAAACTCTCCTGTGGATCTCTGAAAATTGGCCTTCTTTTATCAATGTTGAATTTTCAATAACCCTAAAACCATGTTTTGCGTCTCTTTAACGTCAACATTCAGAATTCGTGTATGTTTTGGTAGTTCCTGGTTGTATACTTTTAGATTGATGTTTCATCGGAGGACAATGAAACAGTCGTGTGAAACAGGCATTATATACAAGAGAAGTGGTGTATTTTCTAGAAATGAACATTTTGCATTTCATGGCACCAAAATTCATTTATTTTGACACGAGGAAACATTTTTGAGTTTTGAATATTTCGTATTTTCAATGGACACTCAAGCCTGAATGTCGTTAAAGGCATGTTTGAAGGCTTAAAAAAGTTTTTTTTTTCACCAAAATTAACAATATTATGGGCATTTCTGTATCCAGACTTCTAAGTACTTATAAGGTTACCAATTTGTGGCATGTTAATACAATTATTGTATTAACGGTGGAATGGCTTCATTAAGTGATTTCGATGAAGGCAATGAATTCATATCACTAGGTACGAGGTTTCATTGAAGCTCGTTCTGGTTGAGAATAAATTGAAGGTGTGGACGATGAGAAGTTCTCTGCAAGTCAAGAGATAAGACCGGAAGAGGCTTAACCGCTTGAAATACTGCTGGACCCTATGGATTCTAGGCGGAATCGCCGCGGAGTGGGTACTGTCGAGCATTGACTGGTAAAACGGTGGCCCGGGCGAAAACTAAATCCTCTACGTCTCTGGGCATCGTTCTGGGAACTAACTGAGCGGTGGATTTAATTAAAATAGCCTTCCACCATCGTTGCTGACGACTGCGGATTCTCCCCGGACCCAGATCACTCGAGGGAATGGTGCATACCGGATCAACCAACCAATTACGTCTGCTGAAAACCACTTAGCTAAAAAATTGATGCATGGATGAAGTATTACGATACGTAGTTCTCCGTGAGATTACATCGTTTCTTATAGATTGGGTTGTGTTCCCAGCGGGCTATATTTCAATCATTCCAACCATTGTTGGTCAGAGCAATGCGTGATCCAATTGGAATGTGTTTTTGTGTCTAAGAAGAAAGAAACGCTGCAAATTTTTCCAGATCGGTTAATTATCTTCGGCTCGGTACACATTCTAAACAGAATAAAATATTCGATTTACATTTCCATCTCGGATTACTTGAGGAATCCTCATGTTTCCCTATTCTCAAATTCAATTTATTCTTCTCGAACTATCGTTTAGGATATTCTTTACTCCTGACCCCATCTGTTTTGTTAACATGACATGTTTTTATTAACATTGTTTTATATTTAGTAGATCCCAATATATCGGTCTTTTCAGTATAAACTTTTAGTAATTGAAAACGAATCCTAAAAATAGGGTCGGCACAAATCCCCGCGTTCGTAATGCCCCCGAGAATTCAATTACATCACGTTGTCTTTATTACCAAACGAAGAATTGATGACATGCGTGATGGCTTTGTAGCTTTATGGTTCGACAGCTTTCAACCGCCATCCTCCCAAATTTTGACAGGACTATATAATAGTAGTGGTTTTCAATTCACCATGAGATGTCTGGAAGTTGGTTCAAGTTATGGGGCAGCATGCATAAAAGTTTGACGAAGCGTAATGCATACGGGAAGAAGATAATTCTCAATTTTCAATGCTGGTTCGTTCGCCTCTGGTTTCGCTATGATACCTGATGGAACACATATGTTTTTGAGGATCAACTTACTTGTATGCGGCCTGTTGTGTTCGCCTGCCACTCTTGATGCACCTGTGTTTGATGTGTTTTTCCACTTCGGAGATACGGAGTAAGGATTATTACTATATCCCCCAAAATCGTTCCAGTGCTCAGAAACGTTGTAAGAGCGACGAAATGAATTTTTTTGGACCTGATGCTATGAACCACAACTTCCAAATGTTTAAATAATTTATTTTGTTAGTCGTATTGGAATATCACGCGTTTCATGTATCACTTAGCCACCACGCCTTATGTCGATATCATCGAAGCAAATACTAACATGGATCATGAAACCATTGAGGTAATTCTCATATAATCTCGATGTAATAAGGAGAAAAAGTCTATCCGCGGAAACAGACATTTTTTTACACACTTTTTTTTTATGTGCACATGTACGGAAAATGTAGGTACCAAGAGATACATACCTACACAGTAGTTTTTACAACTTTATAACATATGTCATTTAGGCATCGAATTTGAAGGTTATACCCACAATAGGGTTGTCTTAATCATGCCGAACGAAGTCACACTTGGATCTGAAGTGATTGCGGAAACCTTTCAACTACCCAATACTTATATTGATACGAGTTTTGTAGCATTTCAAACAAACACAAGTGCTGAACTGTACATTCAGCCTGTGATAACAAACAGGATAGAAAGCGCTGCGTTGAACTCAATAATCCGAAGACCGGACTAGGAAAGAAACTCGAATTGAAAGCCCGGCTAGGGACAACGGATATTAAAACGAGGAGTGACAAATACGAGCAGCACACGGGGTTTCCAACTGAGGAATATTATTAGTCAGAACTGAGTGAGCTTTTTCAGAGACCTAAATCTGGATGGGGTATCCTATTAGTCCACTTCAATATCCCTTGTTTGGTTTCCTCACAATTTCGAGGGGGGCTTGACGCTTTAATTTGACTTTATGGTCCGTGCGAGGTTTTTTTTTCTCCTTTAATCTCGTCCTTTTCCCCCCGTTAATTCTGCGGTCCCGAACGGTTACTCGCTTTACGGGAATTCGCTTTTCTCTCCTGAAACCGTAGGTAATAATTTATGAAGTCTTTTGCCTTTTGACCAGCCAGAAACTTGTTGATTATGCGGTCTTGGTGAAGTTTGGGGAGAAGACATGAGTCTAGAAGAGAGGAAACTGCTTGATGAAACTTCATATTTTCCATCAAGCCATAATATGGTACGATATTATTATCTCGTTTCATATCTGATTTCTCGTTAATATCGCCTGTGTGTTGAGGACGCACGTATGGCCATAACTTGGGTACGATATCCACTGAAATGGCTATAGTCGATCATAGTGTACTACATTATCGTTGCCGAAAACTGGTGGGAAGTGCTCTATAACTGGGGCTGTACAATATAGCTGTACAATAGATGTTATTTGTGACCACAAATACTTAGGTAGCTAAGCCATTTTTAAGATGAATTTAGCTGTGATCTTCCAAAAAATCTTCACGCTGGAAGTGTACTTTGCTTCAGAGGTAAAAAAAATGTATACTAGACAGTTTGGTATCTTTGACAGGCATGAATTTCCTTAGACGTGATATTAAGCAATTGAAGTTTACACCATGTTCACTCCTCAGAGCGGATATAATTACTCGTACTTTCACTTGGATCCAACCATGCTAAAAGTTTGATAATCGCAAACAGCCATGTGCAAATTATGTGATAATGCCCAGGGAAGGCTCCTTGTCTGTCAGTTGGGTTCTTGATGACACGTGGTACACTCTGGTACACCTTGCTACCACTCAATGTACAAGGCTAATTTCTCACCCATCCACTAATGAAATTGTAAAACCATCCATTAGCTGGTACTAAGGATAATTATACGGAGTTATAATTATGATAAACTCTTTTCTGTACCATCCAGCCTTGGCTCCATTAACGAATTGGAAACACATCAGTTTCCCATCCCAGTTGGCGGACATCACCGGCTGTTTAACGTGATCGAAAGAGTATTTGACAGGCATTTTTTCTTCTCTCTTCCGCAGTGGGTATTTTACATTCATGTTATTACATGTTTTTTCGTAATATTTTCTTCTCTAAAGCCCTAAAGCTGCTCTAAAGGCCCGCACTCGATCAATATTATTGTCAATATTTTGAAGTGTTGTCAATAATATTGACCACTCGATCAATCATCAGTTCGTCTAGATTCGTCACGCAATTCAGGTGATCTGTTGGAGTGATTTTTGTTCTAATCATAGCTATTGGTTTAATATTAATAATTACTAATAATAATTCATAATAATGTATCATTCGGTGGTCTAGACAAAGAACATAATAACCAGTTTTGTCAAGAATTTGCCATTTTAACAAAACCAGATGAGCGTACTCCTCTCTCTTCTTGAGCCTCTCCCTCTTCCAGCGTTTTGTTGTTCAATGGTTTGCCATTCCCATTGTCATTATTATGGCAATGCATGCTTTTTCTATGGTTGTCTATTAAAAGTAAAAAAAATTAAAAGGTAAAATTAGTAAAATTCTACCGCGAAATAGCAGGGCAGCTTGGATTCTCTTGTTTTTGACGGAATAATTGGCAATAAGTAATATTGATCGTCTGCGGTCGGGCACGATTGAAAATGGTTGACTCGAGTATTGATAGCTGTATTGACAATAATATTGACCTCTCACCCCGATACTGGTTTAAGGGGGAATTGAATGCTAACATCAATCGTGTCATAAAAGAACCCTTGGGATGTAGAACTATTTTCTAGCTCGCCCTAACGACAAGGAGAAGTCATCAAATAGTACTTTCGCTCCACTCTCCCGCCGGACCTTGTGTTGTTAGCATTTTCATTTGAACCTCCTCTGTGTGTAATTTCTTGTAAATGTTTAGCCCCTTCGAGAATGCGCAAAGTTCCTTTGTGAACGATCTCGGTGGTCGACCGACCTGTTCCAGTATCATGATTCGGTGGTAATTACCGCATCCCCTCGTGTTGCTCTCCGAATTCTTCTTCACACCCCTCACTCTTTCCTCCCAGGTCGTACTCGCAGTATCCATTCCCTTGCTGCTACAGATTCGATTATGACCACACTTCTAATTCCGTTCGCTCCTTGACAACTCGTTGAGGGAGCCTGTCGCCACGTATATTGTAGAGCCTTCTAATCCAATAACGGATCTCACTGTCTTCCCTCTCGTAATAATAATCCTCCGGCGCTCCAAACAATTGTCTTCCTAAATAACTCGGGAATCACAGTTATCTTATTTTTTTGAAATTGTGTTTTGGTGAAATTACTACGGTGCAATCCGACGTGGCGCCAGGTGGACGAAAAGGGTCCGTTCGTTTTTCATTAAATTATGGATACTTCAGGAGCGATTTAAAATACTCTTTGCTATTCGTTCAATTCAAGCAAGTTCAAGTTCTTCAGTACAATCAATTCATGAAGACATTACAGAATTAGCGCTCAAAAATGAGTAAGGTTGGATGAAGGGAGTTTAAGATGTAAATAAGTTTCATTTAGGTGCTTCATAAATTATGGAGTAGTTTGTTCGTTCTACATTTTCCATCCCTGAAACCGGTGAAATATCAATTTTTCATTTCTGAAGCTGTCGCAAATACTGGTAGATACTGCATTTTCTTACAACTTAATTACAGCGATTCTCTTCAATACGACAAAAAGCGAGAACGTTTTGACTAGTGACATCAATATTTATATAAGAATTATAAAGAACATCTTAGTTCTGAGGTATAAACCACTAACTATTGGTCCGGGAGAGTTCTTCTAAATGGTTCCTTAACAATGTTCCTGTAGCCTTGGAGCAGGTCTTACTTTCATTATTACTGCCTGCCTACATTTTCATTTTCTCCAAGCTCGTTACGGGGAAGAACTGAGCAATATAAAAAAAAGGAAGGGTGAAAAAGCAGGTTGTTAGATTATCGTTGGCTGCTATGAGAGATAATATCTTATCTTGTTCCTCCTTTACTTATTTCACTTTGTTAGATAACCACCGCCATCCGGATAGACTTCAGAAAATTTTGAGAAAATAGTAGGTCGCTCGGAAGGAATGGCCCATTCTTCGCCCCCTAAGTGCCTACCGTATCCGGCCTAGTGTGTCATCAATCACCAAACTTCCTTGAAAGTTCTCTTCATCACCTGAGTTCAATACGACTGTTCGTGGCAGCCTCATTTCTAATAACCCAACCCCCTCAAGAACGTTTAGTATAATACACTAAACGTATTGTGTGGATTTCAAAAATATTGTGTGGATTTCAATGGCCTTATTCCAGTTTCACTATCACGTTATCAATGTACAGTATGTACATATTGCGTTATGTTTGTCTTTATAATTTGCTTTGATGAAGCGATATGAAGGAAAAAGCTCCCTGGCGCAGTTTGTATTCCTTCTATATAATTGCGGTTACAGGTGTCTAATGGCTGTGATTCTGTATCTCTTTTCAATGGCTCTGTAGAAGACGCCCAGAACACATTCTGCGTTTCTATTCCATTGCATGTAATATAAATATTGTGAGGTACTCAAAAACTATTTCCTTCCCGAGTTTTTTCAAAGGTTAGGCACATGCGAGAGATATAATACATCCTACATATGATGTACCTTGGAACCATATAAGGCCGATGAGGTGAATAGTGTTGACCTCCACTTGACCCAACGTGACGGTCGGTTTCCGTCCACAAAAGAGTTTAATTAGTTATCGGGGTTTCCTTCACCTGCCAACTTCACCGCCTCGAATACAATCCGCATTGGTATTCATCTTTGAACAAAGCGCTCCCCTTAACTACGCGTACGGATAATATTTTGAGTGCTAACTACCAGTGTAGGTGACGTAGGTGTAGGCTATTGCTGCCTAATAAAATAATTAGCAGGCGAATGAAAACGAACGATGAAGGTTCAATAAAGAGTCTGATCGAAATAACGATAGTAGCGCGCTAAGAAGTAATGACCTCACAAGATGAATCAAATCTGCTTATTGGAGTCAACTCTGTCTATGTAAATACTTCTCCAACGAGTTTTTTTCTTTTTGACATTTTAGGTATGTCTTTACTTTGCTATATAAACTCGAAAATGTAACGCGAGAAGCGTCACGAAAATATTTCTGATGATTTTGGCTTACAACCGATTACCTACTCGTAATACAGGTAATCCTAGACGGCTTTTTGAGTAGAACTCCCACTATACTCGCACGTAGGATACCATGGAAATCACGGATCCCAATTCCTGCTCCAGAATCGATTAAATCTAGTTCTGGTTTGATTGTTACAGACGATGCACCGAAATCGAATTGAAAATTTATATTGTTTTTATTGGAAAAGTTTCAATATTTCCGTTTTCTACTTGGGATACTTTATTAGTATTTATTGACATTTTATGTCTTTACTATGGCACATAGCACAAAAAGTGTGACATTGTGGCGGTGTGACGAAGAAAGCGTTATGAAAAATGTCCAATGATTTTCACGTACAACCGATTCGTTGCTACGGAACTTTAACTTCGCCAGTTATTATCGTACAAAAATCGTTCATCACTCGTTGGATAGCTCTCGATTTACCTAACCATATTAACCACTGCGGAGTGCGTGGCCGACAAGCTGCGATATGAGCGTGATTGTTTAAATAATTGTTTACACACAGGTGATCATTCTTAATAATTTATATTGTCAACACGAATGCAAGCTTCATATAAGTTTCTGATGGGAGGGGGTGCAAAGACATAAAATGTCCCTCGTGGTTGCGTACTTGTACAAAAGCTGTACCCACCGTTTGTGTTTTTATGCTTCATTATTAATTTCGAAAAGTTATTAATTTTTTTTTTTTTTTTTTTTTGGCCTTTTTCTGTTCTTCTCAGATATTCTCTTCTTCTGATTGTGATAAAATTCAATTATTCCCCATCGATCGAACACCAAAAATGATAAAATCGTAAGAATTACGAAAACTATACGTCAACGAAAAATATATTTTTTACTAGGTATATCTGATCATATTGTTCAAATCAATTTTGTATCTCTAATGTTTTCCTCTGGCGCGCTGCGATTTCATTAATACTTCATCATCATTAGTTCACGAAAGAATTTACCTCAAGGGCAATTCATAATCCACAATTAATAATTGGTTTTTTCTCGGCTCGACTGTTTACCACTTCTAAACTTCAGTGCAGTGATTCAAAATTCATCTCCTGGAATCATACGTTTTGTCTGGTGTAGTCTCCGGTTGGTAAAAGCAATATTCAACTTGTTGATCAAAGAAAATCAATAAATGTAATACCTATATAAATGAGGTCGTAATTCAGGGTTGATAACAACCTCATTGCTCGAACGTAGGTACACATAATTTTGTTACTTTGTTGCGAACCGTCGTAATAGACTGTGAACAGTTTTTACAGTACAAGAATTTACAGTACAATAAGAATTTACAGTACAATTACAGTACAATTTAGAATTTACAGTACAATAAGAATGTTGTCAGTTGCGGGAAACCAGGAAACCAATAACCACACAGTCAATTGTCACACCCACACATAACCACACAGGCAAATTCTGGGGAAGACATTTGCCTTTTTCGCATGTTTGGCATTTGTTCAATATCAAGTTGTCAATATCGATTTATCTGATATCAAGTTGTCTGATATCAAGCTTAAACCAAACGGCAAAGTGTCATTTCAATTCACATTGTGGGGAATCTCAATCAATTTTAGTTTGGTGATATTCAGGTTACTATCCTGGTATACTTTTGTCTATTCATGGAGGTGGAATTTATTTAGGGCATTGTTGTTGGGGACTTACAAAGTTTATAAAGAGGGGAAATGTAGATAATTTGATGGTTGCTTCATTGCTCATTGTATGAGTTTCGTAGCATTATGATCACGTTATGTTCAGTAGTAAGAAATCAATGTGTAGGCTCCGATTTAGTCTGCAATGAATGAGACCCTCACTGTGTTAGTTCCCAATTATTCTGTACACTTGGACGCTATGTTTATAAAATAGGAATTAAAACCGTTCCATTTTGAAGCACTCCTTATAAAATCATGTAGAGATACGAGTATGTGGGTTATTTGAATAATCGCATTAATTTACACAGAAGGATTTTCAGTGTTTTTCAACCCTCCACTGGTTGTTGGTACAATGATGAATTAGAGTTGATGAACGGTAAGTGAAATGAAGCTTGACTAAATCGATATGCTGAACCCAGGCAATGATACGTTGAGATCGAGCGAGACAGAAATGTTTGGAGCTTTCGCGATTTATCACGTTTGTCGAGCTCGCTTTTGTGTCACGTTGAGTATTCACCGGTGGTAGGATCCTGTTTCCGTTCTACCTACAATTCATGCCTCCCACAGCTCCACTCTTGTTAGTCTAGAATAGGTTTGCTTTTAATGAAATCGTTCTTTTTTTGTTGCATAGTTATGATCACTAATACGGTGTGTGCCTCGGCACTTCATTAAAACTAATTAATTGTAGGTGTAGGTTGCACACTCGGAACTTCAATTTGGTGTGTGACTATCATAACCATGGTTCCATACTTTAGATATGTTGAGTCTGTAGACGGTTTAATTTGATAAACACCATCAGGTATTGATAAACACCATCATGTATTGTATGTTTGCGATACTGAACTATCAATAATTGATAATTATTATTCTCGTTTTTATACTTATGACCTGCTTGAAAATTAGAGTACACGTCGTGGATTGCAAACTATTAGAAAAAGGCAATTACTTCAATTTGAAGTCGACGGATAGTATGGAAGAATCCAAGGGAAAAATAAAATGATGAAACGTTTCTTAATCAAAAATCTCACTCCTTGAGCAGCTAAACGAGAATTTGAGTTGTAAGGCTGCTTTGGTAGTTCTTATTGCTAGAGTCCCGTCATTTTTGTCGTGTGGAATGAACAATGTTGTGGAAATCAAGAATCACGAGGTATCGGCGAAAATGAAAGAAATTTGTGTTTCGTTAGGTTTAAGATGTTCTGAAAAGTGACGTCAGAGAATCATAATTGACTGATAAAGTTGGGACCCGTACAGTTATTACAACTTTAAGCGTTCTCCACTATAATTTGATGTTTTACCGATCTAGAAAGAACTCCAGATTAGTTCATTGTCAATTTATGTTGGTTCTGTGAGCTATTATTATTGTTTACTAGCTGACGGGCAGAACTCGGGGTGTGTCCATTCACCTATGTTACCTGTCCCGGACGGGTGGAACTCGGGATGGATCCATCTGCCACTATTACCTGTCGCTTTACGGATTATACCTCTTACATGTATACCAAAAATAATATTCATCTGTCTCACGGGAAGGAAGAATTTAAGATTTTTATAGTTCGGCTTCCCCATAAACCTCCACCCCTATGCATCGGATCCGGAAGTCAACCCCCCTATGTCCTTCCCCGATCACGGAAACATTTAAATACGGGAGAAGGGTTCGATCCTTTGAGCCGTTTTTTCGTGATTGAAGGACAGACAAACAGACAGATCGACAAACAAACAGACAGACACCAAATTCAAACGATTAACTACAGTGAAATTTTTCGAAAATACCCAAGGAATACCAAAATCGTCTCCAAATCTAGCTCTAACTAGATTTGGAGACAATTCTCGTGTTCATTGGGTATTTTCGAAAAATTTCACAATAGTTATTCGTTTCGCGTGAAATGGAGTCGAACCATGCCGATTTTGAATACATATTCATATAGATTGAGAAGCTGATAGGTAATTGGCATATAATGAAATTATATTGTATCGTTGGACCAAACGATACCATCCCTATATTCAATGGACGAATTTGGTTTATTGTCTTCGAAAATGAAATTGACCAAGAAAAAAAATGAAGAAAAAATTGATTTAAGTTGCAAGATATGTTGATTTAGAAACTTTATAAAAATTTATAAAATTTATTTAAAAAAATTATAAAAAACGTTTAATAATTTTTGTATAGACCGCCCTTCTGTCTGATCACTGTTCTGTGATATCCGTGTAAGGCATTTAAATTATTGACCGTTTTTGTACTATTTCATCCATGAATAAATTCATGAATGAACTGCCATTAGCTCTATTTGGACAAAACTGGAGAGGATCCATGAGTTAATTACCGATTATGAATGTCTGGTTACCTTCTCAAACGAACATTCAGTATTTTAGCTCATTCCGTATTGTTATTCTACTCAAAAATATATTGTATACAGAACAGTCATCTAGAAACTGGGTGATTTGCACAAAAAGTAATCGTTGTGGAGAAATTTGCTGCGTTTTTTTTTTTTTTTTTTTTTTTTTTAAAGTCTTGTTCTGAAGACTGAAATTTGCCATGTGTCACGTTGCCAATAACAATGACATACCTACCTGATTAGTTTGTGCCCTAATTACCTGCTTCATTCTCCATCGCCCGTGGCGTTTCATTCTACTGATTTCCAAGTAAATGGAATCCAACAATATTCTGATCTAGTTATGATGAATATCTCATACAGTGGTTTTATCTACCTCTGTAATTGCATGCCCTACATTACTGGGCTAGATCGCTCGATTAGGGAGTCATGAAGCATCGATCCTGGAAGGAAATTAGCCTGATAATGCAACTTGTGTTAATGAGTGACGGAAATGTTCCATGTTCATACCGATCAAGACAATGGCTGGTAAACTTTGAATCGTATCGTTTTCAATGTGTTTAATATATTTTTGACGATCGACGTTGCTCGATAGTGGTTTATCAAATCAACCCACATTAATCGAACTTACTGGGGCCCAGTCATTCTAGCAGATCCTAATTTTCACGTAAATTTTACATATCACGTGAAAATCCTAATTTCGCTGAGAAGAACCGATGGATTCGGACTGAAAGAGCCCGTAAGTTGCTGACGATTGTTCAAGAAGCCTTATCTGAAAGTTGATATTGATCAGATCTGTCCTGCCGTTCGGCCATGATGATGGAACAGAGATTAATTAGTTCACAGAGAGGAATTATTATTTCATTGTTCGTAGAAGGTTCATGCTGTATGCTCTCATGTACATTTAGGTCTGCTATTCCTACGCATATTCTATCCAAGGCCTTTGGATTCGAAGAATAAAGGGAGGTTTGAACTCAGACCAACTAACCCTTCGCTAATGGAGAAAGTTTCAATAATACCTGACTGGCCCACTGGCAGGTCTTCGTCAGACGGGAGAAAAGGTGAGCTTAGGGATGGAAAGCCATAGTACATGAATTATCAAGGAAACTCCTGTATCACGGTATCTTTTCTCGAGAGTTGAAGTAACTAGTACAAGAAAAATCTCGACTTAGCAGCAAGTCGTGAGCGATGATGGACACGTTTCGTGATTCACTTCGACCAATCACTCCTCAATCATCTGATAGATTTCATTATTGAACAAAACAACTTCCTTCAAAGAAGTCCTCGTACGAAGTTCACCATGTTGCTTTTGTGCTTTCCTAGTGAGTTTAGAGAATCATTTATCAAAATATCCCCCATATTTCACTGAACAAAGAAAGCGCTGCAAATTTTTCCACAACGGATCCATGTTCTGTTCAGATCACCACCCATCTGTGTAGATCACTGCTCTCTGTACAATACCCTTGCGAGTCATATAACAATGAGGAAGAAAAAAAGATACTTTACGTCCGTCTGAGAAGGTGACCAGACAGTCATAATTGGTAATTACCTCATGGATAGTCTCTCCAGTTTTTCCATACAGGGGGAATGATCTACATATTGTTCAAATTCTATCCGTTCGCTGTATGCCATCCTCGCCTCTTTCCCTCTTAGAATTTTCCTAAAATTATAAAATTTGAATTGTGGGCTCGAACCAGTTCTAGGATCGACCTTGAAACTTGTCATAGCCCTAGGTCAATAGGAAAGGGTTCAAAATGAATTCAGAAATTTGGAAAACGTCACATCTGAATAACTTCATAGGAAACTACTTAATACTCCAAATGTTGTATTTGATGTACTTGTAGAATAATTATCGTACCAGATTATCAACTAGCGTCAACACATATAGTGCAGATAACACCAGGACTCTTTTGCTATTCAATTACTAACTGTATGGAAGTACCTAGTTACTCGAATTTAACATTTATGCACTTGATCATGTCATGACACGTAGGTAGGTACTTGTTCATTTAATTACGCAATATAACTAAATAAACTTGTCTATTATTCCTACAGTACCTTGATACGAGTGATTTAGTGCCAAACGGCGAATTTCGGCCGAACATACTGAATAAATTATTCTCAATACGTATTCATATTAACAAGATTGGAACTCGCCTAATAAACTGTGCCATCCTTGATACAGTTTCGCAACATTCCTCAGGAATAACGCATTTCATAAGGGAAGGGGGGGGGGAATGTATAATAACATTCTTCCTGATTCGAACTTACTTCCAATTGTTACTTATTAGCGTCCTACAATTTGTAAAACTTAAATTTCCGAAAATTTTCAATAGGTACCGAAATCCATTCTGAAGGTCTTTTTTACGCTGAACACGATGCTGAAGTCAGAATTGCTGTATTTTATTTTGTTCTCAAACTGGAGCACATAGAAGATAAAGAAACGTAGTTCTTACTTAAGACATTGATCAGGGTTCATCTCCTCTAACCTGATACCGGGATGAGACATCGCAATTCCGACTTCAACATCGTGTTCATGCTGCTGCGATGAAAAAACTAACAACTGAGTTGTTACTCAGCAAAAAAATGGAGACAAAATGTGTTACCTACGTATTTTTTACTGAGGCCTGGCATATTCTATGGAGTTGGAAGTAGATTCTGCATTGAAATGTTGAATATCGAGACAAATACTTTTTGGTAGTTGAAGAGTAAATTAAGAAGGTATATTTCTTCAAAAATTTGCTCATCAATTCACGCTGCATGACTGCAACTTTTCATAATTTTTTTTAAGGATTGTTTCTACATGTGATGAATTTCATGATCCTCTCTGATTCTGTTTTATTACAATTTTGTCTAATTAGTTTTGTATTCATTTTTGTTTCAGTGACCAAGTTTATCCGTATTGGCATCGCAGATAAGAACGACAATCCCCCATACTTCGATAAGGCTCTTTACGAAGCGGAGGTCGATGAAAATGAAGATATCCAACATACTGTGCTCACTGTTACCGCCAAAGATCACGATGAATGTAAGTACTTCAATTGATATGGTACCGATTAATTGAGTTTCATTGACTCAGACAGCATTAAATAACAAATTTTGTCACTTAGTGTGTGAATTTGATCCGTGATGTATGTAGATCCTCCGAATGGATTTTATGAGTCCTCATTGTCCAGATGTATACGTCTGTATACGGTCTATTACTGTTCCGTATACTTATTATTCAGTCCTATTTTATTAGAGACTCCGCTCGTGATCTATCATTGATTAACAGTCTCCGGGCTAGTAAAGAGTACATCGGCTCTTGAAGTGTAGAAACTTTTGTAGTGCTTGTTCACCGCCTTTATTAAATGGAATCTCAATAATTTTATGTAGAAAAGTAGTTATTTTTTTACTGGAAAAAATTGAAAATTCGCGTGCCTATTGCTGGCTTAATTAATGGAAGGTATTATTTGAGCTTCTACTGGTAGCTAATGCTTTATTCATGCTCGCTCGATGATATTGAAGTCTATTACCTTCTGCTAGTTAATTACGCCGTATTCCCTTAATGCAGAGTAATGGATTTTGCATTGAAATATAAATTGCACAGAGCCCTCGTTAATCTTCCAATCAAAATAGAGCGGTTATATGGCGGTTTAATACCTAATGATCAAATCTTATCGCACTGCCCCGAAAAACAACCAACTTTATAGTCAACAAACGTTAATTTCCAATCTTTATCTCTAGTTGTAATATACTATTATGAAGGAACCGTGAGATTGACGGTTATTAATTTCGACACAATCACTGACTTGTTAACTCTCCATTCTTACCACATTTTACAATGCACCTACCTCCACTTACCAATTCTTACCAACGTCCAAACACATCTCCAATTTCCTGATTTATTACATTTCCCTAATTGCTACGAGTATAACGGATATTTGTTTCGGAGGATAGTCATAGAATAGTTGTTGACGTAGAATGTAAAGGGATGTAATTCGTCGCAATAATGCGTTTTCCTAAGAGCTTGTCGCCAGCATAGGATTCAGGACAGGGGCTAATAAGGGGGGCTCAAGCCCCGCCTTCATTTTAATTTTTTTCATGTCAAGGCTTAGTGCAAATCAATCAAATGAAATGTCAACAAAATTATTATAGGAATTAAGCTGAATTCATATTTAACGGCCTGATAATGTGAAATTTGGCCGTCATGACCGTATCTAAAGTTTTCAGAGGAACCCCCGTCTGCCCAATCAGACCCCTCTTAGCTACCCCCCTTCCCCCCTTTAAGAAGTTTCTTGATCAGCTACTGCTTGTCGTCATTCGTATCAATTCAAGTATTTTAGGAAAACCGTGACGCCACACTGTAAAATATTGGATTCGTGGATTGCATTTTGAGACTTGCAGCCTTCACTCGTTAGTTTACCTGTGGAGTGGCTTCAATTCGAGTCTTATAAAGTGGAAATGGCAGTCACTGGCTCGTAATTTACGGGAAGCATTTGATCCGTCGTATCCGCGCCTTCAGGTGACCGCGATTGTCCTGCTCTGAAGCGATAATCCCTGTGAAGCCAGTCGTGTTTGATTACGTTTGAGCCGGTAACGTTTGAAACGTTGAACGATCAAAGAACGTGGATCATCTCTTCCACTTGAAGGAACCACGCTTGGCCACGCGCTGCTCCGGACTAATCATTGAATCACCGGAAAGAATTGTGAATATTCCGTATCACCCTCCTACGTTCAGGAACCATCGAATTCAAATGATTGATGATGCCAAAGTTTATCACTTTTGTTCCTAGTCATCATGATACCGTTGACTCTCATGTTGACGATTTCTTCGCGGGTATTTCATCATGCTCTCATTGTGGGTCAGGCTGGATATTTTTAATTTAATTACCTTTTTCGGATTCTACATATCTTGAAATGTAAACTTACAAACTGCTGAGTTTGGTGTGTATACAAAAAGAAGGCCATTTGGAATATTCGTTGTTGGCAGGTCCTTCTTGAAATAATTTATAGTTGTAGATAGGTACAAGTGAAAACCCTTGCATTCGATTAATACAAATGCATTTTAAATAATTCATCACCTTGTAGTTATTTTATTCAAAATGAATAGGTATAACTAAATAATGAAAAACACAGAAAAGTGATCGATCTACAAAGAATGTGGTGCTTATGCATTATACGGATGCCACTAGTTTCCACCGCGCTGCGGCTGTGCAATTAGGATTGAGCATTGTAAACACCTTACCAACACTATTCTTCATAATAATGATATTGTTTATTTTAATTGTTTATTTTATTGGTTTAATATATTAATAAACAATATCATTATTTTGAAGAACAATATCATTATTGATCATATTATGATCAATCGTCAATCAGTTGTTAAGCTCATGAATTAAACAGGGAAATAAGATGAAAAGCTCAATCCGCGCCATGGAAACTAGTGGCCTCCGTAGTATTGCGTCAGCTGATCCGGTGTTAAGGAGGCTCCATACCGAATCACAGCTTCATAGAGTGAATAACCTAGAAATTAATTTTAGGAGCCACTCAGCTGATGCAGTGCCTGGGCAGCGTCAAGTTAAAAGTCCTAAGGAGGCTACATAACAAATTGCCGTTTCATAGTGTGAACAGCATAGAATTGGATTTGGGTGAGTGGATGGACGGACGGTCCAGACAGTTATGTGGAGGCTAAAACATGTTCCATGTTAATAATGAAACGTAGTGTAGACTTTACAGCGATTTCTGAAGTTTCTATAGTTAGTTCGTCCACAAAGATCTGTGGACTATCCTTTCTCGTTCAGCAGCTAAAATTGCTGCTGTTCGCAAATTTACGTTACGATATTTTTTTTTAAGACGTTCAGCTTGCATACGTTGAGTTCTATCTCTTGGAACGTTGTCCATTAATCATTGTCTACACGACAAATGCATTTCCCTCGTGTCGGAGGAAGGGTTGTCATGGAAAACGATGGTGTCCCTCTACTAGGTACATTTTTTTTCCTAGAAAATCTCCTCATCATTCTTCTTGACAACTTACTGTTCTCTCGGTTACTAAAATTTTCGTTCCGAACGTCACTCATCCTTGCTTTGAAATTTGAATACAGGTTTCTCCATATTTTTTTCTTCAAGAAATGGGTTCTTTTTAGAGTTTAAAAAGGAAACTCCACCTCATTCCTTATGAATAATTAAATCCTGGAATCCAAAATTCACCTTTTATGAAGAAAACCTTTGGAACACAGTCTGATTATTCATATTGTTCCTCCAACTTCCCCGAGGAATCGTCTTGCATCTCTACTTCCTCATCCTCAATTATCAATCAATGAATCATTATGAAAGTTGCTTCAATTTTGTAAATATCATCTCTGGTAACATATTAAATTGTTCAACTGAACCGAGCCCTCTTCCTCGTCCATCACTACAACCTTTGATTGTGGTCTGTGGGAATTCCAGCGGCACAGGAATTCGATAACCTCAAGCGGCTAACCGCCCTTTTCAGTACTCAGACCCTCTCCTAGGAGAGAAGGCTTTTCCATTTAAGAGTGAATTTGAAGTCCGCAGGTTTCACAACTTGCTATGGTTAGTATTTTATGATGAGCATGAGGGAATAATAGAATATTGGACTGTTGGAAGTACCTACATGTAGCTCAATTAATTCTATACGTGCATGTCTTACAGTTCAGATGCATTCCATATATGCCATATTGCAACAACAGGTGTCTGTATTAGTACGTGAGGGTGCCTATAATTCAGAAAAATGACCCTGTCGACTCGTGTATTGATCATAGTTGTGGTGGTTCTACAATTTGAATGAATTGAATGAAAATGCATTGATACAGTTATATGAATTGTTCTCTCTCCATTAGATATTTATTCACTGCTGTTTTTCATCTTCCTTTGGCGTATACCACTTTGAATAATTCTGGTATACACTACCAATAGGTGATGATGCTCATGATGTTTTGAAATTAATATCTGCTCTATGGTCAGGTAAATACGGGATAATCGATGTTTCCAACCCACAGGACGAATTACGTACAATTCTATGGAATCATTCATTTTCATCCATTACCTTGCACAGAAATATTAGATATCGTTCGTCATACAATGTTTAGAGCATTGACGTTTTCAGCGAAGTTAACGTGATTGTTCTCAGTGAAGTTACCTATCATGAGTAGAGTTACAACCAGAGAGCCTACAAAAACTTTATAAATGTGCAGCCCCACTTCTCACCTCCAGTCTAGTGCCCTGTTAACAGTCATTAAAAATAATATTTTCATATTTTCATGCTTCTTCAGGTTCACGAATCGAGGAACTTATAACCATTCTTCTCCGGAGTTTTCTCAATTTTCCTTGAGAAAAAGAGGGTTTCGAGAACCTGAGAAGGGCTGCAGAACTCAAGTTCGGCACTCGCCTCAAACTTGGCCAGGAGTCGAGATTGTGAAGGAAATAATGCAAGATTTTGCCTCGTCCTTTCCTTTAGCTTCGTTCACCCTCTCTTCCCCTCGGGCTTCGTCTCTCTTTCCCTCTGACTCATCCTTCTCATAAGGGCTCCGAGTTTTCGGGCTCAACGGATGGAAATTAAAAACAACAAGTGATTCACGGCAGTAATTTCCAAGATAAACTGTCAGAGGAAAGGAAGAGCCTGAAGAAAAACCCATTATTCGTAGGTTTATGTTGTTCTCTCCCATCTCATTCCGCTGTGGTGACTGGCTACGGTCAACTGACACGATGAACCTATGAAATGCGTCTAGAATATGTAGGTAGTATCAACTACACTCGTTCGTGTATTGATGAGTTATGGTGAGAATATAGGCGAAGAAAGAAAGAACTTTATAATATAAAGTATATATTATAAGATATAATATATCTTATAATATATTACTTTATAATATATTATATTATAAAGTGTATAAATATAAGATATTATCTTACTTTTGGATCTTATACCGGGTGAACACTTTCCTGTCAAATGTGGAGCACCATGGTTGGAATTGAGCAATCCTGGTTGGTATTGAGCAATCCTGGTTGGATTTTTACTTGTATTTGTAGAAGGTTCAAGAAACGCCCGTAATCAATGTTCCCTCGTCACGCAAGTAAAAAAAAGGAAAACAATTTCACTGCCCAGTGTGATTTACAAGTCGAACATCCCATTCGAGACACGTAAAGTATGTTTCGTATCGATTTAGATTTTCTGGATCTATAAATCCAAGTGACATGCTGCTTCTGTTCCTGAATCCATTGGGCCCATTACGATTGACGTAGAAGATTCAAACAAAATAGAAATGCCTGAAGCCAATGAAACGGAAGACATTCCGAGTAAGCCCTTCTGAGGGAGGTCTATAAACTTTACTAATACTCTGGGACAAGGCAAGAGGGTTGAGGACGGTGCTAGGTGGGAGGGGTCGAGCCTTGAGGTCATTTGGATAAAAGCCAGGGTAGCTCCGTGGGTAGTAGGTTTTGGAGGGTAACCGCAGCAAATCAACCTTTTAGGGTCGTGCAGTTTTTGGAGTAGCGGAGGTAGAATTGTAGTTTCGTGTCCGGGCTGGAGGTCCAAGATTCGTAATTGTGGTTATTATTCACAAGGAAGGCTACGTAAGGTTATCTATACATTACCTTTTAGCGTAAAGGTCTTGCACTAGTGTTCCCGCGTATGCAAGTTGGTTCGTTTTGGTTTCAGCAAGGAGACATGATTCCTAACTTACTTGTCAAATCCTAGAAATTAAATGATTCTTCGATAGTGATTGAGGTGACCTCAATCCAAATCACCTCCGTCATCCATGATTGGAGTAATGAGTTATATATCATCCTACACATCTACCGGACATTTTATTTTCATTCCAGTAGACCAAGATTAGACCAATAGTGGATGTATTAACTACACTGGAGACCAAAAAAACCGGCGCAGTTGAATTTTTGTCGAAGAGTCAAGTTTACATCGATAACAGTTTGGTTAGAGTCAATAGTAAGGTCAATAACAAGGTTAACAGAGATTACTTGCCGAGGTCCATCCCTGTTTTTCCTTAACTATCCAGTTTTTTCCTGTAATGCTCTCATGAATTCACGATAGAAGCCTACAGGAAACCGTGAAACTGGTAGCTACACCAGAAGGCCGGCATCAGGGCGTCCAAGGGCGGCGGATCCTGCTGCAAACCCAAGCAGCTCAGTCCAAGCAGCGTGATCTCTAGCAAATTGAAGACGAGCCGTTCGGTGTGCTGGGGTGAGTAGAGGACCTAAAGCACGGACTCTGGAGTGAAGATTAACATCAGCAGGCTTCTGTAGGCTTCTATCGTGAATTCAAGAGAGCATTACAGGAAAAAACTGGATAGTTTAAAGGAAAAACAGGGATGGACCTCTGCACGTAATCTCTCTTAACCTTGTTATTGACCTTACTATTGACTCAAACCCAACTGTTGTCGATTTTAACTTGACTCTTCGACAACAATTCAACTGCGCCGGTTTTTTTGGTCTCCAGTGTATATAGCCTAATATAAACCGTTTTACGTATCGGTTAGTATAGATACTGTCTGGCAATGCTGATATCTGTACAAGAGGTTCTTCATGAAAGTAACCTACTGACTTTATCCTAATACTACTGAAGAATCATTTGAAGCTTCCTCGTTTGTGCGAAACAAGAATTAGATTTATAAGAATAGTGGGAAAATGCATTACATTGCAAGCTTTACTGTTTCCTTTCAATCATTTTTTTCATTGGTTACTTCTTGAAATAAAGTTATTTCTAGTTCTACGATACGCAAACTATTCACTTCTTTTCCGTGGACATCTGATTTATTCAAGTGATTATAGTCATTAAACGCTTTAATAAGTTTATCGGGCCGATTCAACGTTTTTCCCTCGTTTTGCATTTTATATACCTGTTGGACAATCTTTTACTTGTAAACTACAGAGAAAGTACTGGTAAATAACCACGCCCTAATGAGTGGTTATTTACGGTCAAAGGAACAGGTTTCGTGGAACACGTCGGTACTCCTCGAGGGCCAATATCAGCGCAATCGGGAGAATTGCCCGACTCTGTATTGTCCGATCCGTCGCCATTCTTCCAATCAGGGCCCGTCCTGTCCAGTTCAATTCCGTTTCCACACAAATACTTATCGTGTTGGCTGATTCGGTTGTCTTCTTGCTTTTGTGTTCTTCTCATACATCGTCCCTTAATATCGTCTTGACTTCTATACTCATCCCTTAGAGATAGTTACTCTGTGATTTGATTTTAGTTGTGCTCTCTCAGTTCGCTCCAGTTTGACAGATCTCTTGGAGGGAACAAACTAGCTAGTGGCGGGTTTAGGAGACTGAGACACCGATATGTTGCCTTGATTGTGGATTAAGGTGACACCCCTTTCCGCCTTGAGTTTACGACGTATGTGATCTCTCGAGACAATGAGGGATTTCGTGGACAGCTACTCAAGTTGTGCTAAGGGCTTACTTCAAGTCCTCCCATCTAACAACGTATTCTTAGATCCTGAATGTCGTAAACTAATTGGAGAAATTATGAATCTCCTGCTCAGTGTGTACCGATTATTGATCGCATTCACCTTCGATACAGTTCAAGTAAAAACCTATATATTAAACCAATACAAGTAAATTATCAGTTGTTAATCGATCATATCACGATTTTATTCATATTTCATATGAACAAATTGTTATTAGGTCAGCCTAGAATTCTGTTGTAAAATTGACGAGACCGTTACTGAGCTAGTTACCTCATATCTCCCCCCCCTCCCCCCCTCCCATATTCTGAGAGGACCTTTCTGGTCACCTCGGGTGAACGCACAATATTTAACTTCTTTATTTCAATTATACCGAATCGCACTCTAGATAGAACCGTTTCAAATCCCATTTTAAGTATGAATTGTTGCAAAACTATCGGACCGAATGCATCATGTGCGAGCGGTACATTTCGATTGCCTGAAGAAGTTATGCCTGGGTAAGTCTAAAGTGGATGTTTACAAAGACTTTTGAAAATCAGGAGAAACTAGTCTACTCAAGAAGCTTCAGTTTAGTCGTGAAAACAGAGAATGACCCCAACTCAAGACGGTTTCTCCAGCTCAGGACAGAAAAGCTTAGCTCTATGGAAAACCTTAAAATAAGCTTATTTTAAGGTTTTCCATAGAGCTAAGCTTTTCTGTCCTAGGATCCGCATGAAGAGCGGGATGTGTTACACTCCCCAGGGAGATGTTTTGCATCACTTCCTTCCAGATTGTCCAGTACTCTGTGAGTTTCAAGTGATAGCCTTCATAAAACCGGTACTTGCGCGGAATGAGACTATACCTCGGCGGACTAACTAAGGGTAGGTAGTTACTGTTGGAGCAGCGCTGTAAATTAACATGGCGGTAATATTTATAATAGAACTCCATTTTTGATTCGGTAAATTTATGTTCAGTTGTTCATTCTGAATGCTCTTATTCACTCAATTTCGCTTCCGACGGTCTAAAAACCCGTATCGTGGATTTAGCTTTTTCTATTTAGTAGGATATTATCACCATATTATGGTGATAATTTCTGCACAATTTCATTACGGTACATTTTCTCTTCTTCTATAATTATAGTAGTCAATCAATAAATACCTACGTTTATTTGTGAAAATCCGTCATTAGATTGTTGGCAGGATACCTACCTGCCGTACTCCTGCGATACTCTTATTCTTGCACCAGCTTTTACCTACAAATGATGTTCACTATCATCGGAATCTGCTCATCTACCATAGAAATCTGCTTATCTAACATATTGTGTCTGCTGATTTTTTGACCGTGTATTATCACGTGTACTAGATCCCAACTTTCTCAATAGATAAGATTTTATACAGTTGACCCCATAACATGCCAAGATATAAGTCACAACATACATACTTCATTAAGCACGGTTGGACTACAATCTTGTCGCCCTATACAAATTATTGTTTTTTATGTGCATAATAAATATAAATTTTATAGATGGCGGAGGATAAAGGCTTCAGAAAAACCCCAAGCAGGCATCGTATCAAAATGTTTCAATTCTTTCAATTTATTGTTCTTACATTTTCGGTAGGTAGCCGTCTATTCGCATTCACCAGAATATTCGACTATGCGTCCAACGCTTCTTGAATTTCTATCCACCCTCCTCCCGTTCAACACTAATCGAAGTGAATTCAGTTCATTGAGTATTCTAAACGGGCTATTGCGATTGATTTGTCAAAAGACTGGACCCCCAATTGTTGAGTTTGCCTACCAACTCACATTCCAGTTGGCTTCTGCGAGTGCATTCCCTCTCCTCCCTCAACATACCCGAACATGGGTGTAATTTATGAATTGAGCCATACTTACTTAGCTCTCACGACAATGTACAAGTAAGTACAAGTTAATCCGTCGGCATTTCATACACCTGAAATTTATTCCTCTCCAGTCGCGTCTCTGAATCGAAAACTGTTCAAGAGGTTATGATGCATTTCGCTTGAGCGCTCGTCAAGGCGGGACTTGTGTTTGAAACGGCATCCGATCATGCGGAAAAAATACGTTCTACTGAGTATTTCAGATTCTGTTGAAAACGAATCTACCAGGAAAATTATACCAAACCTTACTGTCTCGACGACATGGCTCAGAATTGGTTATTTGAAGGTTGGAATCCATTTTGGGTGAAGGAGTTTGTATGAGGAGCTAAGGCACCTATCGTCTAATTAAACATTCGAAGTATGTTATCATCGTCTAGGATCTAGTCACTAGGTATACAAAAACATTCGAAGTGGTACCTATAAATTTCTGTTTACATGAATTACGATTTTTTACCAGTATTCAAGCGCTTAAATTTGCACACTTTCTGTTATCTTCTGATGATTCGTTATATGGGAGAATATTAAAACTATTTTCAAGAATGGGAGGTCTTTGAGAACGACAAAATGAATATTACCAAATCTTCCAACCATTCTCAAATCCTACTTTAAACTCATCGTTGACAACACTCCTGGTCTTCAGCACGTCTCCTTATTCTTATACGCCTGTGCATGTTACAGAAATCATACGTGGGTCGAACCAGAGAAACCCACCCGATATAATCTAGTCTATCTCAAGGTTATTTCTTCAAATGCTCTCCGGAACTTAGGCCAGCGTATGTATTACTCCACAGTATTATTCTGTCCACGCTTATGGTATCCTGGCTCCGTTCGGCGGTACTCCTCCTTTCATTTAACCGTACTTTCTACTCACGGGTCGGATCCCTACCTTAAAAAATCGTCTTTGCTCGCATCCTTATATACCCGATGTGAGATCCAATTTCCTGCTCCATCGCATACTCCCACTGAAGTCTTAATAATTCAAAACACGTTCCGCTTACTCGTCTTTGCCTCGGATCTCGAAACGTATTTGCTGGGTAGCTGATGGCTAAATGGGCGCCTGGTACCAGATTCTGCGGTCATTAAAAGGCAGTCCTCAGAAAGGATGTGCCAGTTGCAAGGTTTTTAGGAGCTTCAATTTCTATGGTGTGTTTCGTATTCTTAGCCAGGCTAGGAAACGGCGAGTGGTGGCGTCATTAGTCGCACCTGCCCTCCATTCGTTAGTCGAAGGAACATTAGGGCCAATGGAATGCTCCTTTCATCTTCCAACCTGCTCTCTTCATGAACTGTTCTGTACGTACCTCTTTTTTTTTTTTGTTACTGGTATTATGAGAGGACCTCGTTTGAAATCCTTTATGAATTTCTGAGTACCTGCTATTCTTATTCACCATGAATCTCCTAGCCGTTTGCCTCGAGGTTGACATTAATTAGTTGACACTTGTTAAGAGTTTAACTCTATGCCATAATCTTTTGTATATCAAGTAAGTTACAATATTTAAATAACGATTATGGAATACATCATTTAGAGTAACAAGTAGTTGAAAAAAACTACTACGTAGTACGTAGGAAGGTCATCGATGTTCAATGAGCACAGGAGGACTAGTAATGAATTAGATTAATGAAGAGCAACTGTTTTATTTTTTTAGCAACGGTCATCTTCATGTTTAGATCACTGTTACCCATAATGCATAAAGATCGCGTGTTTTCACACGCTGTTGTGAAGTGTTCAGGATTTGGAGTTACATAATTTTATATAAGTTTTGCTCTTTCTCCACATTATCGTGTTGATATGGGAATGTTAGTGTTTACATTTCGAGAATGGACTGTAGCGAGCATCAAGATCACATAATAAATTAACTTGAATCAAATCAAATAAATCGAATCAAACGATGTGTTCTGTTCTAGTGCTTCATGAAGAATTAATACATAATTAGGGTCATGCTTGAATCCAGTGAGATGAGCGAAAGTTATATGATGGGGTAGGAAAAACGAACTTTATAACAATACCGCTAGCGGAGGAAAACTTTGCGAAGGTATATACCTGTTCCAAACATTCCATATAATTACAAATAGTGAAAAGTTTCATGTTAGCAACTTGTAGTAGTTCTATCATTAGTTTCGTTCCAATACCGAAAAAGATTATTTGGCATGACCGCCACTATTTCGATTGAATCAACTTCCAACTCCAACTCTCTCTCTCGCTCTCCCCCCCCCCCTTTCGTGAAATACGAGTAGGGGAGGTTTCTTCTGTACCTCGAGGCATATTTTGTGCGCGGCAAAATAAGGAAAAGAAGAGATGATGGTTAAAACGACTATACACCGAGTATAGTAATTCCTGGGCAAACATTTGGTGGATGGGAAGAACATCTGTGTAAACATCAACCGCAAAAGCTCTTAGGGTGGAATAATTGAACACATATACCTGCAGCCGGTATGCCCGGTGCGTAAAATCCTGGAAACGGATTTTAAGAGTAAGGTATCATTAAATGTATTGATCTCTTTACATCAAGCTCACTCCTGTTGAGGGACACATGATATTTTATTTTCTTGTTGTAAAAAGGTATTAGCGAATCACATATTTATGATTTCTTCTCATGCCTTATCCACAAGTAACAATGCTGAAGGTAGATTGCTGAGAATGAAGGGTCATTTTTTGTACATTTTATGTATCTGAATAAATTAAATAAAAGTGTCATTGAAACAAATTGGAATCTTGGCCCTTCGAAGGAATGTCGGGCCTAGGAGTAAGTAAGTATCTCCCCAAAAACAACTCCGTTGTAAAAACTGGCCCGCCAAAAAACCTCAGCCGCAAAAAGGAATGATATCCATTGATACAAATTGACTAGTTCGATGTAATAGTAAATTTTTCATACAATCGCCCAAACTTATATGCAGTATTGACTAGTAATATGCAGTATTGACTAGTTCGATGTAATAGTAAATGTTTCATACAATCGCCCAAACTTTGCGTTAATTGATTAAATGTTTACCTCCTTGTGTATATTAATTATTGTTCGAGTAAAGTGAAGGTCGCCTCCTTGAGATCCAGGTGTCCTATCATTCTGTCTGTAAAGCAACGTGCAACTAAGTTAGCGTGAATGGCTGGAAAACAGGCGGCAATTAAGTAGATTTGAATGGCTCGAAATATTGTGAGATACGCCGTCTAAGATCTCAAAATGAGATTCAAGCCTTGAACTGGTAGGCTTAGCTGCCAAGACTTGAAACACGGTGACATCGTAGTGGCAGGAAGTGCGGGGTAAGGGAATCGGAAGGACGCATTATACAGTAGCGGTAGACGACTTTGCCGTAATTGGAATATTCCTAATCTGCCTAATGATGTCTAGTCAGCAGCTGCTGCTGCTGCCTCTGATTTATGGATCTCTGTGAACAAGTATCACACGCCCCATGATTGCGATCGGAATGCTTACCATTGCGAGAAAAGGGAGATGTCCAAGATGTTGGAAGTTGAGTGATGGATCGTGGTATAATGTAACGGTTCGTCGTGATGCAACGATGTTACCAAACGGCAATCAATCATAACAACACGAATGGAGTTCTTGGATATTGCTCCTGGAGAACTGATTAGTCGAAACATCCTCGTCCTTCACTATGCTGTTTTCATTCTCCGTTGACAGGATAGATTCGCCACAACATGTGGGGATTTCTTTTCGTGTCACCTCTTTTCTGTTGAAATGAACGGGATCGGTCAGGGTATCAGGAGTCGCGAACTCTGTATTTATGATGTTCCACACTGACAGAGAAACGTTGATATTTCAAGGAACTTACGTTTCCCGTAGATTAGATCCAAGAATTTTTATTGAATGACGTGACAGACTGTCATTCCCAGTTTCCCAAAATAAATGGGGGAATCTGGAAAACCAAAGGTATGAAAAGTTCAGTAAGGTACTATGTAATCTAGTTCCCCTCAAATCCTCCGTATAGAACGAAATCCAGAATAATTCGAAAAAAACACACGGGCGTGGGTATTAGCTATCTATTTGAGTTGTTTTCTCTTGTTCAAGTCGTAAATCGTAAATGAAATCGTAAATCAAGTCGCAAATAAAGTTAACTTGCACGCACGGTGAAATAATTACTAAAAAATAAAAACCCCACTATAGGATTTTCATTTTGTAATAATTATTCCACCATTACTGTGATAGTAGATCAGTTTACTGACTGTCTGACAGAACTACAATTTCACAAATATTCAATTGATTCGATCAATTTAGGATTGCATGATGTTACCTTTCGCCATGGTTTACCAGCCTGCATCTGCAGTAAACTTATATCAATTGGTCTTTATCAATAAATTGCCTGTTCGATCGTTTCTTGCTGAGAGGTGAGAGTCCTGCGATTGCCCACCTTCATTTCGGTGACTCTGGCCAATAGCGTATTGTCGAATGAAATAGAATGTGGTGGGAAGTTGGATATTGACAGTGAGCAGGAGGAACCTGGAGAGGTCCATGTATGTGGTTATTTACTTGCATGCAGAACATTGACCTGGACAGAAAAGTGGCCCATGAAACAATATAATCACTCGATGAAAAATTAGCTATGTTTTCGGTAAGAAGCGGCTTCAGTAAAACTATGGGAAGATCTTTCACAACAAAGGTTTTGGGTTTGTTGAATCGAACACAGATCAACGAGACAAGGTCTCATGGCTGTTCAAATGATGAGGAATCATGAATACGGTCTAACAGTGTTTTCGGATTCTCCGAAAAGCGAAAGCTTCTTCCCAGAAGAGTAAACCAGCATTGTTGTTAGTGAATAGTGAAGGTAACGCCATTTCGAGACCTGAACTACTTAAAATGAAGACGGAGATGCTTCTACATCTAATCCGGAAGGATGGGCAATAACAATGAGACGAAACGGTCGGAACAAGAATTCTCGAAGAAGAAACTCCACGTAATAAAAGCAATAGAACCCATCTGGAATAGGAGTGGAGGTACATGTTCACAGTCCTAAGGAATTCAAAGTTTCAGCACAAGAAGAATGTGTACAACCTCCCTCACAAATGCACTTACAATACAAATACTGCTTTTAAAGGTAGGGATTCAACGAGCATCCTTCGTTGTTAAATCCGTCATGGTTCGGTGGGTGAAGGGCGTTAATCAATGGTATTTTACTAGGGTCTCGATAACAGCAAGATTGTTTAGGTAACAATCCCCTTGAAACGGAGAGAAAGCTAAATAGCGTTAGACGTTGTCTGAAATACTTCCTCACGTAAAATCAAAATCTCTCAGATTTCCGAAATCCACTTCAAATTCAGCTTTCCATTAAACTTGTGGTATGTCGTTATTTCATCAGTCCATTTATTCATTCTTACGTCGGCAAAGAATCTCTTATGGTTTATTAGCTTCTATAATAAACCTTCGGAATCGCCCAAGAATTAAAAAAAAAAAAAAATATTACATCCCTGCAAAATTGGAGGGTTTACGTTTCAAGATAAGTAGACTCAGAAAATCGAATTTAAAAAACTCTGCAAATTCTGGACACCACGGTTTATCATCTTCTTTGTGCAGGTTACCCTTCTGTCTAGATCACTAACTGGTAGATTAATTATTATAATGAATCATAATCATTATCACATAGTGTAAATTATTATTAGGTAATAATTGCTAATGATTATTAATTATTGCTGCTAGTAAAAATCAAGAATAAAGATTGATAATAATTATCAATCTTTATTCTTGATTTTTACTAGCAGCAATAATTAATAATCATTAGCAATTATTACTAATAATTAAAAGTTTCAAGGTTCATTGTGGTGCTGGTTGGAACCCGTAAATCAAATTTCGTAATTTTAGCACAACGCTAACTGGGCAAATTGGAGCGTACGGCGGAAAAAGGTTTGTACGACCAGCCGTTCGTTTACAGTGAGGCCTCAAAGGTTTAGCCAATGAAAAACCTTCATAAGGGCGTGTACCTAACGGTGGTAAGGCGGGAGAACGGTCCTCTGGGGAATAGATAATTCCAATAACATTGTTTCGTCACATCGAGTTCTAAGATACTTTTCGTGTCTGAGGAATGAAGAATATTTCGAAGATTTGGTGGTAGGTTATTATTGAAGAAATGTTATTGCCGATGTTGGTAGGTACAAGTAAAAATCCGAGTATTATATCAATAAAAGTTAATTCTAAATAATGTTTCATAATGTATGAATGATTCATTTATCATTTATACAAATAATTTATAGACCATTACTGAGTTTGTTACCGACCCCCACCCCCTTCCCTCACCGTCACAACCCAACTCTGAAATAACCATCTGAGCACCTATTTGAACAAATATTCTAGCGCATCACTCAAGTTGCTTCGTATAGTTGAAGGTCTCACAAGGTAATTGTATGCACCTGTATGACCTGTACGGAAGATGAAAAACGGGTGTGGATGAATTTTCATCGAAAATTTAATAGGTATTCTGGAGAAGCTCAAAAATGAATTTCTGCCGTTCTTGTATTATGAATCGAACATAAATTATGCGGACCATGACATTGTGTTTCTTCTCATTCACACGGTGAACTTCTTCCACTCGTCAGTGACCAACTATATTATTTTAATTCATGAATCATTAAATTGATAGAAACATAGAAGAACCACATTCTGTGGTATTACTAATCCAATGTTTTATGACCATATTACTACGGCATTCAAGTCTTGTGGGACTTTAGAGGCCTCAGGGCAGCAATTCAGACTGATCTGGGTAAAACACCACTGGGTAAAACACCACAGCTGGTGGACTCATATGCAAAACAAGCCATAAAATGTCCAACGATAGATGTTCAAGGTTCAGTGTACCCCCAACGGACCTCCATAGAAGATTCAAAATGCTGATGATAAAATCATGGCAAATAACATTTAAAAGTTGTCCAGCTGGAGCCAAAACAACAAAATTTGATTTAATCAATCTTCCCGATAGTTTTTCTGAAGCCATGGTACGCGCACTGTTTCCAAAACGATTGTTAGAATGCGAACAGGACAATACGTAACAAAGCCTATCTGCGCAGAACTGGAAGAAGCGAGAGTGAGATGTGTGACGTTTGCCGCGTGCCAGAGACCCTATCACATTTAATTCTCGACTCCACAAAATATACACAAGAGAGAAACTCCATCCCCAAACCTTCCTCCGAGCAAACTACTTTACGTTCTATGAAGCTCTTTACATTTTTGTGCCATATAGATATTGAAATTTAGATTATCTACATACCTACCGATGGCTTTATCGATGCCAATAAATGAATAAATTTTAAAAAACGCCCGTTTTGGTGCTCATGTCTGCGGCGGTGGGATGCGTCCAATAGAACAAAACAAATTGATACACGTTTTATGTATCACCTTTCTCAATTAACTTCCTTGTCCTTTTCATCTCTATCAATTCCTCACTTTGTGGACCTCGCCGTTGAGAATTAATTTCAAACTCGTTCCCAATTCGGCCTACAGTAGGTTATTTACTTAGAAAAGTTCCAAGGATTTTATTCCTGATTCTGTGTTTTATTTTTTTAATTCCTAAATGAAATGTTTTGACTTCAGTCGAAGTGTTTGTGTGGCCCCTAGGGCGTTTTTACAGCAAAATACTCGGTCACACGATGTAATTTAGCGGTCAAGTGCTCAATTAGAAACCTTGGTCGTCCCTCGACCGAATAGAGGCTGAGAGAGGCTTTTCGTTGCCTTCTGATGAAAACAAAGGTGTGTCCACAAAGAAAACAAAGGATATCGAAGGATCATCCCCACCTCTTGGGACAAGAGACCATTCACGCGTTCGGTCATTATCATCCGTTACCCCCGTTCTGTACTTTCCGTCAACCGCAGATGCTCATCGCTTTTTGCTCTACATTGAAGTAGGTTGGTCGTGTTTTAAAAGGTTGCTCGTCAGTTCAATACCTGACCCCCTCGGCTCTCAAATCTTTACCTCCCTCATGCGCTGGGAGGCGGGAACAAAAAATCGAACGTTAAATAAAGTTAACTGACGTTTAGCAGGACGTTAGCCCGCAGTGCGGTTTTCATGTTCCTGTTCAATGTAATTATTTCATGCTACACTAGCTTTATTGTTTCTCCGGTGCCCGATGCTTTGGAAGACCTTCAGAATTTATAATCAGGTCGTTTCCCCATTTGGAAAAACAATGTGGTATGAGCATGAGAAATGAAAATTGAAAACCCGACTTTTTATGTTATTTAAGTTACTATTGCACGTAAACAATAGTTTCCATGTACAAAAAAATTCAAAATCACAATTGAAATCTGATTGATTTGAAACTGTGACGTTAAATGGCGCGCGGTTGTGACGTCACCCATCCGCCGTTTTTAGTGTCGTGCTCTGGTTCTGCGATTCGGTCATTAGCCGCAAGGTGCGCCCCGATCAATCAGATGCTTCAGCCGTTCTGACGTCATCGCGCGCTTTTTATGAACATGATTGTGTTTCTCTGTCCATAAAAATAAGGGTCAAGTAATTTCGACGAATAGTTCCCACTTTCACGTTTTCAACAAAACGATTCGTTTTCAACAAAAACTCTTTTAAACAAGTCTTGCGCAGGCGCCATTCATAGAGTGATTTGTGTTTTGGGGGATTTTTGAAAATGTTTGAGATGCGAGCGCCAACGAGCATCCGGAGTGCTCGGCAACAGCGAAGCGAGCAAGAAATCCTTCGCGCATGCGCAGTGCCGGTCATCAGGTGGATCCCATCCTCTCCTAAGTGACATCAAAATATTAAAATATAATTTTTAATATGAGATTTGCTCTACCATGATTAGGTACCACATACATAATATGTGTATAATGAAGACATATTATGTATACACTTTGCATTGAGATGTGGCGCAATGTTTGAATCGTTGAGTAGTAGTATAGTACAGTAGTATGGGCTCCGATAACCCAATAAGAACAGTCTTGTGAAGTTGATTCTATTTATAAAACGTTCTGCTTCTTTAGTACGCTCAATTTACTGTGTACCCCTAGAACTTTTCCGACTAAGTGCGCTAATCGAACCTTCTCTACGGCGGGTACAGGGACCTTAATTTCTTATCACCTGGAAGTTATTCACGTCACGGGTCCACACCTCTCAACCTTCGCATCATAAGTACGCATCACGTTTTACTATGCATCACGTGGCTGAAGTATTCCAATTTCCTCCGTTTCCTCGAGAATATCACTTATATTGTCTTTCCTAGATCTCCCAATACCTCGAGGATCATTTTCTTGGCTGTTCAAGGTATTCCCTGCAGACTGGTCCTCTATCTCACACTTTGTTTTTTTTCTTGTATAAACTTCATCTTCGATCCTTCAGTAAAAACCTCTGCAAATTCTTGATACAACGGTTTATTATGTTCTTTGAGCAGATCACCCTAATCCAATTAACGGAATGATAGATGAAACTTTGGCTCAACATCCAAATTGAATTTGTTCAAACAAATAGGTATTGTTTAAACAATTTTACAGTCAGGAAACCAATTGAATATTGCATTGTCATCCATCTACGACCCATGTTTAAAATTTCAAGTCTGTGGCTCAACATCCAAATTTGATTTATTTAAACAAACGTGTATTGTTTAAACAATTTTACAGGCAAAAAACCGAGTGAATATTGCACTGTCATCCATCTGCGACCCATGTTTAAAATCTCAAGACTCCAGCTCATCATCAAAATTTAATTTGATTAAACTAATAGGTATTGTTTAAACAATTTTAATGACAAGAAATCGAGTGAATATTGCATTTTCATCCAGTTCTGACTTATATTTAAAATTACAAATCCCTAGCTCATCGGGAACTTGAAAAACAAGTAGTGAAAATTATTAATAATTAAGTATTGCTAGTTATTAATAATGTTTATGAATCATTTTTAATAATGATTTAATCATGATTTAATCATTTAAATCATTTAATCATGATTTAATAATGATTTTCTTACTGACGGTCAAAAAATCACACACTTATTATTTACTATGAATTTACTCGATATCTGAAAACCATGTGCTATTAGAATATAGACCCGACAGGCTGCCGCATGATTCACCCTCATGTTGACGAATTTTGATTTGCTCGAACTTTGACCCCTCATTGTGAACGAACGGCTGATAAAAATTCAAAAAATAAACTCTATCTGAATATAAACTAAAAACTTTGCATTTTTCGAGATATGAAATTCTCAAAATTTCAAAATTTGTTTTGAACCCCTTTCCCTTAACCGAATGTTATGAAAAGTTTCACGGACTGTTTCTTATTCGATTTTTGGAATCTACGTACTTATCTTGAAACGTAAACCCTCAAATTTTGAGGGGGGGGGTAATTTTTTTTTTCTTGGTCGATTACAAAGGTTCATTATCGAAGATAATAAACCAAAAGTTGAACATTTTTGGTGTGAAGGTCTAGAAAGTTACCTACTATGTAGTTCTGTTTCACAATAATTGTTTCAATACTCTGTTCTTACGTGAGTAAACGATGGCTTTCTGCGATACCGTCATCTTGGCCAAGCAAGATTGAACCATTAACCGAATCTATGGTTTTTTGTAAAGTTACCTGGAAATGACGTTGAAATATTCTGAACATCGTCTTCCGCCGCTTCTAGAGTGTTGGGGGTAGGGGGGGTGTATACAACTTTTTTCCACGTACCTCTTAATTGTTATCTTCCTATCTCTTCTCCCATGTGGTCATGATTAAATACATTTTCAAATCGATTGTTTTTCGTTGTACACCAAGATTTTTTCGTTTTCACTGAATTACTCACAGCTGTGTCTCGTGTGGTCAGAGTGGCCTTAACACTTAAGAAGACGTTGTAACATTATTATTCAGGGCCTTCCTGCCCTGACATCACACCGGTGCGGGTCTAACCGAATATATCACGTGCACCCTTATGTCCTTGTAATGTTGGCGGGCTTCAGCGACCCTCTTCCTCAAAGTACCTCTATATCATAAATGAATATGTCCTCTTGGGGATACAATGGGAAACACTTTCTAGATGTTTTCTCGTGAGACAATAGTTACCTCCACCTAACCGGTTGGATTTTGAAAAAAATGAGAAGTAGACGTTGCAAATTTTGTTCTGACTTTTTTTTTTTGGCCTGTTGGTTTTTATTTGTTGCATTCGATACCGAGTTTTCTGACGTGCTATTTGAGATTAATCCCCTCAGATGACCTCGTACTGTATTGCATATTGGCGATTCTCTAAGGCGTCAGTCACGACGCCCTAAAAGTTCATTTACTAATTGAGGCATTGATATGAACCGCGTCAATTTGGTAAATCCGCTATGTCGACAGGCGCTCTATACCTTGGTCTCCCTGAGGTTTATAACCACGAAAAATACATACCATCGGTTGGTTCTTTTCACAAATAAAACCCTAAGGCTTTCCGATTTTTTTACAAGGAGAACTCATAGCTTTATGAAGCTGGAAGGAATGATAACGATAATGTGTGGTTTGAACTCGTAACGTGCAGAGAGAGGGTTCCAAACTGTTAGAGTTGAGAATATTGTGTAGTTTTTCCTGTACTATCGGGGTTTTTATTACCCTCTCCGCTGCTTCGCTTTCTCCTGGTTAGGGTAGGGAGGGCGGTCTGAAGGCCCCTGTTTGTGGAGTGGAGACTGTTCCTACTCGCCCCGAATCTTCTGGCGTCTCTTGTTTATTTAGCTTATCATTACTTGCATTGATTTTATTACTAGGGTGCTGGAGCATCACTATATTCTTCAAACCGAATAAGTACTCATTGTCACCTTCATCCAATTGTATCCAATTAATTTTGTATATTTTTTCTGTAATGCACGATACTTAACAACATACCATTTCTTTTTCAGGTAAGTACTAATCCGAGGACCATCTTGTTGGTGAGTAGGCACTAGTTATGTCCTATAAATTCTAATCGAAACTCTGCAGAAACACATTGTTACACATCGCATTGAATTCTTGGTCCTTATATATTTATTTTTTCATTTGAAATCGGAACAGCCGTGGCTAGTAAAATAGGGTCGGTTGTTCAAATAAAGGTTTGCAGATAACAGTGAAGTTAGAAGTTATATAGGCTATATTATCGTGGCTCAATGGGGTAGATATAAAGGGTGAATTTGCTATAAAAACACGAAGACAATACTGATGGATTGGCTTTCCACCAGCCACCTGTTCATGGAGCGTCGTTTAAATAACGGTTAGTCGTCTAACGACAGTTTTTCCTGCTCCAATTCTTTCTGATATTCGCCTTACGATCAAAGAAGAATCAAAATTTAGTGTCTCACATCTCAACTACATCTTGTCATAGTATTACGCTCTTTACTCAGTCTGTGTGCTCTGCTACGCGTTGCTCCGTGAAAGCGTAATGTATGTAAACTCAACCGTTCGTAACCGACGTATTCATAGTGCTTATCCAAGCACACACGTGTATTAAGTAATCATTTTGGCTCTTTTGACTCTACTTTCGCATTTCTCATCTTTCGAGGCTTTGTATTGAGAACGCAAACAAAATTGGAGACTGCGGAAGAATAGAATTTTTCTCCTCTTTTGGAGTAATTTAACTCATGTGGTAGACGCTGTAAAGGTGTGAGAAGCGTAAAAAAGGTTTGCCAGCGTGGATGCATAATTCATTGTGCTTACCTTCTCATCTTTCTCACAAGGTCCACCGGACCAGAAAAAACAACAGAGGTCCTGTTGGCATGAACGTGATGATGAGTGTACTTCACCCTGGCTAGTAAAAGTATTTTCTTTACATTTAAATAAACCTTCGCAGAAAGTTTTGCGCATGTGGTCCAGGTAGCTTCAGCATTTGGTAGATATGTACTTGTATACCATATCAAATATCTTTCACCCGCAAGAAAATTGACACAACTCAAAAAAATGTATTATGTGGGTTTTACCGTAACAATGTTCCTTCTTGGTGTGCGTAACATGACATGTTCCTATCTTTATTATTTAAACCTAAATTAACTCATGTTATTAAAACGACTTAATTTAGGTTCATCATGAGATTTTTGGTAGACAAACATAATACGTTCATATTATGAAACATAGTATCGAGGGTCTCACGGCAACATCCCACATCGTCACTTTTGGCCAAAATGAGTTATGCATACCATTCGAAGCGTAAGTATAAATTAGGTACCTAAGTTAGGTAACCCTAAATCTCACGATTTATTTTACTGAATTACTCAGTAAACATAGTCATTGGCAGATGGTTTTTTGGCTCTGCTGAAAAGTCGCCCAAATAACGATGTGGGAAGTTGCCGTGAGACCCTCGATATTATGAAACATTTCTAATTTAGATGCAAGAGCTTCAGGGACAGTTTGAAGGCTCCTCGGAGGTATGAGTATTCGGGTCCGGTCAGTGTTTTAGTCAATCTTTCCGCTGGAATTTCTTCCGTCTTGAGATACTCGTATCCACAATCTTCTGCACCGCAAATCAAGTGCAAATGTGTTTTGACTCAGAACTGATCATTGAATTGTTTGCAGTACCTCTATCTTTTTTGGGGCGTTTCAAATACATTGTCTTCTTGGTTTCTTCGGTAAGTATTCGGTTTCTTGTGTCGATGGGATTTCACGATTCCCAAATCAATGGAGGTATTTGCTTGCGCATTACTGTGTCTGATATGCGATCCACCGTGTAAGATCCCCAACCTTGCCTGTCCTCATGAAGGTCAATCCTGTTATTTATTCGCGGTTCATACTGTACTTCACCATTTGCTGCTAGCCAGCTGTCACATTTTAGACTTCCACCTCCCTAACGTTAGTGCAAAGAGTGATGAGAATAAAATAGACCTTCGTTGAAGAGCTAAGGATTAGCATAGCACCATTCTATCTGCATATCGTCAACATATTGAATACAGCAGGTACATGTAACGTAGTGTAACTACTTTTGAGACTATGTTCCAAGGAAGCGCGGGGGTTTAGCTTATGATAAACACTCCTCACCGAATGTCAACGCAAGAATGATATTCTAATGTAGTAGTAGACTTGACATCCAGCGGCTATCAGTTCTCATTTCCTGTCCGTACTCTCTCCCTCCCTAATATGAAAGTTTGGATCCCACCCACACCCATCCACCATAGTGCGCCTTCATCCCGGCTTTACTGTCTCAACCAGCTCGTTCCATCTACGGTAGGCCCTTCGGAATATCCCTCCTCTTTTCCTTCCTTGAGAACCAACAGCAAAAAAAAAAAAAAAAAAAAAAACTTCTCCGTAGTATATAGTACATAGTTTCCTCCCTTTCACTCTTGCTCATTTTTGATACCGTCTTGAAAACTTTTGTCCGAGACCCTTTTTTCCCTTGACGTTTCCCGACTTATAAACTCCGTTGCTGTTCGGAAACGCGAATTCTTCTTCTTTTTAGATCCAGAGAACGACCCTGGAGGAACATTAACAGATATTGTTACTCTATCAGTTATATATGTATTATGAACGGTTCATATAGACCAACTCTCTTATCAAAACACTCCTCCTCAGTATGAACAGATAGGTAATATATTATACTGAACTCCATTTTCAACATTTTATACTTGTACTTTACGTTGGCTTTGAATCAAGTTCATTTTCTCGCTTATTAAGCATAAAAATGGAGTTCAACGGTTATCGAATATGCGATAGAATTGGGAACGGTTTTCTCGGTGTTCTTCTACGAAACTTATGACGTTTTGCTGAGTATGTTGTTTGTATGATAACTTCCTCCGGCGTCTGGACGTTCTTCTCCGGCGTTCAAAAATGAGTAGATTTGTGTTAGAATTGCAACGGTCGCTAACATTAAAAGTAGAGGAAGTAACGGTAATGTAAACCAATATTTCTGTCAATTGGGGTTTGAATCCATCCCTTGATATCAACTAAATGTATTTGTACGTAGCCTTTTGAGATTATAACTGTCCCTTAAAATCCCAACTTGCGCCAAAATGTTTGTATACATATACGAAATGTACCTAGAACTCAAAGATGAGCAAGGAAATGAGTGGGTTATGCCAACACCAGCGCAAGTAGGGCTACCAGTTGAAACGCGTATTTGAAAATAAGTTATAAGTTATTGAATCGATCGAAATATTGGGGAATGTTGTCAGTATTATTATTAGTCAATTGTTAACATAACAATTGTTATTTAGACCCAAAAAGTCTTCAATTGTGGCTCACCCTGAACTGTGTAGGGTGAAAAAACAGAAATTTTCTTATATTCTTCTATTTGTTTGTCATGCTCGAACGTGGAGCCCCCACAACATAATATTATTCTCATTTGTTCTGCGTTCTCTTCTGCGTAATTCTTTCAAACCACCATATAGCGTTTTTTGGAAAATAACAACTTCGTGTGAGTAAGGAGTTTTCTTCATAAGGGTATCAAATTTCTGTCTTGATGAATGGGACAGTCTAACAAAAACAAGTGAAGAATATGAAGAAAGAAGAAATATTGAACCATGAAATAAAGGTCCCGCACAAGCGAAATCATGATGATGAGCCCAGGTTGCCTTGATGTGGGAGAGTAAGCGTGAGCTTGCTTTCGGCTGGCGAAGGGAGGCTGCCAGAGAAGAAAGTTGAATAATAGAAGGAGGCAAGGGAGCTGCAAGGTGTCCGCGCACTTTATCCACAGGTTTAGCGTTTGTTGCTGATAAGACTTCTACCTTGACTATGTGAAGGTCGGCTGAGTGCTAATGATAACGGATAGGCCCTCGTTCATCATCCTTTCCCTCCCCTGAGGCTTGAGAAAATCTACGCATATTCTCCCCATGTGTTTCGTTGTGGAGGTTTTTGCAAATAAGTCTCTTTCGGCTCAATTAAATCAAACAGTCCGCGGGAGTTGTCTATTGTTCAAGATGGAAAAACTTGTCATCATGGAGGGACGAAGAAATGGTTGAGTTGTATTTACTTTTTCTGTTGTGCTGTCATTATTTTACTATTTTGAATTCCCATACCATCCGGTGTACCACTTTGAAAAGTATGATGAGAGTTGAACAGTATTGCTTGAATAAATTACGTTTACATAATGTTGCATTAACATGCTACGAGTTAAACTGGCCAACTCGTACATAGCCCATTAGGGGAAAGTGGCGGACCCCCATCTCTTGACAGCGCTGGTCTCTAATGGCATTTTAATTGGATTCGGTATAATGATCTCTCGATGGCAGTGCAGAGTGGATGAAGGCGCTGGGCGTTTGGAATTGAATGAATTCGGCTTCCTCTCGAGTTTAGAGATGGTAAGATGTGGGTGTCATGCCCCAATCTGGTATGATCGAATGCAATTTGGGCGAAAATTAGTCCTATGGGTATGGTGTCATTATGAAATCCTTTAGTAATAGTATGAATTATCGCAAAGGATTTTCCAGAATGGCCTTAGTTTTCCCCCTTTCCGCCAGATGCCCCTTACGCTACCCTCCATACTCAGCTTCTTTGCATTTTTTGGGAAGAAACCGTAAAAATCTTGTGAGATCTTTAAGCATGTTTCAGAAGTTTTTATTCATGTCACATCCATTAAATTACCACAAACACTCTAGATCCTTGAATAGCATCAGGTGTTCAGTGTGACTTGATTTCCCCAGTATACAAATAGGCATGGAGTTTTCATGGAATTTAGACTAAATATTTCCAAGACCATCGTTGACCTAGTTATCGATTGCCCCTCACTCGGACAGGATCAGCTACTTACTCGAGCTATTACACCATATTTTACATGGCTATCATATTCAGAACCGTGATCTATATGGAAGGTTGGCTTATACAAATAAAAGTGAAAAAGAAAATGAGTCGTGGAACATTTTCCCTTGTTGAACGGTTGTTCTCATGATTGAATCCGGTTTCTCATAATTTAGGTTGAAAGAGTGCCTTCCGCGAAAATACCATTCGTATGACATTTCAGTTCGCCTCTCTCGGTTCGCACTAAAAATGAAAAGTGTGTAATTATTTTTCCAGTAAAGAACGTTAATGCTTTTCCAGCCCGTTGAACAACCGCACGTTTTGTGTTACCGCCCTAGCTAAAAAGTAACAGCACTTTTCTACCTAATGAAATCTAATTTTCTCAGTTACCATGGCCTCGTGGGCGTCACTTTCCTCATTTATAATTCTGGAAGTCCGGTTTGTTTCTCATTCGTACGTGTACATTAATTATTCAATGAGTTACGTTGTATCGTTATTATTGTTAACTTTGTAACGAATTTCTCGTTATACAGGTGATATAGGATAATATGAACTAGTCTTTTATAGTTCCTTAAGTGGAACTGCTTTATAGCCCAGAGTATGAACCGTCGAGTGCTATAATGTTTGTTTGTCCTAATCACAGAAATCCATGAAGTTGTGTCCATTCGAACCTCGGTCGGCCATATGAATCGTTCTTGGAGGGCCAGAATATTGAGTTGCTCGCACGGTCTACCGAGCCCACCGATATAGAACTTAAATGTTTCGTTTTGTTGTTTCTCCTATCAATCGCACTTAACCTTGAACGTTCTTTGGTCATACTTTATTTCAATAGGAGTGAAGGAAGAGAATCGTGAGTTCCGATGTGGTAACTCTTTGCTGTTGTTCCATCTGTGACATTAATAATACATCGTACTATCGATTGTCAAATGTTTATGTTTCATGTTACTGATATGTGCAGATGTTTCACAGTGCCTGGTCATAAATTTATATCCTTCCACCGTTACACAATCAACACTCGGGGGCCAGGGTTGTTTGTTTACCATTTCCGTTGACAAACCAGATAACTTCAACAATCCCCGAGAGAGGTTTACACCGAGGCAAAAAAAATTAAATTTCCCCCAAGTGACGATAAGAATGTAATGAATGGGTTTTGGATCTGACTACAGAAGTACGATTGTACAAAAAAACGATAAATAACAAGCGGAATTCATTTGATTCACTCCATCCCCGCCATCCCACTCTCCTGTGGTCTAGGAAAGGTAGGGATGATATATGGCCACTTTTTTTTTAATTGAAGAAACACTTTCCCTCTCCATCCTCCTTGTTCTTTCTGCCTTGACAGGCAACACCCCCAGCTTACCTTACAACGGGTGAAGAACGATAAATCGAGTGGCTAGCCCTATGCCCCCGCATCCCGTCCACATCCATAGCACAAACAACTTCTTTCTCCCTCACTTTTAATAAAGAGCCAGACTCTTTTTCCATACTGCGATCCCTTTATTTGTAGGGCTCAATGTAATGTGAAAAAAGTGTATGTTATACGTGTATATGAAATTTTTCGTAGAGGTCCCATGTCGTATTCTCTCAACATATCATACTCATGTTTTTGCTCTACAACCGTTTTTACGTTGCTTTTCTGTCATCTTTAGCACTCAAACAAATGAATCCTCGCCGAAAAAATATTGCTTAAATGAATGAATAATACATTTGCATACACCAGTTAAGTATTATTGTGTCTTGTTACTCGCTGTCAACTTTTTTCAAGCTTGATCATGATTAACTGTTCATATTCGGATCGAATAATTTATACATAGTACACATGTATATCCCTACTGAGGTTTTTTCTCTCATTTTCAATTCTTATTTGGATCCATCCGAAAAAATCAAAATAGCGGCGTGACGGAAATTCATAGTTAGTTGCTGTGCTGCGGCGAGTTAATAATATGAAAAAGATGAATAACAGCTTGACATGCATTCAAGTGTTACATCCAAGATCAAGAGGATTTTTTAGAACATGTCAATAATCAATCAATCAATAAGTTTTTTATTTGTTTTCAGGTTACATAGACCTTTACAACAAAGGGTTTGCTACAAAATAACAATTCTAAATACTTTAAACATACTAATCGAGTAATATCAATAAAATTTTCTTCTAAGAGTTGATGGGTACATTCTATCTTATATAAATTTTACAACGGTCATGTTCGAAGTCCAACATCAATGAGGAGGTCTTCCAAAAATTTTCTTTTTCTGAGATAGCTTATAGTAAAGTTATAAAGACTGTACAATAAGTGTCTCGTGAGTGCTGCAAAAAGGCAGTTCAGCACGTACTCCTCGCTGAGAATGGCTGAGCCAAAATATCTTAGGTTCATCTGAAATATCTATTCGTTCATCTTTAAATTTTTTAGAACAAGTCCTTATATTTGCTACATATGGACAGGCGGCTACTTGTTTGAAAAATATGAAGAACAGCTTGACATGCATTCAAGTGTTACATCAAAGATCAAGAGGACTTTCTTAGAACAAGTCCTTATATTTGCTACATATGGACAGGCGGCTACTTGTTTGAAAAATATGAATAACAGCTTGACATGCATTCAAGTGTTACATCCAAGATCAAGAGGATTTTTTAGAACAAGTCCTTATATTTGCTACATATGGACAGGCGGCTACTTGTTTGAAAAATATGAATAACAGCTTGACATGCATTCAAGTGTTACATCAAAGATCAAGAGGATTTTCTTAGAACAAGTCCTTATATTTGCGACATATGGACAGGCGGCTACTTGTTCGGTAGATATCAAGAACGTCTATATCTCTATTCTATCGTAGGTCCAGTGCGATATCCACACCCTATACCTACTATCTCCGTTGTTCTTCTCGAGACACTTTGAGGCAATCTTGTCGCCAATACGTCACACTTCTTTCATACCCACGTCTTAAATTGTTTAAAATGGTTTAATTTCCTTGATCACAATATGTGTATCTTTTTTTTTTACATTTTACAGCCTTGTGCGCTGTATTCACCGCATGATTCTTTTAGGACCTCAGGTGGATCAGTAAAGGGTTCACGACTTGCCAAAAGTAACAACCGCCTTAAAAATATACTGCCGACCTAGAAGGTTGATATTAGAAACGCTTGGTATAAGGTGACGCACTAAGCCTACATGGTGGGTTATATAACAAAATTATATTGAGAAAACGGGGAAGAAGAAGTCCCATTTCACTGTAAACCCTCACTTTCTCTTGTTTTCATTATAGGGCATAGGTGTCCCTCGTTACTTTACGTTCACGAACCATGCTCGTAATATGAGGTTCCTGGAGTAAGATCTCAAATTACCAACCACAGTCTTGATGAGCTTATCATGTAGGCACCCCAAAATTTCATATTGAGTCTGAGATGTAATAAGTTTTCCAATACCCAGGGTAGTTGGACGAGCACTATAATATAGTATGCATAACATACCTATATTATATACATTTTTCCCATTGACGGAAAACTCCTCCAGCAGAGTGGACTCCCAATCATTCACTCACCAAACTGAACCACTAATTTTGCTCACCCACTTATCATCCTACTTGCCACGTAACAACTCACTCCCGCACTGATAAACAGCCTACAGGTCGCAAAATATTTCTCAGATACAGGCAAGAGAGAGAGAGAGAGAGACCCCAGTAGTCGCCCACTACTTCACCAACTCAGACACTAACTTAGTTTAACTACAAAATTATGTAGGTGGAGAGATGGAGCAAAATTCCATAAATCTATTAAGGTTTCAATATTCAGGGCTTCGATGGAGATTTGATAAGAAGCAGCCTCGGAAGGGGGATTCAAACCCGTCTGATGAGGGTTTATGTACTCGTACTCCAGACGAGATGCAGTTCCCCGATCTTCGGAAGTTGAGTCGATCCAATCTTCTAAGTGCGAGCTCCTACATAGGAAAGTCGTTCTATCTGTATCTATAATATAGAACAACGTATTATGTTGTTCTAACAGACAGAACTGAGTTGAATATGGCATTACGCCGAGTGGTCATCCGTATTCGTCACATTTACGTATCTGCGAAAACGGTCCCAATGTCACCTCTTTATAAATACGAGTATGATATATAATTTCTAATTTATAGGTTCTGGCGTTTCGATTTTTCGTCTTTGGATTCATGTTTAGTATTGTCCAAATTGGTGGATTGGTAGGTCATTTAAATTATAGACCAAACATATTAGGGTGTTTGTTTCAATTTTGATTTATTATTCCAATAATGATCCAGTAGAATTGACCAAGAACAAAAATTCAACCCCACGCTCAGAGCTGGTAGGTTCAATATACAGCAGGCATTGTAAGAATGCTTTTAATTTTCTTCTGTCAATGCGAGAAGGTGGCGAGGCCGGAGTTTCCCGGAATAAGTTCGATTTGTTGACTGAGTCATGACAATATCATTATATTATAATCTGACGATATAATTTCGTCAAGTATCCGAGAGTCTGGAATAGTTTAACTTAACTGCTGTTGGAATCCCTTTCGGCGTAGGGAGGTGTTCGATATGGAATCTTCGTAATTCGAAATGAATTCCAAACATAGTTCAGAGCAGGTAAATATACGACGGCGTTTCGTAGGGATTTTAGCTCGATAATGGAATCTGATCCCTTTTGTGTCAGCAGAAATGGCGGACCGGATATCAATTTAACTTTGATTGGTTCCGTTTGTCACGATGGTTGTTCCAATTCCATCCCCCGTAGTAATTGGATGAAATTATCAGTAAAACCACCCTTACTAGGTAACCTTCAGTTGCGATGAAAATATTCATGTAGGCGTGAGGCCGTTTGGTTACTCCCAGGACTGGTTACACAAAACTAGAATTCTCCTCCACCTATTCTCAAAATTTACACCTTTTGACAACGTTGTTCGACCAACGTACTATTTAGAGGGCGCAGGTTCGGAAAAAGCTATTTTATGATATATTATTGTGCATATATATGCAAGTCATTGAATGAAATTGAACATTCCTGAAGAAATGAATTCGTTGTTTGTGAGGATCACAGTCATGAAAGCTTGGCGAGCGTCATCCTTTCAGGGAAATAGAGAGCAATTCGCATAATAGCCAGCTTTTTTTCTTACATATTATACAAGAAAAAAGCTGGTAGAAGATTTGTGAGTGAAATGATGTAAAATTGAGCTCTTTGAAGTTGTTTCTGTGACCATTAGACTGATATTGTCCTGAAAAACATCAAGAGGAGTTACAGGGTTTGAATGCTGTGGCCGATCAAGAACAACTTTTGAAGGCTCAGAAGGGTTGAAGGCTTGCGCTGAATATTTTTATTGTTCAATGACACAGTTAGTACCTACCAGGGGTAGTAGTAGGTACCGAAAGGAAAAATCACCGGCCTAATAAAGAACTACAAAGAAAATAGTCCCATAATATGGGACTATTTTCTTTTATCAAGTATACTATTTTATTTTTCTTTATATTATACAATCAATCTCATTACTTCTTCCTAATTGATCATCTCATAATATGATATGTATATTAGGTAAACCTATATATTATATTGTATTTTGACAAAAACGACAATGACGTGCATTTTTGTCAATAGTTGGTCATTTCATCTACATAGCATATTTTTTATACAAAATAAATATTTAAGCATTGTAATTGAAGACTTGTTGTAACTGCTCAGTATTTAATATGAAACGATTTCGCATTAGAGAATCCGTATTTAATTATTAGATTCGAAATGTAGCTCAACTAATGTAACTACCTCCAATTAGTTCAATGTGTTTAAAAGTAGACAATTGTTGTGGAATTTCCCAAAACAAAGTCTATAAATAAAACTCTAACTCATATAATTAAAGAAGTTCTGGTTAGTCGTGAAATGAGAAAAATTATATAATCTGGGAATATTGCTCATGTGTGTTAGAAAACTGCTGTTTCACGAGAGCACACAGCTATTGTCATACTTTCACTTTTGTTTGAAAAAGGTCGTTCTTCCCTCGGTGGCTCGATTCATAAATCTTGGCAGCGTTTTCTCTCTGTACAGTTGATAGGGGGGTGGAAGGGTAGTGGAAACCCGGTAAGTTTAGTGAGCAAACTCGAGCCTGAGGGGTAGGGAGGAGTGTGAATGGGAACGGCGAAAACGTCACGGCCTCTTTACAACAACTAAATATTCATTCAGGAGTCGCTCATATTAACACACAACGGAGTTGCCTCTAGTTATTCATGAGGTTGTTCTAGAGATGTGTACATTAGAAGCATTAAGCGGCAATGTTTTGCAGAAGGATTCTGAAACCAAAGTAATATCGTCGTTTCTCCATTTAGCCATCGTCATCTCGTGGAAGTTTCCATAATACATTTTATAGAGATTCGCTTCCCATTGACTTCTGGTTTCCATGTGTGAAAACTGTTTGTACAGTGAGTCAAGTGTGTTGGTATAGTGAAATAACTCGGCACGTTTGAGGGTGTACGATATAGAGGATATTTGAGGATGTACGTACATAGCAATCACGAACAAATCTCATTCATGTTAGTTCTGTTGCCTGCTTCTAGCGTCGATTTGTAGCGGTTAAGTTGTTTGATATTGATTCAAGAGAAACGATTTTTCGATAGTAGCAAAAACCATGGTAATACAATTGAACCGTTTGCCGCCTTGAAGAAAAAGTTTCTGAAAGCTCACTCCGCAAACTATCGGGAGACAAGTCTTCGAATCTTTTCCACGCTTCAGCCTCACACCCAAACTCTGTACAACTACGACACTTCTTGCCAACTACAACATTTCCATACGAGCATAATATTTATAAAATATAACATAATAATATTATGTTATATTTTATAAATATTATGCTCGTATATTATGATATTACTTGGAAGGGCAATGCGTATCGATGTCGAATAGTTTTCCGTTTATTCCAAACTCCCCATTACCGGCCGGAATCATTAACAGACCAAAAAGCAATCATCATTTACTCGATCTAATACCTAGAATCAAAAGTTTACCACAATTAATGATGATATCTTGCCAATGGAGAGACAATTGAGTTCTTGGTTTTGTGAGGTCACGTAGCTCCACTCGTGAGTTTCGAGCGAACGTGTACTTGGACGCTGTTTCGGATAGGTTCTAGTTGAACAACTCGTTAGGAGTTCCTCTTAATACTTTTCTCAACAATCCAGATTGTAGTGAGAGACGTTTTTTGACCGGATAATAGGGATGCACGATACTGTATCGATATATCGGACTATCGATACTTTGTTTGCAATATATCGATATTTTTACATCGATAGTTTCAATCCACGATACTTGGAAATATCGATATACGTTATGCGATATATCGATACTTCAAAATTGTGGAGAAATCTTTGAAAATGTTTGAAATTCGTCTGCGCCAAGCGAGCTCTCACGCGGGATTGCTGCCGGCGGCGCTCGGCGCTGGCTGGCAAGCAGGCTGGCGGTGTCGGTTTGTTCCCCCTCCGGCAGATGGCGCTGGCGAGCTACCTCACCTCGTCGCCCCGCCCTCCCCGCCAGCGGCACTAGAGGTGTGCTTAACGAATACTTGTGAGTATCCGTTACTTCTGATACAGAGACTTTCAAATATCGGTTACAAATATCGGTTACAAAGTATTAGTTAAGGTATCTGTTAAGAGTCTCTCTGTGATACTGCTAACAGATACCTTAACTAATACTTTGTAACCGATATTTTTGGTTTTCAGTATCGGTTACATATCTGGATGGCTAGTAACGGTTACAAAATATCGGTTACTGAAATATCGTCTCACCTCTAAGCGGCACCCGTTTTTGTTTTATTTCGCGTAAGTAAAGAAGTACCTTCTGTTAATCAGAAACAAGCAAGTGATGTTTATTTTTATTGAAATTTACCTATTATTTGTAGTGAATATGTAGCAAAACCTGAAACAAGGAAGTGATTTTTATTTTTTCTGTAATTTAACTATTATTTGTAGTGAATATTATGAATCTTAGTGGCTCTACATTATCAATACTAGGTTTAGTAGTATAAAGATTTTAGACGGATTTACCCTTGTCCTGGTCTGAGACATGATACTTACCGAAGGTATTTGGTTCCTATTTGACTTGGTATCAATGTGCCATGTTTTAGCGTAAATAAACGTTTTACTTACCAAAAAATTGTTTCCTCTCTTGCAATACAAAGTTTTTACCGGAAAAGAACTAGTGCGACCCTTTTTTCTGGGATATTTAACACCTGAGCCCAATTCAAAGCAAAATTATGGAACGGAGTGAAAAAAATCGCTCTCTGCTCGATAGATCATTCGATATTTGCATATATCGATATATTTTTGGCGATATATCGATATTCAATATCGAAAGCATTCAACTATATCGATATGGAAAATATTGATATTTATCGATTCGATATGCATCCCTACCGGATAACTTGCGACACTTTTATAGACCACCTTTTCTAGATTTATTGTTGGAGGTCGACGATGACTTTGCAGTCTCATTTATACTTCCCGATCCCCTCCAGGAATATCACTTTTAGCATCCTCACAATGTTTCCCGAAAAGTTCCTTGCATGCTCAGCATCTTACGTCCTCAGTCGTACGAAGCCCCCTCCTAATAGTTCAAGGAGCTCATTGAAATTAGAATTTCACATAATGAATTCTGATTGCCCGGTCCTATGTCTAATTGGAGAATAGAATATGGAGAAAATCATTATAGAAATGTATAGATGAATCATTATTCATAGAAATACATCAATTAACAAAATAATTAATAGGTAAAATAATGATAGGCAATAAACTATTGATGTTATCTGTAATTATATAATATATGGGAGTTGTATACCATCCCACCTGTAAATAGTAAAAACATCCTTCTTCCAGTTTACCAAAGGGTTATCTCCACGGGGCGGGGCCTTTCCAAAATGCTCTCGTTATGCTCTCAACTTGTTATGATACCATGTGTTCCACAGGTCGAAGCCAATCAGCTCCTACCGCAAACCAAATCCAGTGCGCCTTACTCAGCCTGTGTTGATAATCAAGAAGTCCCCTACCTTCCAATGTTCGAAATTGCCTTTTTCTCGTAGACGCGAAAGTTATCTCAGAACTAGAAAGTTGATAGGTATCACAAAACCAAACGTTTTGGATCAGCTGTTCCCGAGTATGAATATTGGTCTGAAGATGTACTTGCCAAGTAATATTTGACATTACTCTTTCCTTGGGCATGAGAAGTATTTCCGAACACGTAGCTCGATATCACAAAACCATTGATGAATATAAATATATTCAAATTTTGATCAGGAACTATAGAAAACTACACAAGTAATTTTACAGAGAATATTGAGGGTTTGTGAAAGAATCTACTACGTTTTATATTCGATATTTGAATTCCACGAGTTTTAACCGTTCAAATTGGGTGGGGTTAATCGTTTTGGTTTATTATCTTCGATAATGAACCATTGGAATCGCCCAATTTTCTTTGTGGTCGATCCTAATAGTTCGTTATTGAAAATAATGAATAATACGAGCTGTTGCTTGAAACACTTTCGATCAATTTCAATTACTTTCGTCTAGCTACATTCCACATCACTGAAATGGTTCGGTTTCACTCAAGATACATATCTGAAACTCAACTCATGATTTATGGTACAGGCGGGAAGAGGAAGTCACTTCGATTGGCCAACGGGTTGCATTTATCACTCTTGACTGCTCTGGTGGCTATGCTTTCTTGATTTATACACGTTTGGCTTTCTATCGTTTACCTCCTGACAAACGATCGGGTCGCACTTTATCGAATGGGTCTGTAATGACCAGGACGGTATATGGATTGAAGCCAGACCTTTCACCTCTTCCCAACCATTTACGCACTCGTAAACATCGAAGTGAGCAAAGAACGGTGGCAACACCCTATTCATCATACGTCCTCCCCAATATTCTTGAATGTCACTACCCCTAACTTTCAAATCTATAATACGACTTTATGCCTTAAACATGTTAGAGACCATTTCGATCAAACAACAGGGTTAGTACAACATAACTCATCGGTAATTTAATTTACTGGTTCCATTGGGTTGTTATTCATTATACGTTTTCTACTATTTGAATTTGTTTGTTTCCGCCACCATGCTGGATGTGAATGAGTGGAAAGAACAACCTAATTAAAAAACAGCTCCACCAAACAATAATAAATCCAAAACTGTGATTTAACAATGAACATCTTGGTCGTCTGAGGAAGTCAATTGGCACACCTATGATGAACAGAATAGTAATTTAATTTACTATTCTGGAAAATTTAATTGATTTAATTTTGAATCATTCAAATCTTGAACAGGATATACCTGAACAATTTGCCGTCAGTACGTTGCTGACAAACAACTGAACAAGATCTCTGGATTAACGGCATTGGTTCGCTCTAACTTCTACAAGTATATATATATATATATATATATACTTGTAGAAGTTGGAGCAAACCAAAGCCGTTGTTATATATAAATACTCAATCCCATGGGAAAGTAACTACAATGTTGACTTATATTGCCCTTCGAGAATTCTTCTCGTTGACAAGGTATTCGGGCCGGAAAAAATGCAGGTTCCCTCAAATCTCTCGTGCTACCAAGGGCGTTTTCGGTAGTAATTGCAATAACTCGGGGGAGAAGGGTTCGCTTTGTACAGAGTTGGATTGTAGTTCCATTAGATGATTGGATGTGTCTTTCGAGGTCTCCTTATTCTACCCACACACCTTCACCTCTTCCTCATGATTTCCCCAATTCTCTGTCTCTATCCGATATTTCTGGACTTCTGATTGCATCACGACATCCATGGTTTTTAGTTAGCTAAAATGACTTTTTGAAAAGGTGCTTATAATTTTGAGTTGGTTGAATTAATATACCTTGTGTTTGAAGACCGGCAAGTACAGACGAGCATTGTAGTAGTCGGCGATTAAATCAGGTTAGTAACTTGGTATGTGGACGTTTGCTCTCTGCATACCGATCTGTCTATTCCCTATGTAGTCAAAGCCATTCAAAAAAGTTATAAGAACCTTCACGACACAATGAGACATCATACAAAACCCGCTAAGAACTAGGGCTTGTAGACAATCCACAGGAACCTAGGCGGAGACCCAAGCCTTCTTATCGCCACACCAGCTCAACCCACCCGTCAGAGAGGCCAGTTCATGGACTGTAATCCCCCATCATTTTCCATGCGAATTAGAGGTCTTCTTCACCATCCCAACTGTAATAATCTATTACTTCAAACCATACTCACTTAAAAAAACAAAAAAATTGTATTATGTGTTTGTAATTTAAGAACAGTTCTCAATAAAATATCCTTGTATGTCGGAAATGATTGGAGGTAAAATTGTATGTGTTCATAAGCTCACTCGTATCTACCCATATCGACAATAATTCATACAAAGAATTATCTACCAACGGACCTCGGAAAAATAAACTCGTTACCACAAAACCGTTTGAAATCAGGCCTAGTATGAAATCAGGCCTAGTGTTACCATTAATCACTTCTGTCCAAATATTAATTTCTACGTGGTTTCGACAAACGGATTTAGGGAAATTATGCATCTGGCAGACATACCGGATCCCAGAAAGCAACTGAGGCCTTTCGTGGTATGGATTACACTAACAGGATTTCTGATGCTCTATTGCTCACTAGTCATTTATGACCTCCTTCATATTCAAATTTTGCACTCTGATTAAATAGCGCTGCTATAATTGTGTTTGTAGATATCTGTTTATGACAAGAAGCGTCAAATTAAGTTATGCGTCCTACAAGTTGAGATCGAGACAGCCGATTTATCTCTCGCTTTTGATCATGCCTGTTCCAAAGAAGAAGGCAAGGTAATCAGAGGACGTTTTCATTCATATTGTCGTCGGCAAAACCTTCTTCGATTTTTCTCAGTTTGTATAAAACATCATATTATGCTGAGCCGAACGAGTGCTGAAGCAGACAAGTGTGGTGCCATTGCGTGAAAACCCTTGATCGAATTTAAATGTTCACTCTTGATCGCACATTCCTGTGATTGATATAACGATTGGTTTCATGTGATTTTAATGATTTAACGTAAATTAGTGTTGGACAAAGTTCTCCTATTTAATGGAAAAAAATTGCTATGCTCTTTATTGAATGAAAAATGGTGTGGTGATGTTGATATGGAACACGATTATTTTATGATATTGAGCTAAAACGTTCTTGAAATCTCAAAAACGTTCTCAGTTTATCTGATTTTTTCGTCCAAACTAAATTTATGGCTTACAATTATTCGCTGTTGAAGGTGCCCCTATTTGCTGAAAGATGATTGGCATTTCCTTCTCCGTCAGCGAGCAGCGGGGCGGTTAGTTCAGAATGTAGGTGAAAGCGGATTCGGAGATCTTATGCATCTCCTATCCACCCCTTCGAGGGCTTTCCCTCCATATAATGCTCCGGTGGCAGTGATAGAGTGATCCTTCCTGCCGGATTCACGCTCGACCGAACTAAAAGGGGACCTGGATGCGAAAATGCGAAAGGACTGGTTCAAGCGTTGTATTAAGAAATATTCTAGGAACCTCTCCGCCTCCGAGTCACTATCGGCGCCCTTCGCCTCGTTTTTCGTCGTATTCATCGGGTTTTCTCATTCTTTTATTGGGTCTCCATAGCTCAGTGAGTGATAATAAGACCCCATCAAGGAACATGTGTCCTCTTTGTATTATTAAATGATGTTAAATTCATTGAAGTTCAATTGTTAATTGAAGTTATCTTAGTTAATATGATTATTTTATCTTTTACTTGCTTCCCAAAACATCAATGACCTTTTGTTTTCCTTATTTCTCGTACTGTATAAATCAGAAATAGAGTGAAGCCTAGAAATTGTGAATGGTCGGTAAAAATTTATATATTAATGCAGGTGTTGAATTCTCTATTTGTATGGGCGAAAATCCCACTATTCATTGTAATTCTAATCCACAAACTCAGTTAACAACCACACTCTTTTATTGGTATCAGTTAAAGTTGATCACAGATACTAGTAAGTCTGCACATTAACACGTCAAAACGGAATATTCGACTAGATTTGTATTGTTAAAAGACGAATTTTACTTCGTGAGATAGTCCTTCACTTTCGCGCGAAAATAGTAGTTCATCAGGGTATTAATTGAATATAGAATCCATTTAATATGTTGTATGAAGTCTAATATGAATATAGAGGTTCTTGAAGCTGGGAGTTTTCAGTGTGTTGATTGGAAGTGTCGTGCTTCGTCAATGCTGGTAGCAGGAGGAGGCGAATGGTGGTATTGTAGAATGGAGTGGGAGAGAATGACGAGGAGAGTAGGTAAAGTCCTTGTAAGATGAATGTGTGAGTATTGGCCCTGACAGGTCCTCCGGCCGAACTGAGTGGGGTTGGAGTTGGCTTTATCCATGAACAGCAGAGGTCTTCGCGCAATAACTATAAAATCTAGTATTCATGGGCAGAGACGACACGAACAATGAAACCCACAATCCCCTCGTGTTGTGCTCTCCGATTTCTGCTGTCGCCCAAAAGTAGAAAAAATGGGGTATTTACAATTCTAGCTGAAAGAAAATCTCATTCAAAATTGATCTTCATTCGTAGCCAGTTCGATACATGGATTGACTCAGATGAAAGATTTCCCTATGGGTTTTTCAAATTCAATTCAACCACTATTTTACAATACGTAGTGCTAACCTTAACCGAGTCGCTGAGTTCATAAACTTTTTCGCACCTACCGGAGAGTGGGTTCAACATTTAAATTAGAGAGAACCAAAGGGTACTCCCATGAACAAAAACCCAACGCTTGCCTCGGGTCATGATCTGAAATTTTGGGTTATTGCTTTCAATCTCAAATACATATATAGGAATCGGAAATGTGAGTAAATTAGTTATAGCCCATGAATTATATAAGCGTATTGGTCGCCCGGCAATTTATCCGGAAAACTGACTCGCTGATTTCGTAGGTAGGGACTACCTTCCACACAGTGTACCATCCGGTCACCTTTTTGAACGAATACGCAATAATAAGATGCAATACGTGAATACGCAATAATTATAATAATTAACGTTAAGGTAACGACCATCCACCCAATACGAGGTCCTCCTCAAACAGCGCTTGTGTTTGCTTATTGAAACGTTCATTTAGAAGATGTTAAAATCCTGACATTGCAGTGTTTTCGTTGGCCTTGAATTAGCTTGGGATCTGGCTTCTAAACGACGGCTGTCGCTGAGCCAACGAAAATTGTATGATAGCGGATTTCCCATGAGCATAAAGACACAAGACAACGGAAATTTCCAACTCTTGTATATTGTTATCTGGTACCTACTTTACAACTCCTAGTCGTATGTACTACGTACGAATTGTAATATTTCAGAACTTTCCCCAGAACATCCCCCTAATCATAATATTACTGAATAAAATGATAAATCTGTGAATTAAAGTTGGTGGGTCTTTTAGCGACTTCTGAAGAAAAGGTAGCTTTTCGGTCCAAAAGTTTGAAAAATTCGAATTTCCAAAAACATTTTATACCAAAATCCATTTCAGGTTGTCCTGAATTCACTGCCAAAAGACACCAAAATTTATATGTATATATGTATTTTTGTATGTGTCATTCGTGACGATAACTCTCGATATAATTAAGATAAAAAATTTCAAATTTTCACAAAAAATCTGTCTTGCCGATCGAAAGGCTAAGTTCGTAGTTAGGCAGAATCGGGCCACTATAAGGGGGAATTAGGGGAGTTTCAAGAGGGGGGGGGGAATTACTTATGAATTCCAAAAATGAAACAGTCTGACAAGTGACACATCATTTTAAAGATTTTTTAATGCTGAACACGATGGTGGTGGTGCAGTCATAATTGCGATATCTCAATCCGCTCTCAAACTGGAGAGCTTTGGAGATAAAGAGACGTGGTTGTTACTTGAGATGTTCCTCACGTTTCTCTGCTCTAAGCTGATAACAGAATGAGATATTGCAATTCTGAGTTCAACATCGTGTCCAACGTTGAAAAATCTATAAACTGAAGTGTTATTCGGCAAAAAACGGAGAAAAAATTTGACACGTATCCAACACTCTTCTGATATTCAAAACATTTTTGCTTCCCCCCTTTCCACCCCAAAATTTACTTTGCGCATAGATATTGTTGTTTTACTTATTCGTACGAATGCCTACTGTTTCGAAAATTCGCTCATACGATCGTGCTGAATACTGGAAGTTAGTTTATTGTATTAATTTCTTCTTAAATACTCACTGGACGTGAAACGGATCGTAATGGGTTTTTGCGTGGACATTCCTACCTGTGATAAATCGACTTCCTAGCCCTCGAAGTGATTCTAGGACCTCTGAATCTTTAATATTTCTGTCTGCAATGGAAATTTCATAAAAATAACGACACATTTATAAATATATCTATACTATATCATGATATGAATATCGTATTCATACAATTTCTGGAATATTTACCTTCTCCGAATAATCATATCTCTGGGACTTGAGAAATTAGGAGAGCTCACAAAGAAATCAGTCATCACTGGGTAAATTGCATGTAACGTAAGTCCATTGAGTTCCTGAAACACATTACACAAAGGACATCCTCCAAATATTATATGTCACTCAGCTTGAAATTTAGGGGCACTTCAAATAGAAAGGATCTGGCCATTCGTTCCTATCGAATTGATGTTGCGCCTTGCGTGAAAATCAGTGCCAACCATCAACTTACGGGAAAAGTACTACCCAAACTTACGGAGTGTGAAAGAAATCCTTTATTGAGTCCGTTCTAACTTTCCGCCCGCGTTCCGAAGTTCTTCAAATGTTCCTAGTAGTTTAGTAGAGAATACCCTAGCGAATTCCACAACTTTATAGCAGCTAAGATAAACTCTAAGCTTGAACTTGAAGAGGAGCTTCCCAGTGTTCGCATCTCCACTCTCAGTGAAGGATTGATTATATACCATCGGCTTGTTCTAATTACTGGCGTGTTTTGTGAAATCCTATTCACGTATTTATATTAAGACTTTGCATTTATACGAATTACATTCTGTAGGAAATTGATTTTCCGAGTATTTTTCCATGGCATTCAACTGACAAATGTTCGAGGAAAACTCATTGAGAATATAAAAATGTTTCGGCTAAAGACTCCGAAACATTTATTCTGCATAGATTGGCAAGGTTTCTGCACCTAGAATTACCTTCTCGTTGATGGCTTTATCACTCTTTCATTTTCACACCCACCCCTGATTCTGAAGAACATCTTTTTGATAGCACTTCTGTGTGTATTGTATTCTGGAAACGAACGAACTACTCGTTTCGGGCTAACATGTACAAGGCACGGAGTGAAAATGGTGAGCTGCATATCTGTTCCACTGAGTACAGTTAAGTTTCTCAAGTAAACTACCTACCATTTAACTTTCCCGCATAGCTGAAGAGGGTGCTCGAGCCCAAACGAGTTGAATGGATAAAGGATGGAGAATTTAAGGGATGTAACTGAAATCTTCTCTCAGTTCAAGATAGATCCTTTGTTTTTCTCCCCTTTAATCACCTTTTTGTTTCCACGGTGTATTTCTAGCTCTCTTCCTAGTTACTTATGCTGTACACCTCATCTTACTATTGGATAAATCCACACTCGATTGATTGTAGGTATTTTCCAACTGATCCTCTTCCATCAATGTTTTTTCTCATGTTATTTGACTCGGGAAAACCTTTTCTCTCATTGAGAACTGATTTCGCGTGATATTTAAACCTATTGGTCTGGTTTAAAAGGTTTTCAACTCATGATCGCAGGGTTGCATTTTGATCTCGCCCATAGGTCAACCACGTTTTACCTGAAAGTAAGCATTTACTATTTTCTCATGCTTGAAAATTCCGACTTCCTTGTCTCAGAATTGTTTATTTACCCTTCTTACTGATATTGATACTTTTCCATAATCAGACACAATAAGACTTTATTTAGTTACAACGGATATTTCTTTTTAGTTCCCCTCTATGGGTCTTTCTATACATTACAAAACCAACCAGCGGACGTTGATAAGCCTGTGGATATTTTGCCAGGAGAGGAAATCGGTAACTTATTGCGGTGTAGATCTTCACTCTTGACGGTACGATAACGGGTTGACTCCGTATTTCTATCTTGCCGATCTATTTGCCGAAGTTTCGTCTCTGTTTTCGGAGTCCACGATGTAGATAATACCGCATTCGGCGGAGGTTGGCAAGGGCGGTTGTGTAACTTCATCTCAGGAAGGGACAGCGTCCGGAGTGGACTGGAAATTTCATCAATCGAATTCCTCTCGTTTAAAGGGTTTTGGATCGAAGTTCCATCTTCCAAGGATCGTACTTCCCTACCGACCCTGATAATCTTATCTTTCTTCAACCTACAAACCAGAATCTTGCAGAGCTTGAACACTTTGTGGTTATAGTGTTTGGTGACCCTGAATTATTATTTGGGTATTCTAGATCTTGGAAATGAATAGTAATCATTTCTAAGCGAGGGCATATATTATATTCCATGAGAATCTATGAAATGTTATGAATCGTGAAAGGTCATAATATATTATTACCATTTTGAATTGATGAATTTAGGATTTTGCGTTTTTCTTCATAACTTTCAGAAAGAAACATTAGGATTCAGGCGAGGGAGTGAAGATTTAGTCAGAACACATTTTGAGCCAAGTAAGAGGGCCTTACATGTATTTTCCTCCTCAAAATGTAAAGTACGGTGGAATCGGAGCTTCTAAAAACACTTTCAACTATTATCTGTTAACTATCACCTTTTATGCTATCTAGATGGGATATATAACTGATGTAAAGAACAGGTTACGACATAGAATTTCTAGCGAAGGTGGGACCCGGAGAGAGTAGTCTCCCTCAAATGTGCTCTGAGCACACTTTATTTGAATACACATTTCAAATCGCCAACGCTTAAGAGGAACCACAAATCGAAGAGGAAGCCACCCCTATTATGGCCTTCCATCTAACGAAATATCAAATAAGGGTCCTATTTGAGGACGTACTTTTTGGGGGTGTATTCAAAAGTGCTTCAAAAGTATTGTGAATTGCGAGCTATGCATTTCTGTGTATCCTTGATAGATCATTTTTTGTTGATGGAATCAGTGTAGATGCTGCGATTGTAGTACTTTCTCAACTGAGATTCGGGGCTCATTTCTCTACCCATTATCTCGACCAATCGATAGAGCTGAAACCACTGGTGCGTCGGTCCGAACCTTCCACTGAAATGCGTAGAGTCTCTCGAATGACGTGGTCATGTTTTGGAGGACCAAACGCACCGTTCTGACCAAAATCGATGCCCATCTGATCTCGCAATTCCAGGTTGCGAAGCCTAGTAGTTTTTGGGCGGGCAAGCAGGGGCGGGTCAGAGTAAACCCATTTGGCGGGACCGGGTCCTCACATCGAGAAGCTGCTTCTATATATATGCCTTTCAACCCGGGTGATATACTGTAACCGTTCGTATCCATTGTTAGTAGTTGCCGTTCATCAAACACAACCGCTGTCCTTCTATACCGGAGCTACCTAACCCCCTACCGCTCTCGTAACTCAAATCACGTTGGTCCCATCCTGTCTTTCCTCCTTGCTCCTTATCTTTCGAGCAACAATATCCCGTCTGTCGTCAAACTTTTTTCTTGGTCAATGTCTCGGAATTGAAATATTAATATACCATCTCTTTAGACTGGAAAGAAATTGCAATTGCTACTTTTGCTGTATCGTGTTTACATGGAGCTAAGCTTCTCAATACTTGCGATCATGACACTATAGTTATATCCTACTCGTAAGAAGGACTTACCACGACTCAGTATTACCACATAATATAACGGAGAGATGTACAACATAGAATGATTTTGCAAAAAAAAAACATGACAGGGGTTCATGAATACCTTAGTTGATAGGCCCAACGGGTTCTACATCTTCAATACCGAAGTTCGACGTCGAAGCCAATATAAACACTGTAACTTCTGATTTATGGAGAGGTCTCTTCGATCCAACACTTCGATCAACAACATGAAATATGTATCGACATAACTTTGAATATTCATATTGATGAACGCGAGATAGGAATATTATTGTTTGTGAATCACTACCGTCAAACCGAACCTTGCGAATATAACGTCAATTTTACAGTCAACGATGCAATTTGTTTGGGCTAAACGCGAAATGGGCGCGGAAAGAAAAGCATCCAGAATGTTTTACTTTTACATTCGATTGTATTCTTGTATTCATTTAGCTAGTGACTGTATCTAACAGTTATATTTTATTATTATTCATAAATGTATATTATTTTTTCACGTAATTCAGTTATTGTACATGTGTTATATCATTGGTTCTATCTTAATTCGAATCGACATTTGCGTTTAATCATTAAATTATGGACTCGTTACAGAGTTCAGCATATAGTTGATATCTGAACTGACATAAAGTTGTACTCTGGTTAATATAATATATTATTATGTACTACTGTTATTATTATATAATATTATTATGTGCTACTACTCTCTCCTGAATAAACAACTAGACAAGAATACCTATACGGGTTCATATAATATATGAAGAAGATGAGAAAGTTGTTTTTAATTACTTTTTAAAGCATTTTTTATATCATTTAGGACTGCGTTCGGATATATCCACCCTGTTATTATAACCATTACCAGTATAATACTGGAAATGGTTTCCACTGCATGCAGCCGCTGCAGGAGCTAGGAAATTTAGCCTTTGGAATTCGGTGTTCTCAGGGAATGTGAATCGGTAACATAACATGTCATGTTACGTTCTCCCACTATCTGGACCGGAATCTTAATACATATTACAGATATTATGATGTATTCTCGTCACAGGTTATGGTCGTAGAGATTTTCGCCTCGTTGTTCATCCTATCGAATTTTCATTGGCGCAAAGTAATTGGTTTAACTACTTCCTCATCTTCTCAAACGAAACGCATCGTTAAGACAGATCCTAAAATACCCAAAACCAGGAGCCTGTGATTGATTTGTTTCATCATCCCAGCATGGTGGGTACTTACTGTTGCTCAATTAGTGGATCGGAGTAACTAGATTGTAAGTGGATGACATAACTGTTCATTGTACTTAATTTCTTCCTTTTCTTGATAATAGACACGTATATAATATGATGACGAAATTAGGATTACCTGCAACTACGAATTCAGTTTCTATGCGCATGAGAAGTTTGAACGGAATTCTCAGCTATGACTTTCCCTCCAAAAGTTACTAATTAGGTACGTTCTGAACGTTAGAATTTGAAGCTCGTCCAATAATTTCTGCTTCTCGTCGGGAATAATCCCCTTCAACCAACTCAGATGTTCACTCTAAGCTGATCGTATATTGCGTAAAGCCTCCGGTAATGAAGGTAGCTAATCAGACTTTTCACTCCGAGGATTTGTGTATCAGAGCTACTTTGTGTTTCATTAGAGATGCTAATAAGGACCTTCCTACGTATACTCACTTTAAATGTGAGTTCATGAAAAATCACATTTCAAACCGTACTCCTCGCTTATAAAGCCCCGGAAATTCGAAAAACACCAAACGCTATGTTCTAATCATATCATACGGATGCTACAAGGCTGTACTAGGCTTCAATAAGTTCGATGTGCAAAGTTATAACTAGAATTTCATCAGTTACGGATGGGATGTATTGGTGGTCGTGAAGACAAACGCGTAAAATTTTCTCGTCGAAATCGGTTCAGCTGTTTTAACTTGATTGAGTAATACACATGAAAATGATCAAGTATTAATATGAATCAGTACTTGATCATTTTCATGTGCGTTACTCAATATTATGTTCTTAGTGATGTGATCACCTCGATATTTCCTTCGCCCTATCCTTGACCGTTATAACCACAAAATATAAATATATAATCATAATATATTCTCTCTCTCTCTTATAGTCGATTAGGTAACTACTTACCTGCATTTGTTTGCTGACAAAATATGTTTTTATACCACTCAAGTTAGGTCTACCTGTTTCATATACGGGTAAAAATTATTGATTTAGTACGTATTACATCAATAATTTAACCCTACTTAAGTTGATTTTCCGAACTGTCCATCTTGCAATTGTTGTGACATTTATTGATTCCCTTTGCCCCCACTTTTCTCAAGAGATATTTTGACTTCTTTCTCGGGCGTTGTATTTCGATCAATGTACGAATGGATGAAAAGTGACAGCTAACATTTCCCTACTTTGTCGATTGAAGAACAAACAAAAATGGCTACTCCAAAGATGAAAAAATTTTCGATCTTGCCATCATTAGCATCAGTTTGAATATTCAATTCACCTGGAATTCTCCACTCTGGTAGTCTCGCTCCTTTGGTGATGGTTAAAAGTTATACTTGTGTTGCAGTCCTTTCCCGCTTCTACAATTTCCGGTCCAATCCCACATTCGTCATTATTTAGTTGAGTAACGTTATTGGGTTGTTTAATTTGGTTGCGGAAGGAGGAACTGTTTCAATAGTATTCATTAAGGAGAAATTGTTTTTCTCCGTCAGATGTCATTCCTTTCGCTTTTAATTTGTCAGGATCTCTTCGGTTTCAAACTACTTGTTATGATCCATCGATTTGAAATTAAAGGGATCTGTATAGAAACAAGAGCTTGGCCAAAACCCGCTTTGTTCTTTTTGGGTTACTATTTCCTATATTTGGAACGGTTGAGGTGGCCAAGAAAAACCGTAACCTCTCATACTCGTTTCAAATCATTAATATTGCATATTGTATACCTACGGAGCAGTGATGTAGACAGGAGGAAAAATTATTTTCAATGTACTTTTCGTTGATTTCATTCGTTGGCATTGGAATGAAACTACTCGTAGTTAATAATTAGGAAGAAAAAACACGAAAATCGATTTCTCGGCATAAGCAAGTGTACACGTTGGCACACACCATGCTGACTTCGCGCATGGTTATAGAATGGTCGAAAACGGATTTGTATGTGGTTATCTTTTATCGTTGCGTCAGGTTGTCTCCCATAAAATGTTAGCATTGACTTGAAAAGTATCTCAAACCAGGAACTCGTTTTCACGAAGGACAACAAATCGTTACTGAAAGGGACTACTTTGGTTTGCGGGGAATTTAGAGTCGCAGTGGCCCTATTTATGTACAGGGGAGTCGAATGCAGTAAACAGTTTGATTCCACTACCAGAATCCTAACCAGCTCACTTTTGTTTGTTGCCCCATTCAACAATTCAGTCATTTGGGTCCAACTCACAAGAAGTGGGGGAGGTATATTTAAACACTCAAGTCGGATACTGCGGGGTCACGTTAATAGTCTATGCTATTACTTGTAGCATTTACTTATCTTGATTGAAGAAACCCCAAAATGTTGAATAAGTGAATAATTGACCCACATTCCAACGCGAAATAGTCCTCAGTCGAAGAAGATGTTTCGAAACTGGGTTGGTTCACTCGGTGTTGCTAACTTAAACATGAGATGGTATGCCGATGAACCCTGAGGCCGCCCCTTTGTAATCGAGCGGACGTCCTCGGGACGCTCCTGTCGCCCTGTAGGCAACAAGCGTTCAATTAGAACGAGGACCACCAAGATGAACGGAAACTGAAAATTCAAATTTTTTCGAGGAACGCCTGACATGGTCACTTTCATATCCATATACACTTCCATGTACTTTTCGTAACATGCACATTAGTTGCTAATTTTCAATATATTATGTTTTTAATCTACCAATACATTAAACCCTCTCCCCTCTCCCAGTTTGTTGGTTCACTATTCTAGGTGCGTAAAATACTAATTCTTGGTTTTTCTTGAGAAAATATACTAATGTTGGAAGTTGTGGTGGTCTCATAAATAGGGAAACTGCATTTTTGGTCTAGTCGTGGAATAAATATTTTAAACTAGACAACATTTTTTCCTTAGTAATGAGCTTCTTCATCATCATTCTCCTTTAATCACTGCCTACCTACAATATCTTTTTTTAGAATTTTCTTTCTTCGTCCATTACAAAGATCAGTTATTGAACATGTTATGTTGTTTGATTCATTTTTTACCATAATATGCACATCCGCATAATTTTATTGATACCCTGCGTTTTGAAGAAATCATTACTGTTGACAAGATCAGAACAACAGTGTTCATCAATACAGAAAATACTAAGCCGTTAAGAAAGAATTTTCTCTTGCTCTTTTTGTTTTGAAGTTTCTTTGGAGTTTTTTTCTCTTTTTAAATCCTTTCAAGCAGTTAATACATTGAAATGGAAAATCAAAAGCCTTTTCCTGCTATTTACAAGGGTCTCTCGCCAAGTTTCTTTATTAGAACGCCATTTGAGAGAGTTGAGTTGGCGTCTACGAGCCTTCAATCTCATCCACAACTTGAACACTTCAAACTTACCGCTAAATTGCTCACCTCCTCTAATTTGGCTAACGCTTTCAAATCACAAATCAAATTTGTTTCCTCAAGGTATTTGCGGGGGTTGCGATCGCAAATTAGAACAATTCGAGTAGTTTTAAATTGGGCGTTCCACATAGTTTTATGGCTGCGGTATACCGGAAATTCTGGCAATTGTCCAACACCGTTCATCACTTTTGCAGTACTGCCCTATAGTATTAGATGTTATGAGGTACCTGTAGGATCTATTGTATGATTTGTATGAATTGTCTTTTTCCCATTCTTCTCTCATTTTCGTTCAACAGATGTCGTGTACTGATTTAGACCTTTGCCTGTTCATCGATTGCTCCCCACGAAACTTCATCTTGTGCAGTCTCTTGTTGCTTATCGACCGGGACCTTTTTCATGGCCTCATGCACAGCATCTTGCCATCTCCTTCTTGGAAAGCCCTCTTGGTCTATTCCAACGGACTTTGCACTTGAATGCTTTTCTCAAATACGTCGTTGATAAACCAGGCTATGTATCTGTTGTGGAATAACCGGTGTAGCACTTGGCTGGACCAACTTTCCATCCCCTATTCCCCAGCCAAAAATACTTCTTGGGATTTTATCTGTGAATAATAGGAGAGCATCAAGCTTCGTTATATCAGTAATGAAACTTGACCTAACCGTTGATTGTCGTCATATAAGGAGGGACTTGAAACATTGATTATACTGGACTTGGCAGTTAATATAATATTATTAGTTCGGCCCGGAATTGAGTAAGAAAACTGAAAAGAAAAATACTGAGCTAGTTAGATTCACGGTTCGTGCCCTTTTACAAACATGTCAAACACTTGATAGTGAGAAACAGGATCAGACCATTGATGTTGACGTCTACACCTAGAATCGACATTCATGCTTCGACAGGAAAGAAGATTCCCTTAAGATACGCCCCACAGGTATTAAACCGCATTGCAACCAGTTGATATTCCCCATTCAACCTTCCCCGAAAATTTCAATTCACACAAATCTGAATCCTTAGGCTTTCCAATAACAACTCCGTAAATTGAGGATACCTACTACTTTTAATGAAATTCCTTTTGGCTTTTATTGTTCGAAGCATCCTCGCCGCGTTTCGAGGTCAGCCAAGCGTTGGAACGAGAAATGCAAATTCTGGCTTCAATTAACGAAGAAACTGGGAGTTCTGAATGAATTCCGTCTAACCGCTCTGAAGAATTCGCTCCCTGGTTTTGCAATATCGTTTCATGACCACCTCATGATCTTTTCATTCCCAACGGAATTACGTGTTATTTTGTTTCCAGCTGCAGTTACTCGTTCAGGGTCTGGCGCAGTCAATAAATTACTCTTTTTACTTCCTTATTTATTTGGATATCATCCTCTGAACTATAATTCTTACCTGTAGTAAGAAGTATTATAGGCAAAACCCGCATGACCGCTCGGCCTTGTACGGAAGGTAGACTCCGAGCGCCGCGTAGTCCTGTCGTGAGGCTAAAATTACACACGCGGCGGTTATACGTGTCGATGGGCTAGTAAATGTGTATTGAACGGAGTCGAAACGACCCCTAGTTTGATGATTTATAAATTAAGTTACAGTCATGCAGCATGAAACAATGCGATAATTTTCGAAATAACGTACCTAGGTACCTATTCATTCGTTAACATCAATGTTAACATTATTTAGCCCAACCTCTCTTAATTATTTACAATAAATTATTGATTTGAAGTTTTCATACAATTTTTAAGACCATTTATAAAAATAATTTTTGCTCACCTTATCCAAGTTTTCTTCATTAGCCACCACCTCGAGAAAAAAACCACTTGCCATCTGAAGTGTAGGTAACTGGAGAAATGGGCTCCCTTTAGTGGAGTAGAAGGCAACTGGTGAAATTCGTGGTCTTGACACTTCAAAATCCTTTTGTCTCAGCCACTACTGAGCCGGTAAGGCTGTGAAGCCCCTGGTTTAAACTTCTATTTCGATTGCTAAAATTATGCAATTTAGAACTGAGGAAAACAGATACCTGGAAGAACGTGCCCACTTGCAAGTAGGGAATACATCTTACGACCCTTGAAAGTAGGGAGAGTTACTACCCTTTATGATTAATGCAGGAGTTTCACAAAGACCGATCCAACAGTGGTAAATACGGTAATTCCTGCAAGGCTTGCCTCGGGGATGTAAAATAAACCGCAGTAAGGATACATGTGTGATAATGATGATGTCTAGGTAAACCCCAAGGAACACAATTAATATTTTCTTTGAAACCAAATTTATTATAGTCCTCATAGAGAGAAGATTTTAAATGGTCTACTAAATAAATGATAATTATCCATTCCATTCATTCACCAGAAGAGAGGAATCCCGAAATGCTTTGAAAGTTCCATCAATTTTGGATCAATATGCATTCGTATCTTAACCTTCAAAGCAGCTGTAAAACCTGATTTTACCTCACTCGTGTTGGAACGACCTATATAATCCTAAGCGAATATTCACTCCCCGCGGCTCCCATCCACTTATGAGCGATTATCCTATCTCCTTCCTGCTTTTTAAGATCTTTTTCTGAACCTTTTTGATCAAGATCCAATCTCTTGGGGATTTAGCGAGAGATGATATTCTTTACCAAATATTGAGTCATTTATCAATATTTATATTGATATTCATAGTGCTTCTTGGTATGGTATTACAAAGATATTGAACGTGGTTATATAATATGAAATGAAATGATTTTTTATTGTACTAACCAAAAATGGTTGTTACAAGAGTTCAAATTTTTTTTTCATAGGTACGACAAAGTATTCAAACAAAAGTTCAATAATTTTTTACATAAAACAAAATGCAATTCCTTCCAGAAAGAAAACAGGTGATCACCACTTTAGTTGATGCACTCTCACTGAACAAATAGTTCTCTGATCTTCAGCGACTTGGTCGTGTAGTTGTAGAGGTCTGTGATCCTATGGAGGTCCCGGTCCAAATCAAGCAGAGAGGAGACGTCATCCGGTTATATAATATATTATATTATTAATATAATAATAATATTATCATCCCCATAATATTTCCTTCAAATTTGTGTCGATACTAAGATATGCATTGTAATTCACCAAGGTACCTCAATCAGACGAATTGTTACTATGTATTTATGTAACAATGGAATTTTTCTAATAAATCATCTGAAAGTAGCCCGTACAAATGGATTAATCGAATAACTACCGTTATTATTTGAAATGAAAATGACATAAGCAAACGGAACAGAAAAATACAACTTGGATTGTGGAAATGGCATAACAACTAGGTACCTACTATCGAACCTCAAATAGGTGATACACTGCGAGTACCAACTAAGAGGTGACAGACGATATTGTAATGTTGTTTCAATCAATTAGTTTTCACGTGCTATTAATTTCTTGTCCTAATTGATATTGATTGATCTAATGTTGCGGAACGGGACCGCTAAGGCCCAACAGGAACTAGTCTTCTGTGCTCCTCAGCAATACGGCAAGTATCACAACTCTTTCTTTAAAACGTGGTAGCAGGCGTCATTCCTGAATTAAATTATACCTACTTAGGAGGTAACTATATTTATATTTGGTCGTGCGTGTTGTGCAGTTTCTAGAAAAGGCATTTCGAAAAACAACGGAAAGCAACCGTCGTTTTTTGCCACGTCCACCAGACAGGGTCCATTCTACATTGCCCTATATTATCTGTTCAACCTATTGAGACTCCACTTTCTATTCCTCTTTCGTATTTCCCCTTCTGCAAACTTTTTATTCGACTTCCCGCCCAATATTCCTTTCGCGGTTCGAACAGGATTACAAGGCCTCAATTCTCTTCCCGGCGATTGGGTCAACAAACTGTATCCCTCTCGCCTTGAGGGTTTCTCGGGATCGGAGATGGAAAATGGCGCTGTACAACCACTCTGCATACACTTAGAATAACGTAGGTGCCCATTTTGTTGTTTCCGTTGAAGCCTTGACCACTGACATCGGTGACTGCTTCTCATCCATATAATTGAAGTTATGTGGATGGAACCGAATGCTGGAATTTCCTTCCTCTACTACTAATTTCTGTATGGATAGTCATTCTTCTTGACTTGTTCTTGGCTGCCGAGTCGGCGATGAGCTTCTAATAGACGACCTAAACTGCTAACCCTTTAAGGTACGCTTCCAAATTGTGTCATAAAAGTTGAATACGAAACCACTTGAAAACTGTCGTTTTGAACAAGTCCCAACTGTTTTAGAAATATGAACCTTTCTACGGCATAGTCGTAACTATTGACCTCCTTTATCCGAGAATCTATTCTTAAGTTCGAGAGTGCTTAGAGACGGAAGCGGTCTCTTAGCAGTTTTTACTTCCGATTCCGAAGCTATAATGCGAATGAAAGCTCTAAAGGACTAAAAAAGTAGAGTAGAAAAGATGGAGCGAGCGGTCCAATGGACATTTTTCCAATCTCCTCGGTAATTTACCTACTGCTAGAAATCCCTCTAGATTAATCCCATGCCTCAGAGGTAACTGAATTCCCTTTGAAAAGGAGAGAAGCTACAACTCGCAGTCACATCTCCATCTTGCTGAGAGGTCGGTTGGTTTTATTGCCAATTGGAACCCCCCCCCCCCTCCGACGTTGTGATGACATACCTACAATGGAGTTTGGCATTTTAGCTAGCAAGTTAGTGTATATTCAAGTCTCTTACTTCAATTGGTTTTTTTCGCTTCAGAACCCCACAACATGACGCAGAAAATTGAAACCAAGAAGGCACAATGGTAGAACATGGCAGTGGTGAGAATTAAGAAGTAAACTTATCTCATTTTCATTCTGGGGTCGATAATGCTGCGACAATATCGTTTCTGATCGCTCTTTTTCTGGGCCCCTTCGCTTTCCATACCGATATTTTCCCGTGTCTGGTATGTGTCGTGAAATCGAGATGAGGCTAAAGAGAAGCTCGAAACGTTGGTATATCTCGATCAAGAAGGTCTCTGAATAGGAACAAAATTGAACCCTCCCTTGCATCCGAAATTGATATTACACTGAGGAGTAAAATAAAAAATGGTGACAGATTGAATAGAATTTATTTTCACGAATGGGCGAAAAGGAATAAGCCGGATGGTTTGGGATTGACTCGTGAGAAAGGTAAAATGGAATTCCTGAATCGCATTTGAGTGGCTACACTGGGTTCAGATAACAAAATTAAATTCTTCAAGGCGAAGAAAACTTTGGATAAAAGAGAATTTAAGGTTGGATTCAATTCTTCTACTATTAGATCAATGAAATCATTATGAATTCAAGACAAGGCCTACCTTTTGTAGCAGGGGGGCCGCTTTTCAAGTAGAATTTTTTTTGTGACATCTCTTAAGCTTCTACACGATGTGCTCTATTGTTAGGTACTCTATCATTTTCAAGCATGGAGAGTGGAAACATCCCATAGACAAGACCAAAAATAAACGTTTATTTCACACTTCACTAATGACTCGGTTCTCAGATAAGGAATAAAGGTAAAATAAAAGAGACGAAATAGATGAAGTGATGATTTTTCTTTTTATTCGCTATCAGTCCATTATGTATCTGTGTATGTGTGGGGGGGGGGGGTGTTCCATATATTCTGTTCCCTTGTTTTGTAGTCCGGATGATGGTTTACGAATAAACCAAAAAAATCATGTAGATTTAGGCTCACCGTGCTTTATATTTATTTATATTTTTTCTTCGTAATTTTGTCATCGGCGTTTGAGATTCAATTATAGGTTTATTGTTAGTAATAAGCAATTCATTTACCAAGGGGCACTACGCAGGGACCCTGCATAATCACCGTAATTATTACCTACGGAAAACGCCAAAACGGAAAGTTTGTTTTCGGTGAATTCCTTGTAAGTAACGCATTTGAGGATTCATAGTATTGTACCGTATTTCAGTGGAACATAGCTTATATTCAAATGAGCGCAGGACACTCGGATTTATCGTGGCATTAAGGTGGATCACGTTGGTAGCATTGGGTTTCCCTAATCGTAATCTGATTAAACCTTCAGTGGAACAGTACCACTAGGCCACTAGTCCTACTATATTACATGTCATATTGATATCGAGTGTGTGTGATTTGATGTCCTGTAATGAAACCATCATAAGCTCCTGCTAGGTATGAATAACACATCAAACATGAAATGATATTTCGGCTGATTGTAATCAAGTAGGTAATCGCCAAACAGATAAGTAACATAATATGTTATTATATTATAATATAATATATTATATTACATGTTACATATTATGTATTATGTTACATGTTACATATTATGTACAACGTTTAAGCCGAACAATTGAAATCGATCCAGAAAAATGTTCTCCGACGAACGGCCCAAAAGCTGGATAGACAATGGACGAGGCTCACTGAGCTAGTTACCAACTACCAACACTAGGAGTTAGTCGCCTAACGAATACACCATAATATTACTTGAATTATTTCGTATAGACTCAGGACTCGACTTACTAAGAATTGTCTGCATATGAGTGATCTGGAGAGGGGTGGAGGGGGCGCGATCAATACAGAAAATTGTAAACCTTTATGAATGCTTTCGTAGTGTTCCTTAAATTTGATCTGTTCCAACCATGGTTTTAGCCAGTAATTCGGTTTAGAAGGGGGTGAATTATTCACCAATTGCATGTTCAAGTGCGCTCATTTTGTAGTAATGATTATACTCTATGATCATGCATGGAATTGTGGCTGGATCATAATTTTCGATGGGAAATTATCCGCAAGGACAGAGTTAAGCGATGGATACCTTGGAAAAGAGCATGTGCGCTATTAAATACTGTTTTCTTCCTTTGTTTTCTCACAGAGCACGGGTTCCAAGGATCGTAATTACCGCCCCTCTATTTGACTGTGCTGAAAGGACAATATTCAGTGTTTTCTGCACAGCTTATCCAACTACTTGGGATAATGTCTGCAACAATTTTTCTCTTTCTTTGTTCTCTTTTGTTTAAATGAGAAGTAGTCTCCCTTAATTGGCCGGCTTTTGGGAGCAACCTCTATGTCGGGCAGATCTCTTCTCGGTTTCAGTTAGTGTGTCCCAGTTTTCCTCCAATATAACAGCAAGATAATATCTTATCTTACCGCACACTTACACAGAAAATATCTACTACCATTGTCATTCATTTATCCCAAGTGGGTGAGAGACGTTTATATTGAATCAATATTATTGATCGACAATCTTTTCATTTCCGTTCTCTTTTAGCGACGGTAACATTCATAACAGCATTCTTCCCCAGGATTCAACTCCTTATGCGTAATTTTACTTCAATTATCCAATTCTTTTTCGATCAAAAGGAGCATTAATGCATAAGCAAGTTTACAATGGAATTTATATTTTATACCATTCCTATTTCAGAAGGAATTTAATACCATCACGCTGCTCAAACATTACCTTTATTCCTGTAATTACAGGAATAAAGGTAATGTTTGAGCAGCGTGATGGTATTAAATTCCTTCTGAAATAGGAATGGTATAAAATATAAATTCCATTGTAAACTTGCTTATTGAACGTTTTCACTAAGTAAGACGTATTTGACATTACAATATTGACCACAAAAACGACATACGAAGTGGCTGACCAACACGCACCCTAATGGACACACATTCAATAGTTAACCCTCAAAAAGTGTTGTGGTTTTTGAGTCCAAGATCACCTTTTAGAATTACGGTCATGATCTATTTAGCCATAAATAGAGTAGCAATGCAATATTTAATTAAATCAATTTAATTATTCAATTAAATCCTCCATATCAAATACACAACAACGCCTTCTCACGAATAAGCGCTAACCACGCCTCGAGCAACGGGTTGCTTAAACGGGATTGTGAATTTCTGCGCAACCCCTTTCGGAGTTTTAATTACGAATCCTTGTTCAATAAACGAATGAAGCAGTTCATTTGCGAGGACTCCTTCTTTCAAATTAATTAAACGTCCTCGAACTAACATTAATGAACAGCCGCGCCCTTAAAAGCTATCAAAAATTCAATGCTGCAACCACAAGCCTTTTTCGGCCGTGTCCGAGTAATGCGGCGCTTGAATGGGTCATCAATTTATTTATTTATTTTTCTTAATGTTTGAACCCTTTATATCCCGGGAAACGAATAACTAAAACTTAACTAAATATTGGAGGGTAATTTTTCTCCTGCCGGTAAGCTCTTCTCCTACCTGGCGCAAAGTATATTTTATACTTAGTAATAATTCATTGAATCAGTTCACAACCTAAGCTCGATAATATCGATGATATTATTCATATAGTTTGGTCCGTATGAATTGTAATATCAATTAATGAGAGAGGTAATGGTGGTCCTCTGATATGAATTATATCAGAATATTAATTATATTAATATTATGAGAAACGCTCTAGTTCAAATATCACGTTAATGTAAGATATGAACACTGTTTCCAGGCAGTATAACCTGGAAACAGTGTTAATATATTACATTGAAGTGATATTTGAATTATATTAAATATAATATATTATTGCATATTATGCAATCATGAAATTCGAAGGGATTCAAATTTTGAATCCCTTCGAATTTCATGATTGCATAATATGCAATAATATATTATATTGCATAATATATTATATTGCGTATATCTCCATAATATGGAGATAACACTGCAAATATTATTATTAACACGATAGGTAACTACATATTCGTTAAGTACGATTGTAACTCGCCCACTTGACTGCTCACTCATACTGGGAGTCTTGCGTGGCATTTCACGAAAGATCAGAAGGATATTGCCGAGAGCTTACTTGTTCTTGAGGCAAATTAGTTTCTTATAATAATAAAGAAAAATAACAATAGAGGTTTATTTTTCGCCGATATTTCTGCTCCAAGCTTCGAGTGAGTTTGATTCATGTTTTGTATTTTTACAGAGCAGGATTTCTTCGGTCTTATAACCAAATCTTGGTTATAAATATGTGTTACAGAAATTTGTCCAGGATTACTACCAAAGTGTTTTAGTAATAGGTACTATGTAACTACTATATACTATAGTGTTCATGAATGCAACTTTGGGTTTTATAACCGCAACTATTACTAAATTTGTAATTTTTAATCCAAAACCATCATTTTTATAGTGTACGTATGAGGTACTCATGCAGAACATGAAAGTTACCTCCTCCACTGTGGCCGTAGGGGAAACCTTGTTATTGCTCATAATAATTATTATAAGCTGTCCATAAGCAATATGAATTCATTGTCCATACTCCGGTGTGTAACCATAACAATAAAGACTTTATTTAGTCAATTGAAAGCATTAGCGAAGAAAAAAGATGTGGGGGTCAAGGGGATTTCCGAGGCCCACGGGGACGAGTAATTATAGCCATATATAACAATCCGGAACCCATGTAAAACCTACTTTTTTGGGTCAATACGTAGGATTGTTATCTACACACTCGTATGTTCAGGAGTTTGATGCCTTGTTTAGGTATCCTCTTACTTGTTTTCAGTCGATTTTCAAAATGCAATCGGAAATTGGGCGCATAGTTATGAATATGATGTATTTCTGTGCATTAGGTTCCAGAGTAGAACCTTGGATTTAGTTTATGGCGTAAACCGCCAAATTAAGGTCAGGTACTTCCAGTCCATTATGCAGGCATAAAATAGTACAATAGACGTAAGTTACGTGGAAAAACCCTAATGTAGCTCCCGTGGCGTCTCTCCCGTCTCATAAACCCAGCTCGGCCTTGTGGTACAAACTTCGGAAATTTGCATCCGGTAGCTGAGCTCACTTCGCAGTTTGACTGTCGCGCTCGACACCCATGTTTCAGTCCCGTATTTGCATAACTTCCAGAATTTCGAATTAAGTCTAAGACACCCTTGCGTTGTATCGAGTTCAACATGACTTAGTGGCCAGCTCGATTTCCAAGCGCCCGTCGTTACACCCTCCTTAAGAAAAACCTCAACCCCCGAACCGATTCCACCGAATAATTTGTTCAAAATTAAATCATGCAGCATGAATTAATGAGTGAGTTTAATGTATAATGCCGCCTGACATCATTAGTGAGATTTTCTCTCTTATGTTGTGGCTCGCTGTTACATTCCCTTGGACAAGTTACCTTGAGTTTCCTGATTATATAGCACATGACATCATTCTTTTTCGGGGCTCACAGGAGACAATATGCTGGGAGTAACCACAGATGGACCGGCCAATGTGGGCTCCCGCAGGGTCCTCACTTGCTTTGTCCCGTCCTAAAGGAAGCCTTGCCGCCGGCTTTACTTTCTTTCCTATTGCAGTCGCTTAATTTTGAAGCCCACATGTAATCCAGTAGCATAACAAAAGCGAGTTTCACCAAAAGCTCTTTTTCGTCAAAAGCTCTTATTCGTCAAAAGCGGATTTCTCGAAACGTATCGCCGCGCTTCTCTGTCCGTCAGAGTCCTACATGTTGCTGTCGGTACACGTAATGAGCTGCCGTCCATGGGGTTTCCAAGGGCGACGAAAATTATAACATTTATAATAATCATAACAGCTACTGTTCTTTAAATTATTGTGTTTATTTTTACTCGGAAGAGCGTGCGGTTTTCCTTAAAAGCTAACTCACTTATTTTTTCACCGCTTTACCACAATGTATTCATAAAAACGAGCCCTTCCGCAAACGGGTGCCGCCGTTAGCAAATTAATTAGCCCTCTTACGTTTTCCCACGTTATGTTCCATTTACTTACTCAATGGGAAGGATAACAGGGAAGTATCGCAATCGGCCTGAAAGATCATTAAACACTATAGAGTACAGATTTTTACTCATTGATCCGTTTTCACACATTGTTTGCATTAAACTGGTCTACCAACAAGGAGACAACATTCGATTTCGGGGCATAATTTAGTAAACGAAAAGAAGAGCAAGGAATTTGGGCAGTAACTGAGAAAATTTGTTACCACATTTTTTATACGTTTTTCTGAATTACGTACGCGCCCCTCTCTCCAAAAATAAAAGTGGGTTTTCAGGGACGCAAAATTAGGTTTTTAGTACTTGCCTTCCGAAAAAAAGTCGACCTAATCCGCAAGTTTCCATCATTCTGATGTCCTCGCCAACATCATCTTATTGATTGCCCTTTAAAACCCATAATTGTTCTCGTATAAATTGTTCTCTTCCAAAATAGATTCCATCATTTCGACTTGATACGTGTACTTTTGAGAAAGGAGGTGTGACGCCACGCAACTGATGTTTTCCTTCTATCCTTGTTTATTATGTATCTTGAAATATTCAAAATTGTCAATAAATTCAGTATTAAACTCTCCAAGAAGGGTTTCTCTACAGCTGTAAAGCCTGCAGAACATTAATCGGATTCAAATTCATGACGTTGAGACTTATTGTCTTCGTTGTCTTATTGCGATTCAAGAGTTTGTAGACATTTTCGAGTCCGGGAGAAAAGGTTCTCATTGTGCTCGTCTTCGGAAGGCAACTAATTGCTTCCCGTACACAAAGTCACACGCTTTTCGAAGCATTTTCGTTGTTTCAAACTTGGTGGGTTTCATCCTGTACTGTGTGCTAAAATATTCCGAACATCTCGTCAGATGATAATATGGTTGCGTGATATTATTGTTGCTGGTGAATCTACACGAAGCGCCTCGTCGTAGGCCCAAATATGTTGTTAAAATCTTATGGTGAAAGGTTACGACTGTTGCAGTGTTCAAGAATTTACAGGACCATTCTAATAATTATGTGGCCGTTTGGCCTGCAGTACGCGGTCTTGTATCAAACAGTAGCACGACGTATAGGCTGACAGTACTTTTTCAACCAATGTGCTGGTCGTACCTGATCAATAAAGTCACATTAGTTGACAGCGTCCGACGACCAGGAAGGAAGTCAACCACAAAAACTTCCTCAGTCCCATCAAACATGATGGGATGGACCCGTGTTAGGTCGGTGATTTACTTCTTTTTTCGTTTAAAGCCTCATGAACGTGTTGTTTCTTCCTTCACAACTCTCACTTGGCCCCGTCGAAAATGAGTTGTTCACAGTTTGTCCCAACTGCAAAATAGATCTGGACGACGCAAAGTTTCTAGAGCACTACTGCATTTTCTTTGGGTGAATACATGTAAATTAAGATTATTATTGTTCGCGTTCCGTCATTCTCTATATCGTATTATTGGCATATTTGAAGAGAGTTTCAGTACAATTATCCAACTTAGGAGGTGTGTAGTGCAGAGCTTTCAAATAGTTAGGTAGAAGTTCGTCAGTTGATTCTGTTGGTATATTATAGTATAATACTCACTACTTGTTTCGTGTGTCAAACTTTACTGATATCATGTTATGAAACTTCACCTTTTCAACCATCGAAGTTGAGTCTGGTTGTGATAGGTGCGACCAACAAGGCACTTTTCACTGCCGAGTATGCAGTAGGTCCTTATTATCTCTCACCTAATCGTTTCCTCTTTGCTCCTGGCACTCTTCTCGACAACAGTCTCCTAACAATCAATTACCTTCCCTATCGTCCATCTCGCTTCCGCATCTCACACCGTCTGGCACGCACGCCTCCTCCGTCTTTCAATTTTCCATTACAGCCTTTTTCTTTCTACTCAGCACACCTTGTAAGATTTTTCTTATCATGGGGATAACGGAAGTGTTGTCGCTTGAGTTTCGATCATTGTCCCCAGATTCATAAAATCAAGTACAAATCTAACCACTCGATTCAGCTTCTTTTTTTTTGCGGATGAGGTATATTTCGTAACGTTCCACTATATCAGTAATTATAATATAATTCTATTGTACAGGTACTCGAGAAGTGGGAAAATATTCTCACAACGGTTCATTATTCCCTGTACGAGTACAGACGGATGTTCTTTTCCGAGGAGGGTAGTCGGTAACTAGCTCAGTGATGAATCTCGTACCTTGAAACGTAAACCCACAAATTTTAAGAGGGGAATTTTTTCTTCTTGGGCGATCGAAGATAACAAACCAATACAATTCCTCGCGTCTTGAAACGTACCAACAAGTTTTTAGGGGGTTTCAATTCCCATGCCTAACTATATCGGACTTGCTCTTCACCATCGCGCAACTGTTGCCGAAGTGTGAATAACCAATATTAAAGACGTTTCGATATTTTTCCTCCACTTGATATGCTTCTCTCTCCTGTTTGACTAAAATGGAGACGGCAGCGAATAGTCACATGTTCTACCCCGAAAGACGTAGCAAATAATATTACCGCTGCCAACACTTTGTACGGCCCTTTCATACATTATTCATTGCTGTCTAGTTTGTAAGTGCTCCTAGTCAGACGGTAAGACTCCTCCCCAGTCACTGAAGAGGTGGCAAAAGGAAACATTCATTAGGAAGGAGGGCAGGAAGAGAGAAATAATGTGAAATTCATGCAGCTAATGGAATTGCCTAGTTTGCATTCTCCTATTCGGCTCTATCTTAGGTACATTTCTCGTTTCTTGATAGGACTCTTTCGTCAAATTTGAAAATCATTTGTCTATCTCCAATCAGGTAAGTCAGTTCGTAACATTAAAAGTTACTATACGGAGAATATACGTTATATCGGAAATGTCCATTCCATTTACTCTAAGCGGTTGTATGGTAAGTAGGTTCATAGCACAAAGTCACTTTTGCAGAATTGCCTTGAACAACCCTCTACATTCTATACGTGGAGGGCTCTCGAATGTCCAGGAAGGTTAGCAACTGAACCGTGATACTCTGAAGGAATAGACGATAACGTAGACAAAATACTGAATATAGTAGTTCTGTGGAATAAGCTACAAAACAACAGAACTTTAATTTCTCAACATGACTGCTATTTCAGTGGCAGCCCCAGTTTTCAGTCTCCACATCCTCACCAGCACCGTCCACACGAAATATTGACCGTCACCAGTCATGCGTTCTAGTATAGTAAGCATAATGTCTTATGCTTAAAGCATTCAAATATCAAACCAGCTTCAGAATTATGCCACTATGATTGCATAACGCGTATAGAGCCTGAAACCCGTATTTCATTGTGGCTTCAGCGCAGAAATAAGGGTTTTGTTAATATAGTGAGAGAATTGTTGTGTATCCGTTTGTATGATTTATTTCCACTCCAATTGTTTTATTTCCACTTGCATTATTTAAAAATGACAACCACAATACCTTATAAAATTTATAATTTATTTAATAATGTTGGATACTTTTATCGATACTCGTCTAATACAAGTTTGGTTCATTTTATGATTGATTATTTTCAACCATTAACCATTGGACTCTCTTGATGTTCTGAACCACCCCTTGGATGTGACTTTGGTTCAAGGGGTTCCAATGTGTAACCTAAACCCAAAACAGTGGTCTCATTAGAATTGGGTCAGAAGAGCGATTGTATAAATAGTCGTTTTTAAGCCAATAGACGCACTCGCAACAATTTTTGTGAGCAATGTAGGGGATTTTTAATTAGTTATTGGGGTTGTTCAATAATAACGAGAAAGAAAAACTCGACTGCGCCCCCCTGGACCCTCCTCCTCTTTCGTATCGAGGCTTAAATTTCCATAAGCATGGAACATGTTTTAGCACATGTTATTGTTGTTATTTAGAACATGTCCTAAGGAGGCTACTGCATACAACATTACAGCTTCATAGAGTGAATAGCATAGAAATATATTCGCGTAACGGACGGACGGACGGTTTCAGCAGGTGAAGGCTAAAACATGTTCCATGTTGAAATGTTCCAGAGAGCAGAAACTCGGATTTAGCTTGTCGGGAATTCAATTCATAATTCAACGAAGTCAGGTACTTCAAAATGACTCCCGTTCTCCCTGCGTAGACACCGAAATGGGCCCTTGAAAAATAGGTCGATGGAAGTTGAATAGAAAGCCTCATTTGTCTGTTGGAAGATCCGCGTAAGGGGCTCCGGCTGTGGGGTTTGACATATAAAACAATTTCACGGGGCATTAGTCTCTAGGGCTATCCGACGACAGATAACAGAAAGACAGGACGTAGAAGGGAGGCTCGATGAGTTCTGCCGCTCCTTGTAAATGGTTCCGCGACAAAACTTCTCGCGGTGAAGAGTGAAATGGGCGGACTTCTCGGGTGCCATGATTTTCTTCGTCATCTGAAGTCGAGAATGAAAGGCGTTCTTTCGTGAATGTTACCCACGATCCATTCCCTTTTTTCATGCAATATTTTCAGTTCAATGCGAAATTCATTTTGAAAAACACTGCCCCTGATCCTTACGTTTTTTACTAATTTGATATTTTTATTGAATTGTTCTACGAACTAGATGCCTTGACAATCACAAATCAATAAAATACCAAATCATTCATTATTCCTTGAACATCGTAACGATCTGCCGACCGATGTGAACCTTTACCCTTTTTCATTGTCCGATTGTTTGCACTTACTCAACTTTCAAATGTTTAGCATGAAACAACCACTCGAGTTCCAATTTCTAGACCCATTTGGTTTTCAAGAGGTTGTTGCAACTACTTTCGGAACAATTGAAATGAAATGAAATGTTTTATTTGTATAAGCCTTCCGGCGTTACAAGGTTGGCAAAAATATCAGTAAAATAATAAAAGAAGTAAGTGTGTAGTAAATAAATTGAAAGGAAAAAAGAAGAATATTACAATTTCCGCCTAAGATTTAAATACAACAGAGGAACTACCAACTAAACAATTTTTAATAAAGGAAGCTTTCATTTAAAAAGAAATCCCTTGAACGGATGCAATTACTAACAAAGAAAAATACTTTCTTACATGCAGAAATATCCTGAAGGGACAGTATTGAGGACAGCTCGTGATGCGAAAAGTCGTATAATTGAAAAAAAGAAAAACGTTCGCCTCGCAGTACTGGGCATACACAAAGAAAATGCAAAATGGTATTTGGTTCGGATAAGTTACATAAAGGGCAAACTTCTTGACTGTTAAATTTAACGATAAATTTTGGAATGCTCAATTTCTTTCGGAAAAATTCTAAAAACACATTACTCTTTACACATTAGACACTCGCTTTGTCTTGTGGTCTGAGCGAATTAGTCTTATAACATCCACAACTAAATGAGAATTCTCGTTAGAGAAATGAGAATGTCGTTTCGTAACAGCGAACTTCGTTCTACTCAAATCTAATTTTGTTGCTGATCGAACTAGGCGTAGTAGTAGGCCTGCTAGAATCATTATTCAGCGTCGTTAATTTGACAAGTGGTGCTAAACCTAGATTCCGCTCTGAACCCCTGATGCCATAATTCGATTAGGAATCAGGTTTCGATTATCCTGACAGAAGCCAGTTGTCACTGAACCAATCATTGTTTTTTTCCAACGTCACGTTCGTATAAGTGCAAAAAAAATCGATGGACACAGTAGGTACATACTTAAAACCAAAAATCCAAATGTTATTTTGAAATTTTGTTTTCCCTTCATTTTAAATTCGTCTACATTTTAGTTACAGCTTGGCAGGTGTGAGGTCACAGGACTTCTTTCATGTGATGCATGAGTACGGCAACGCTTTTCGTTCAACGGAGTTGGTGCTCGCTTTTTCTTGTTATACGAAAAGATCACTTCTTTTAGGACTCTTATTGTTTGCAAACTACTGTCTTGGGCTCCTAACAGGATCTTTCACTTCCATATTCTCTCTTTTTGTTCGAATGTTTCTATGCTTTGAGTTTGTTTGAACGAGAACAGAAAGCAAACTGTCCCTTTAGGACAGGGGAAACGGTTCTTCCAGTGCAACTTGTAGAAGGCGAGAGCTTGATCCCTTTACTAAAAGGAATTAACTGAGAGAAAGGTCGCGAATACTGGCTGAACCAGAGGCGGTAGATGCGCTGGAAGATGAAAACGACCTGGAAAAAGGTCGCTGGTACGTCATTAATAACCCGCGTTGCGTAACTCCCCTCCTTGTTGGTGGTGGAACTTGGAGGAGTGGAGCCTTCTGTTGTATTGTGTCTGGGCGACGGGACGAACTCAACTTTTTCTTTGGGAACCACAGCAAGCAGCCTTCCCTCTAAAGGGCTATGGGTCCTTCTTCTTCCATCTCTACAAAGGATCTTCTTCCTCTCCCACTAAAAGCCGGGACTTCAAGGAAGCTGAAAGGAACAGCGAAAAAAAAAACCGTCTCTTCTCTCCAATTTACTCAACCCTCCTTTTCTTTTTTTTAACATATTCATTTTCGTAATATTGTTAATTTGGGTAGAGCCATTAATTAGGATTATACTATGAGGAAGGTTTTTATCGGGGTGAATTAGAGAGCGGTTTTATTATGGGACAGACAGGCTGTCTCGTTTAAATAATGGTGGCATTATTCCAAACTAGAACTCTAAGCGAAAAATGGCCTGTTTTTTCCCTAGTAGCCACAGTAAATTGGGATATTAAGAAGCCCCTGTAAGACTTGAATGAAAGATGATTTAGAGACGAAGACTTGAATGGAAGATGATTTGAAGACTGAAGAGTTGAAGGAAGGAGAGTAAGGATGCTCGGTTTGAGCGATGTCAACCTTCCGTGGATGCTAGACCTTCTATGATCCATTTCCTTACAGGCATGATTTATATTTTATATGTTCGAAGGAATTCCAATCTTCGTCAATTCTAAACTGTAGTTATTTTTGGGGCAAACATTCAATCAAAGCATTTTCTGGTGAGAAATGACGTCATATTGACCAATATCTCTTTTGCCCTTGCTCCCCAAAATGTTGATTCAAAATAAACTAACGCTATACAAGTTCTCAAACAAATTTGGACTTGAGGAGCGCAGTTGTAACATCACAATAACTGCACTGCTCCAAAGTAACCTCGATAAAAAATATGAAATTTTCATAGTTATGGGATGAGATGTTGCGTTGATGCGAACCGCCTCATCAGAAATAGTCGACTACTCATCGAGCTTGATTGACTTTCGAAAAACCATTGAACTTCCAGAGCCAGTAAGTACAAGGTTTAAAGATCTCCAAGAAATATTTTTGAACGAATGGCTTTGTTTGTGAAAAATTTGATATATGTACTCGTATATTACTGATTATCTGAATAGGAATACCAATCGATGTTCCTAATATCGACACCGTACAATTGTATTAATACTGTACTGGATCTATGTATTTAGATGTTATGAATAATTGAAAATTATGGATAAATACAGACATGAATAATTATTATCCAATATCAAAAATGTATTCAATTCTCCAAACCTACCATCCTGATCTTGATAACCTGCATGGTCACCGCAGTTCCATTTCCACGATTCGTGAAACTCGTGAAGCTACATCCATAAATTATGATTTTTATAAGAATAATATGTTTTCTCGTGAGGGTCAGCCCGAACCTAGTTTTCAACCCACGAAAATCGTTAACCAGTTGTTGGAATGCTCCCAATTCATCGCAAAATCTCACGGTGCCAAAATTCTCTCCCCCTATTCGCAGCTATTCAGAATACCTAAACTTATGTTTAACAATCTTCCTTACTTCTGCTAAGTATCCACCCTCCAAAATTGAAATCCTGCTATTTTTCAGCCGTCCTCAAACCGAGTCGAATCAACAATAGCGTCTCGCAGTTTTTTGTACAATACCGAGTATTATAAATACGGATTTTTTGAAAAACATCCTCATTTCTACAAGAATCGCACGATGATGCATCCATGATTGTAACATCTCGCTTGCCCATTATTTCTTTTAAAGAAATATTTCCCTTTTCTCTGTTGCAGCGTCGCGTATTCGATACGAGATCACAAGCGGTAACATAGGAGGGGCTTTTGCTGTTAAGAACATGACTGGCGCCATCTACGTCGCTGGTGCTCTCGACTACGAAACGAGGAAGAGGGTAAGGTGTTTTTTTTTTTTCCGAAGAAGTGTTGATTTTCAGTATATACCAATTTCAATTTCATAATTAAAACTTTTATAATACAAATAATAACTATTTGTATTATAAAAGTAATAACAAACATTATTAATAGCAGAAGTTTAAATTGGTTGAACAATTTTTGTTCAGCCAATTTAAAATTCTTCCTGTTTACATTTGCCTTCATTCTGTCTTTATTGACGAGAGTCTTGCATCGGTAGGTAAGCGCGTCTTTAGGGCTTATATAATTATGTTGGTAGTAGGAGGTATAAAATCATCCTCAGAATTAACGGAATCCCACCTTGTGAGTTGATACGATCTCGATCCAGACGACGAGACCCCCTGGATTATGATTGCTTATTGTTAGGCATGATTCTTGAACTATACTACAACAATATGGCTCCCGTAATAAGTGCAGGTAAAAACGTCAACAACAGAATCCATCCTCGTTTTCCCGTTCCCAAGAATGGGTGGTAGCAAAGCATCACACGAACATGTTTGGAAATTATGGTGTGTTTTCCATACATGGATGATACATTAATACAACGATGGGGTGTCTGGTAGCTCCTCGAAATCTGTTATGGTAAGCTGTTCATATATCAAGTGGTAATCTCCTCACTTTCCGAGCTTTATCCCAGGCTTGTCTATCCGAAGACTCCGTTGGAACGTGCATATAGATCTCGCTCAATGTTTGTTTATAGGTCAAAGACTATGTGGTATGTTGTAAAATGTACACACAACTATTTTTTTTTTTTTTTCTTCTAATAAATGCACCATCTAAGAAAATATCTTCGGAAATTACCAGAAAGGTTCGCTCTTAGCGAATTGATTCACCCTACTTGAAAAGGTCATTAAACAAAGGCGAGAACCGCCTCTTGTTGGTCACCATCAACTGAATGTCTTCTTTACCGCCCCTCACACCATACCTCATAATTACCACACCTGGTGGTGACGGGAGCCATGAAAAAGTGATTGAAGTATAGGAAGGAGTATCCGCCCAGCCCACCATTATTTTTCTCAGCCCACTCTCTTCAATAGTCGCTGCCCATTGCTCACAATTTTTTTCATCTCGGCCAGTCTGGGAACAACATCAGAGCTTAGCTTGAATGTTATACGCGCTCACGCTAGACGGGGATTTATTATTTGTGTCTCCTGGCGTTTTCCTCCGCAGCCCATTTATATGGTACATTTTCGTGGCCTTAGACAATTTGGATAAATCACTGGGGCCCCGGAATGTTTACTAATATATCATAATATTAAGCTAAAGATGAGGTTTCCTCATCTTCGTTGTCATAGAATGTACTTATGTACCGGAGTAACATTGAACATGATATATCATGGTTTAATCATGTTTAACGGCAGATCTGTATATATACAGATCTGCCGTTAAACATGATTAAACCATGAAAGAAAAACCTTTCACTTTTCACTTCGCGTTTTATTCATTGTCTTCTCCTATAACGTGTTTATAACAACATTCATATTTATTTATATTCTTAAAACCAAATTAGTATTTGGTTGGCTCAGTATTTAATTGAAAAACGAAACCATCATTGAGCTAGTTACCGATTGCCCTCACTCAGAAAGGACCATTTGGTCACCTACTGGGACGGAAACAGAATACTTGACCTCATTACCAAATTTATTTCGAAAGTTGTAGGATTTGAAAAACGTCTACATGAAAAACACGGTCTGGTCGTGCTATCTAGAAGATTGATTTATTCAGAAAATAATGAACCGTTCTGGATAAATTCGCAGAGTTTTCTCTACGAGTAACATAGAAGTTACATTTTGGCTCCATTTCACCTCCACACGGAGGTTATAATGAGGTATACATCCATCACTGTTGAAACTACCATCCGCACATCTATCTGTTTCCTCAGAAATGAAGGCAGTGGGATTCAGGGTAGCTGTTGGTGTTGGATGTAGCTAGTGGAGAGGGGTCGGCGAAAGAGATTGGAGGTCTCACCAGATTTATGTGCCAATCGCCGCGCCCGTGGGTCTCTGCTCGACCGGGCGCTGATGGTTTGGCAAAGCTTTGGCTCCCTAAAATCTCATTCATCAGAGCTCATTTGAAGCTAAATAGGACACGCATTATGAAAAAATTTCTTCCATTCACAAACGGTTTTCGGGACCATAAAATCTTCTATGTAGTCCAATGTTCTTTTAGTTCTGTCTGACTCCGCTTTAAATCGTTCATGTACCTAATTGGCTGAAGCTGTAATATTGCAGCTACTTAGTTCTCTGCAATGAGAAATTGGAGTCATCGAGATGATAGTGCGAATGGTATCCCTACTCTCCCTAAGATCGCAATTTGAAGCCTTTTTTAAAACTCTCATTTATCGTTTAAACACACGCGGTATGATTAAGCGGATACTCAGTAGTATCATTAAATACCTACTTTATAATATACTCAGTAGTACAATATAAATTTTATAATGTTCCGCGATACAGGAAGGTATCGTAGTGCGCTTGTTCACAATATGATCTCCTTATGTAATACAATCCTAATAAATTATTTATCATGACACTTAGTCCGAGTGCTGAAAATAAAAAATAAATGTTGCTCTCATACCTCAGACACGGTAATTATGTACCTATTGAAAAGTTTTCAACCCGTCCCAATCTCATATAGCTGAGAGATTTTTAGGTTTGATTTCGCTGTCACTTTTTACACATTTCTTACTGCCCATGGTTTTTGGCACTAGTCTGCTTCAATTCTTTAGTGAATAATCCACATAACGAGCTTCGAACACTGTCACGTAACTCTGTCGAGTGGAACGGGTCGAGTAGCTATTAACTGTGCCAAAACTGTTTGAAACTCCATAAAATAAAGGGTCACGCTCGTCAATTCGCTTCAAAGTAAACAAGCGTACAGTATAAAATGTACGTACAGTTTGTCAGTTCTTGCTTCTCTACATCTCTATCAGTTCTGTATTCACGAGCCAATTACAGTCGAGTTATTTTTTCCGAATAAAATTTCCATAGAAACTCATCGAATCGTATAATATACGATTCAATGAGTTTCTATGGAGGGGAACGCTGATGTGACGTTTTATTGGGCTTCAAGCGATTCAAAACATTATACGTTTTGAAGCCCAATAAAACGTCACATCAGCGTTCTCCTCTATATTTCATTATATTAGTCACAACTGTTCCCTTCGTTTGTGCTCCGAAAAATGAATGATGCTGTCCTACAAATTCCAACGTACGTAGTTATGAAACTAACAAGTTTTATCTCCCCAATCCTGAATGGTGATCTAAATAAAAAACATATGGCGGTCATAGCGTGACCTAGAACATCCCTCCAGTTTGTCATCCCAAGGTGCCATTCCCTTGCGTGAACCTTACACCCCATCGTAATTCAACTCCCATTATCGTGCTGGATCGTTTTGATTTTGCGATTACGATTATTCGCTGGTAATGAGTTCAATCCAACGTGTAGGTAGTCGAGTTATAATTGCACCAACCGCCGTCAATTAGGAATAACAACCGATGATCACACTATTATCTCCTCAAGAGGTTTCAGAATAACTTGAGTGAATTCCAAGAACGAACATCCTAATGAAAGGATGAAATACGCACCAAATTCGGTGGCAGCATTTCTGTTGCTGGGCCGTATGGTTGACTAAGTCTGTCATAAGCCAAAAATTTGGCGCTTACCGCTTTTTAATTTATTTGTTTCATCTTTTCATCTAAAATCTTCATAATTTTTTCATAATACTCGTAATATGATAATTTTAAATCTATTTGATTCATATAATATTATCTTAGTTCTTGATATGTGATATTATTTATTGCAAACACACAAAATATTTTTACTTCCCATATCCCGTATTTCATGGTACAGTGTTGCTTTATCTTCTGCCCAAATATTTACTCAATACCCCTAAAGATTTGAGGGTTTCCGTTCTTACCGCAAATATTTTCTTTTGAAAAATTATTCATCAGCCCCAGTATATTATAAGGACTCTGTCACTGCTCTCTGAAATGGACTCTTAGCTTTGGATGATTTCTCTTCTTTCCTTTTATAAGCGTTTGAGTTCATTTTTCATTACCTCCTCGGTGCAAGTCTCTCGTTCTCTCTTAATAACTCGCTCTCAATAAATCCACAGGTTCAACCTCTAAACTTTTTCTGGAAACGAGTTTATTACTTTCCTGCTTACTCTGCTACTATTCCTTCATGTTTTTAAAGAGGAATTTTATTAAGAGCTGTGAGCTCATTCATTTTAAGGTATTTCTACACCTTTTATATTTTTTTGCTGCCAAATGGAGATTATTTTTATGTTTATACATCTAACTTCGGCTCTTATTATAATCCAGTTTAGTTCTTATAAAAGAATATATTTTCCTGCTAATGTGCTGAAATTCCCACCCATTATAATAGTATTCGTTGCATAAAACACAAACCCAGCCATCAAATTTTGATTGAATCTATTAGTGATTTGGAAAAAAGTTAGGATAGTTAGTACGGAATTTGATTAATGATAAACTGTGTACTTCCCGTCCAAATTCAAAAGGTTGAATAATACTTTGTCTTCCATAAATACTTATATCTACGCAATTTTTTTTACGACACATCGTACTGTATTATTATTTTTTTTTAATTGTTGGGCGAAATAAATTTTATATGAAAACTTGATAAGTGAAGACGAGATGTTTGTAAACAGTACGAACTCAGACTAGCAGCATCAGATAATCTCAAGGAGAACTACACGACTGTTGTGATCCACGTCAAAGATGTGAACGACAACCCACCTGTGTTTGAAAGACCGACTTACAGGACCCAAATCACTGAGGAGGACGATCGCAACCTCCCGAAACGCGTCCTTCAGGTGATCACAACCGAAAGGCCTCACACAATACTGACTTTTTTTGTTACGGTTTCGTTTTTCTTTTTCTTTAGTATGAGCTGACGCTTGTGGCATCCGATTCACTGAATGAACAGTCTACGACTGTAGTAATAAACATCGCTGATGTCAATGACCTGCAACCAGTCTTCGAAATGTCCGTGTACGCTGCAGATATGGAAGAAGAGCTGCCAGGACCTCACCCCGTCAGACTGTTACAGGTAAGTCTCGGACCTCGACCTCCCAATTCCTGATATGCCCCTTATGTCAATCAGAATTACTGTCAACTAAGGATTATGAAAATATCTCAAAATTCACGATCCCTCTCATTTGGTTGCGTACCCCGTAAGTTGCGACTTATTAGATGAATTATTGCTCATTATGGATATGTTAGTACTTCTCTGTACATCAATGGACCCGACCACTGTGTAGAAAAGTGGATGTAGCCTGGAAGGGACCTTTATTATTCAAAACTCTCATTTATGGAGAATGTAGATATCTTCGGTCCACGGTTGTCACATCACCATATCCCAAATTATTGTCAAATGACACGTAATTGTGCTTTTTTGAAAATTACGAATTTTACCTTCTGTAGAAATTTATTCATTTATTTGTTTGAGTCACAATTGGAAAGCCCAGAAAACAATTTTTTCGAATATTTTTATTGTACTTTCCTGAGATGACTTGAAAAATCAGGTAGTTTTGATTCTCGAGTCGAAAAGTTTGGCTATGAATTCCAAAGGAGCCGCCAATATCACAAAAGCCCCTTTTCAAATTAGAAAGTTTGTTTATAATTCCTCGCTAGAGAAGTTTTGACGTTGGGACGCCATAACCCCCATTGTATTATCCCTTCCTTCTTGACACAGTCATTTCTTTAAAGTCCCTTGGTTGCCACAGATTTCTCGTCCAATAAAACTTTTAAGCCTTAGATATTGATCTCAGTGATATTTTTAATGGTTGGACTTCACCTGGTGTTAAGTACTTTGTTACTTTCCTGGAGTTAGCATTTCTTCATTTTTGACGATGATTGAAGTGGTTGTTTCGAGATACTCAACAGTTGCCTCATCGAGTATGTAGGTGTGTCGAAACTGTAATTTTCTTTCTCGTCGTACTCCTTCAACCTCACATGACCTCCGAAAAATATAAATGTGTTTATTTACTTCACCTCAAGTTGTAACCTCCTGAGGAAAGTTTCTAAACCATTAGTGTTGACGTTAACTTATTATTTGAGTCTTCTAACTTAGTACTCAAGGTCCTCTCCGATGACTTTCTCTCTTATTAGGCACTCCTTCTGACACTTGTTGGGGGTATATTCATCAAGTTACTGTCTACAAAGTTTGCCTTTACCAGCCGTCCTAGATTATCTGGCCCCCTAACATGCAGAACCTGCTGTCATCATCGCTCTGCTAAAGATTTTGTTGAGATCGCCGACTTCTTTGTTAGCTAGTAGTGAAAGGTGCTGATGCAATGGTAAATGGCACGGAGAATCTTATTGTTCAGTGTTCTTGTTGGCCAAATGGATATAGCTCGTGTAATAATTTGAAATGTTCGATTGCGTTTGTCAATTATTGGCGATTATGATATTGTATGGATAATTACTGCCCCATACTTCCGACAACCCATCAACTCATTAGGTGATGATATGCCACTGATACTGAGAATTACATTCGCCAGTTGAGAAAAAGTAGACAACTCGAATCGTCAATACTGATATTGACGAGAAAACTATAAAACAATGAACAGTTATATCAGTCACTCAGTTCAGGTGTTCAGAGTCATTTTCAAAAAACTTTTCGACTCACTGTACAGCTGAATGCTCAAATTTGAACGTTATTAAAATCCTGTTTTAGCGAATTTTCGATGAAAAGGAAGCTATTGTTCTCTGTCCAAAATTTTTAAACTCTAATTTCCGAAAGGGGCGTCTAGAGGAGTTTTAAGGGGGGAAAATTACTTTTGTCAGATTGTAGTGAAACAATCTGACAAGGTACTTTCGAGTCATAACGGTGGTTGGTGGTCAGTTCTCAATCATCTCGTTCATATATTCTAGAAAAAGTGAGAGCTATTTGAAAAGTATACACGTATTGTCTGTTATTGACCTCACTGATTACTCGTACGGTATATTTCTCAAGTAGGTACCTGTGAGCAAGTTGAGTTGTTCGAGGGTCATGTTGAGAGTCAGACAGGCCTAGTTTCCTGTGGAATTGATCCAGTAAGCTCTTTGGCCTTCGGCTGAATACACTATGAGTCCCAACCAACGCTCTAAATCTCCTGTTATGGGATCCCAACAGGTCAATGCAGTTCTTTCACATTGCTTAAAAATATGTCTCAAAACATCACGTCCAAATTAGATTATTGATCTCTCATAATTATGAACCCGACTCGGTAATAATATTTTTATTAATATTAACAGAATCATTCATCACCACCACCTGTATTCACTAAAAGATAATAAAAAAAATTAATTTTTAAATTGCCTAACACATGTCACCTTTATTATCGCCGGCTCATAGACGTTTATCCCCCAAATGTAAAGAAATATGACATCGTCATCAAGAAATCCTTGTGACATCCAGCTGGATGCTGATGTGGAATAGCAAACAGATCCCTTTGTCGTTATTGGTTTACGTGCTCACCATCAGATTCGGCTACCAAGTTTTGAAGATAAATTGCGCGATGTGTTACGGAAAGGTTCCTAGAAACTTCATCGTCAATTGATTTTCTATTGGAAATCTGAGGAGCGCTCCTACGTTCTCGCCAATTATTACTTTCCTTTGTCCCTTCAAGCTTTTATTCCCTTCTATGCTGTATCAGGCATTTACAACATTAATTTAGTCTCCTTTGTTCCATTCGAGAGCAGTCTTTTATGAAGTGCCAATTTTCGGAATCGTTTGGAGGCTCCACAATACTCGTAAAAGCCTGACGATGGCTCTCGAGACTTTTTGAGAGTCTACTTGTAGAACATAACGGTCTTCCGACCTTTGTGTATGCTGCTTTTTGTACCTCGTTACATGCACTTGAAAATATTTTGCGCAAGTGGTAACGTCCGAAAAAATACGTGTTTGGTATCGTTCTTCATACCCTCTGGCAGCTAAATCTGTATTTGAGCTTCACAACATTGTCGAGTGGGTTGAGAAGTTTACTATCGCTATTTTTAGCTTGTGTCTTTGATTAAGTATTATTACAAAGAGATGGTTCAAAGCAGATATACGAATGAGTTTGTTGGTCTTTTAGAAAATTTGCCTATTTATTTTGTATTTTTTTCCACCAAGAGCATCAATATTTAAGTAATTTTCCATCGTCACAAATGTCCTATTGAGGTCCCTTCTGGTTTTCCACTACAGTCAATCTATAAATAATCTTCATTCCAGCTCTTCAAATCCAAAATTAATAGGTTCATTTTAAGATCATTGTCTTCACCATAGTTAATATAGCCATAAATAATATAGTAGGCTGTGGTACTTGTGTGTACGCTACTAACCAATTCTACGCTAATATAGTACGTGTTGTGGTGGTTTTATGTTTCCCTATTGTTCGGAAAAGTAGGATACAGATATTTATATGGGAAAAAAATAGTTATCGTTCGTACTAGAAGTCCCTATAAATACTGTTCTAAATCCCTTCTTGGTGGTTGTCACCCATCCTCCTAGCGCAAATGAAATTGCTTAGCCTTATGTCACCCAATCAGAACCGTAACAATTTACACGTTCCTCTAATTTTCCCCATCCCCTTCTCTCTTCAATATAACCTAAGCAGTAAAACACTGGGCCCCGGTGCTAATTGTCGTGAAGGAGCTTCATACTTTGTAAGTATTCTATGCTACGCCTCGTTGTTACCTATCTTAACACATTAATGTACACAGCTAGTGGAACCCTCTGCTTCATAGGTAAACCGCTTATGTGTTTATTTTCTTTTGATAATACTGCACCAATCCCACCTGCACCGAGTTAGAACGATCACCGCATGTTCGCACGTTTATTCGAATAGACACCAATGATCCATCAGCTTGCCACAAATAGCGCTCAGACGCGATACTACCCGATATGCACGATTCAATAACAATCATTTCCAATAATTTATTTAAACTCCGTGCAACTTTTACACATTTTAGCCCCAAATGTGCTTCCATATAGATTTCTCAATTGTCTCATCGATTATTTTCTTATTTTCTTATGGTATTTCACACGAACAATAATAATAACACTACTCTACGCTAGATGATCGAACTATAATTTGGTTTTGTTAATTAATCCTTCGTCCTTCGTTGTTATGGAGTATTGTTGAGTCCCTTGAAGATTCAATAGTTTTAACTGCCTTCATAGTATTGTCGCTGCTATCTCCATTCCGGATATTATTTCCATATGTTCTTTAATCCTACCTGAAATGCCTAGTGTATGAAAATTTTTATAATTTCATAATTCCCCATTCTGTTACGTTTGTTAAATATTTCACGAGGTCAGTATTTTGTTATTTTTTTCTTTAATTTTTTTATGAATACCAGCGTGAATCCTGTTTTTATTTCTCACTAGTAATTGATCTTTTCAATTATTTTCGTGAACATGATGTTGTATATTGATGATATAGAAAATTAACTCTGGCTTGGTATACATTCAATCAAAATCTTGAACATCGTAATTACCCACCTCCCGTCCATGTACTTGATCTGTCTTTTTATTCATTATTTTTAACGATGAACTTTTGTTAACGATCCAAGTAACTCCTAATTTGTTAACCCCCTCAAAATTTGATTCACGATTCAAGGTACGTAGAATAGAAGAATGGAATCGGGGAAAAAACCACTGTCAATTCCTCCACAACTGGGCATTATTGACCATTCTATCTAGATCACTGTACTAATATTATCGATTGTCATGAATGCTTCTTGCCGTATGGGGGTGATTGTGCAACGTGTATTTGTCAGTACACGCAATCATGAGTAGGTGCTGTTAATAGACTGTTGAACATCTAAACTTTTTATTGACATTATTTGAAATCACTGAGCTAGTTTACGACCCTCTACTGAAGAGCAAAAGGTATCATTTTAAAATAACTTTTGTACGTGCACAGGCATAATTTGAAGTCGGACTTTGATGACAATGTTAGAACAGTTATCAATACAGAGAAATGACCAGTTGTGTATGAATTTAAAGTGTTTTATCATAGCACCTAACCATCGAGACGTGGTGGTAAGCATTATGTTGTACACAGTTATTTGTCGTTGATAAAAATCATAGAGTTCTGTTCATGTCCTTCCATTTACCTCGCTTCCTCTACATTGTACTTTACTTACGTACTCTTAGATCCGTTCATGACCCATTTGTTTGTTCACTCCTCATTAATTCACTCGGTGTCTAGGTGGTAGATCATCATGTATACAGACTAGTGAATCAATTTCTCTTCCTCCAATGACTTCATTGACCATTTAAAATTCTTTACAATCGTGTACAAGATCCCTTTGGTTACGTCCCCTTTGAATTTCACCTCCGTTATCGGGGAATAGCACTTCAAGTTCATGTCGATTTCTATTTCCACCCCCTGCTTACGTGGTAAACCTTGATTTTTCCCAATCACAGAAAAGTTCTGAAGTACCATTTGCTCATTGATATTTTCATGTGTAGGTGACAGCTTCAGATGGAGACAAAGACCGCCCTCAGAACATCGTCTATTTCCTCACTGGGCAAGGTATCGATCCAGATAACCCAGCCAATTCGAAGTTCGACATCAACCGAACGTCCGGTGAAATTTACGTGCTAAAGGTGAGAAGACTTCAATTACTGATTACTTTTATCGTAAGTGCCTGAAATAAATGCCTGGGTTATTGAATATTGAAAATAGAGTTCTAAATCGATATTTGTACGCGTATCTGAACACCTTCAAAAATATCAGTGAACCAAATCGCAATTTTACATTAAATAGAGGGGAAGTTAAAAATGAATAAAAATTATCATTAGCGTAAATTGGGAAACTTAAGGTTATATATTATATACCTAGTTATTTGACTTTTCCCCCGATTGGAGGTTTTGGTACACCGTACAGGTGCGTAGGTACCGAATCAAATCAAGCCCTGGATTTTGGTTACCGGGAACACTACGTAAAGTCAGAAAATCGTATTGAAGAAATTAAACAAATTTTGTTTCCACTAACGTGAGAGTGCAACGTTTTCTTCAACTACCAACCCCAGTCTTTCTGTAGGTAACGCCATTGATGAATTCTGTAGGATAATTATGAATCTAAACTATGGTTTATTCATATACGCACATGTGGCTAATAGGCGGTTTATGGTACATTCAACGTCCGTTTACTTGGTGACCCGATCACTAATTAAACGTTATCCTCATAGTAGTTTACCATTGCTCGTACCCTGTGAACTATCGTAATGTGATTGTTCACCACACAACTGGTTACGGATATTGAATGCCTGTAACTAACTATGAACCACCTCTGGAATCCACGATCCGCTTGTTCAGAGACGATACCTACTAATTAGTGTGTACGTTGATAATCGGTTCTAAACCGTTGTTAGTTGCTTTGTTCCTAACATCTGTTGGGGCAAACCCATGCGGTACGGAAACATGGTCTCGTACCTCTCGAAACCCTCGTGAGAAGTGTAGGCAAACATTATACAATTCTTATTTCAAAGTTAACTTGGGCCTTTGAAATGTGAACTTTGGGGCTCGATTTGATTTGGGTTGTTGCTGTAATAGGAGACACGACACTCACATCAAGAGACGAGTAGGGATTACTAGCTCAACTTGGTTTCATTTCACCTCGCTGGACTTCTGCAATCATGCAAGTGGTCCCATTTACAATAAATTTGAGAAATCATTTGAGAAATTAAGAGACCTCTTATACCTCTGATGACTTCCTTTACTTGGAACTTTTACATTGTTAATGATCTTGCTACGTCTTTAAAAGTTAACTTGTTAGCTAATCATGAAGTCAAGCGGCTTTTACCTCCTCCCCTTTCAAAGTCATCCTTTATAAACTGCCTTCGCCAAGAGCGGTAAGTTCCACTATATGGATTTCGTATCTTTGCTTTTCATTTCCTTTTGTTCTCAAGATCAGTAACGTTGTTGGGTTAACTAATTACATTCGCTAAATTCAGAATCTAGTTTTTCATCGATAATTATTATTATAGTAATCATCCTCGAGTCAGAATGTACACTATGAAGCTTCAAGGCGGGAATTTATTATAAATAATAATTCATCTTTACCATTCTCCTCTCTTCAGAATTGCTCAACAGCGAACCAACAGTACTTATAATGAATCAACACTCAAGTAAATCAACAGTACCTACTTGCTGACAATTCATCTTTCAGTAATGAATGAAATACTGAAATACTGAGTGGGTTAGTTTGATTCGTGATAACAAACACTCGTACATCAATTTTCATTTTCTGTAACCTGCAGAACTTTTCTCCTAAATCTTTGATACATTGAGTGGAGACTGATCCATAAATGGCAAATTTTTGCTACATACTTTTTTTAAATGCATTTTTTGGCAAGAATTAACGTTTCTTTTTTTTTAAATCTATCTACACAAGTACATACCTACTCCGTTTTCAGTGGTTCGTTTTTGCGAGGGTCAGACTATGAGAGGAGTGCGGTAATTTTCTATACCTGTCAACTCCCTGTCCCTGTTGCTTGAGCGAGAAAACTCAGTTTAATCCAATAATAAACCCAGTGCGGTAACCCAGGCCTTAACTGAGATACATAACGGTGGAAATGAAGGCTGCTGCCACGTCCCGCCCTTCGGAGTCGATTTATAGGCCTAGATCCTCTGGCGCTCCTCCTGAACCTCAAATCTCGGCTTTTGTTATTACATACCGAAAACCCCGGAGGGAGGGCCACAAACTATAGAGGAGGTGTTGATTAGATTTTTGAGTCAAGCGGAAACTAATTTAACCGAAGTTGAATTTAACATGGCACACAACACAACTTGAGGTCCCATGGCGGAAGACCTGAATTTCATTGGTGGTGATCTATTCTCACCGACGAACAAGTTTCCCCAGCGTCCCCCAGCGATGTATTTTAGTCAAATCAAATTAAGAAACACCCAATAAGTACGAGTATTATTTATTGCAAGGTCTGAATAGGGTTCTGTACTCAGAGTGTTGTGGTGGCTGGTCGAGTCAGTATATAGAGATGCCACTGAGGTTAATATGTTTTTATTGTAGAAAATGGTAAGCAGATAGGTATGAACATGAGCCTAGTTAGCGCCTTCACTAGATGGATGATATATCGATAGGTGCATGGAGGACAGGTTACCATCCTATTGTTACGTTACAACACAGAGTCTTATTGAACGGAGTTCAGAACGGCTTAAGCATAAATAATTATTGAATGTAGCTTCGTTACATTTGTGTATATTATTCATAATACATTCAGGGTGTTCGCCACTTGATGTAAAAGAACAAAATGGGTAAAACTAGACTGAAAATGGAGTAGAACGCCGCCAACCGCACCTTTCTATCTCAATCAGTTCCCAAGATATGTTTTCACAAGTAGACCATACCGTTAGAAAGCTGGTTAAATTTGCAAGTTTTCATGAGATTTTTCAGCTTCCAGCAAGTTTTTGGAAATTCAGTTAACGTACAAGTATTTCCAAAAAATTAATTTTTTAACAATTGGCAATGTTTGAACTGCAATTGCGGTCCTTAGGAGTTCGTTTTTGATTACTTAGGTGCATTAGACGAATGTAGAAAATAACGCTGAATCCGAAAATTTGGTCAAAAGTAGAAAAAAATGGGTTTAAAGTGAGGAAACGTGGGTTTTTATGGCAAAAAACGTGGTTTTCTGAAAAAAGAAAAAAAAGAGAAACCCTGAAAAAATCATATCTTGGGAACTGATTGAGATAGAAAGGTGCGATTAGCGGCGTTCTACTCCATGTTCAGTCTATTTTTGCCAATTTTTTTTCTTCTACACCAAGTGGCGAACACCCTGTATCAACAATGTATACAATGTTTTGGTGAATAAGCAACGATCATTAGATTCACTGGAATCAGGATCGTGTTTACACCGACAGCACGGACATCTTTAAATAACAAAGTTACAAGTTGAATCCGCCAAAACCTTGAGGAAAATCCTATTCAAAAGCAAACAAAACCACTATTGAAATGGAGGCTGCTGTAAGGCCTTGCACCGCTACCTACTTAATGAACCTCTCAATTTTCCCCCCAAAACTATATATTTGACGAAAACGTAACGAAATGCCGTACTTGGATTAGAAAATATCATAAAATTAGTTCTCAATGATTTTTTAATAGTGTTTTGATTTCGTGTCGCCGATAATATCGCTCCGTCAGCCTATACTCCGTCCAATTAAAGATAGTATTGAATCAGGAGGAAGTAATTTCCTATTTTACTCTTCAAAATCACAACGTACGAATATGATTCGTATTCAACCCTTCTTCATTTCCAACTTTTGATATCATTTTCAGCCTCTGGACAGGGACCAACCGAACGGAAGGCCGCAGTGGAGATTCACAGTTTTTGCACAAGACGAAGGCGGTGAAGGGCTTGTGGGCTACGCCGACGTTCAAGTCAACCTCAAAGACATCAACGATAACGCACCTCTCTTCCCTCAAGGCGTCTATTTCGGAAATGTCACTGAAAATGGGACAGCTGGTAAGAATAAGGAACATTAGCCTCGAGATTAGGTGGATACATACCACAAATCATTGTAGGCTTTACTATTGATTAATTTATTAAACATGGTAAACGGTTCCGTACATTTTTAGATACCTGTTTACCTGTTCATGTTTTGTTGGAACTATTCATTTACGTTTATATTGGACAGTTTTTACTAGAAATTGATGTAGCTTATTGATTTGTATGGCCCACAAAAGGACTTGTGGTACATTTGACTATAATTTGTCGTACTACCAGTTATTTACTGGGGGATACTTGCAACATCCATCACCCATGTTGTGGGTCCTGGATCATTAAATTCCAGTGACTCGACTACAGCAGCAAAAAAATATCTGGACTGCCATACCCTCACTTTTATTGTGAGATGCTGTGAATGGTCCGTTCCCTACGAGAGTTGTTCGGAAGTGTACAACGCGCATTTCTGTATTTTATGGTTCTCCTCGTAATTCCATTGTTGGTGTAAATATCTTCCGCGTCGTGGGAACGTTGTAGCTGCAAGCCTTGGAAATGTCACTCCAGTCTACACTGCAGCTCTCTCCATTTCTCTTAGTTATTAATAATGGTTAGTTATTGGTTCTTTTGCTCCAATATTCATTAACACTGTATTTTCCAACAGGCATGGTTGTGATGACTATGACAGCCGTTGACTACGACGATCCATCTGAAGGGACCAACGCTCGTCTCGTCTACTCCATCGAAAAGAACGTTATCGAAGAAGAGACGGGATCGCCCATTTTTGAAATCGAGTCTGACACAGGTGTCATTAAAACCGCAGTCTGCTGTCTCGACCGTGAACGAACTCCCGATTATTCGATACAAGTGGTCGCCATGGACGGTGGAGGGTTAAAAGGTTCGTATCTGACAGTAACTTTATTATATTATATTCATAATTATTTGAATGTATTTATGAAATGCGCCCCAATCCAAGTCATATTCATAGGTGACTTTTCAAAATCTGATCTCGATCACAAGATGTGTTTATTGAGTATCGTAATAATTTTGTAAAACTCACGATGCCTGAACTTCGATAATAATTTTCCGTATTTTTTGTTAAGGAACTGGTACGGCAAGTATACGGGTCAAAGACATTAACGACATGCCGCCCATGTTCACAAAAGACGAATGGTTCACTGAGGTGGACGAAACTGATGGTGTCAACTTACCAGAGACTCCAATCCTCACTGTGACCGTGCATGATGAGGATGAAACGAATAAGTTCCAATACAAGGTAAAATCCACGTGCACTTCCATTCACTCCCACTAGGGATCTTACTCCGATGCTGTACGTCCCTGCATTATTTAATATTCATTCTTTTATGATAATAATTATTGTTGTTTCCTGCTACCTAACTATAAGAGCTAGGGACCAATGTTCCTTATTAAAACCTTGAAGAAAAATATTAGATCTCTCAACGACTGAGGTCATTATTGTCAACGGCTTGTTCTAGCAGGGTCCCCTTCAATTAACTATGTTAGTCAACCCCTTTCAGAATAATAATTGTGTTCGTACATTTCACAGGTTATAGAAAACAGTGGTTACGGTGCCGACAAATTCACAATGGTGAGAAATAACGACGGGACTGGGTCATTGAAAATCGTGCAGCCTTTAGACTACGAAGATCAACTGCAGAGTAATGGATTCCGATTCCGTATACAAGTCAATGACAAGGTGAGATGATGAATTTCTTTAATTAATTTTCTTCAGGTTTAGCACAAGTATCTTGGACTCAGGATATCCTCTCAACCTTCATAATATGATCATATTATGATCTGATCAGAAGTGAAGGTTGGAGCTTATCGTTAATGACGTGATTTTTTGCAAGCTTTTTCAAGGCATGAATCGATGCCCTCACGTTATACAGGCTGATCGCTCGTGATGCAATTTTTTCGTGAAGCTACATCAAAAATGGAGTGAAACAATACCAACCGCATATTTTTACCTCAATCCGTTCTCGAGATATGTTTTTTAAACCGTGTGAGCTTTTGACCACACTTACGGAATCAGCGTTGAAATACGCTAACTTTGAACCTTATTCTTATTCACTGTTCAGGGTCCTACGTTTTTTGCATTTAAACTTGAATTTCTTATCGAAGGAACAAGATTATCTCAAAGTTGACCATACCGTTGAAAAGCTCGTTGAATGAAAATGTTTTCATGAGAGTTGCCAGTTTCCAGGATTGATTTAGAAGAGCAGTTACTGTACCATTCCGAAAATTTTCAGAATTTTTCATTTGTCAAATTCGTCTACGTTTTGAGATGGTGTATGGTCATTTGATGTTACTTCTCAAAGTATACTAATCGTATAGCAAATTTAACGTGGTCAAAAGTTAAAATTGAGTGAAGTAAAGTGGAAAAAGTGGAGTTTAAAAGAGAAAAAACAGGGTTTTTCGGAAAACTTTAAAGAACCATATCTTGAGGACGGATTGAGATTTTAAAAAAATGCGGTTGGCGGCATTTCACTCAATGTTTGATGAAGTTTTACGCAAACATTTTTTTGCATCTACGAGCGGATCGCATCAAGGAGAGTAGATGAACATTTCTAATTCATTATCTACTCAACTAGAAAACTGCCTAATTCCCGTGAATTCTTGATTAAGGAACGAGCGTCAGAAACCCATTATTCAAAGCTAAGCCTTGTCCGCGTCGCATTATTTTTTTTCAGTTCCTGCTTTCATTCATTATGCATAATTATTTTGCAGGGCGAAGACAACGATAACGACAAATACCACGTTGCATATTCTTGGGTTGTCGTCAAGTTAAGAGACATTAACGATAACAAACCGCAATTTGAGCGCCCCAACATTGAAGTGTCTGTTTACGAAAATGCCGAAGTTGGAAAACCCCTCGAAACTTTCAAAGCGTCAGATCCTGATCAAGGTAAAAAGTCGTCTGTTTTATCATAAAACCACAATTAGATAGCTGTCCAATTGTATTGAGCATACCTGATGTCTGTTTTGGTTGTTATTTCAGGTGGGAAAAGCCGTGTATCTTTCGCTATCGACAGATTATCAGATAGGAAGCGTCAGTTCCTGATAAGCCAAGAAGGCACTGTGACTATCCAAAGACAGCTTGATCGTGAAGACACGCCACGACACCAGGTACGTGCAGGGTCTTGCAGTGGCGAGCTTGCTTTTCTTTATCGCTAAACCTAATACTTGACAATTATCTGAAAAAGTCGCTACAGTACTTTGGAGTGTACTCAATAACGTTTCTGAATTCCACAGGTGAAAATATTGGCCATTGATGATGGCGTACCGCCCAAAACGGCGACCGCCACGCTGACTGTGATAGTTCAAGACATAAACGACAATGCGCCAATGTTTCTGAAAGAGTACCGCCCGGTCCTTCCGGAACACGTGCCTCCTCGTAAAGTCGTGGAAGTTCTGGCCACTGATGATGACGATCGATCGAAAAATAATGGCCCGCCTTTCACATTCCGCATGGATCCAAACGCTGACGACATCATCAGAGCATCTTTCAAAGTTGAACATGATCAGAGTGCGTATAAAAGTTCATATATGGTATGGTATAATAGTAATGTAATGTAATGTATAGCTATGTAATTTGACGTACATCAATATCAGCTGTGTGGCTGAAGGGTTTTCACATCCCATTCTCAACACTTTACCTCATCACAGCCCCATTTCCCCCCAGGGGCATGGTTAGTTATCCAAGAACCGTAAAATATTGAAATATGTTCTAAAAACGTTTCGTATAATAATTAATATTCATAAATTCTGGGATGGAAAATCGTTTTTTTTTTTTTTTTTTCAATATTAAATATTTCAAATTTTGAAACCTTTTTCTGAGGTTAAAAAAATGAAAAAGTTTCGTAACCGGGGGAGTACTCCATACCTCTCAAGTAGCCCCCCCTCCCCCACCGAAATTCTGGTAACGTCACTGTTTCCCTGATGATTCCATTGAGTGTAAAAGAAGTTTCCTTGGGTCCCCTGCTTTGGGATGAGGGTATGAATTGAGTGGGTGAGTTTAAGAAGGTTAAGGAAAAAAAGAGGTAAAGGCGCCATTGGTTTGAAGGGTAACAATCCAACTGTTCCCCAACGACGTTTGACAGCAGTTGGATTTTTATCCTTCTTTGGCTCATGTATCGAGCTTGGCAATAACTAAACAATGGCGCCTTTACCTCGTTTTTCAATTGTTGGAATCTTAACCTTTTTTAACTGACCCATTCAATTGAGCCTACCGTTTTTCGAAGACTTCTGGCTACTGTACATCAGTCTTCAGCTCAGTACCCTGGATAAGCTTACACGGTGGCACATCTAGCACCCACCTTCCCATTCTTTTCACTAAAACAGTTTCTCATGAACTTCCTATAACTAGCTAATTCTAATCTAGTTCTGCAAAACGCATACGAAGGACCAAATTCATATTTTCAGAGGGTGCCAACGGAGACGGTATGGCAGTTGTGTACTCGCAAAGGTCTTTCGATCGTGAACAGCAAAAGGAGTATTCTATCCCCATCGTCATCAAAGATAGTGGCAACCCAGCCATGTCGGCTACGAGCACGCTTACTGTGGTCATTGGAGACGTCAATGACAACAAAATGCAGCCTGGATCCAAGGATATTTTTGTCTACAACTATATGGTAGGGAAAATTAACATAACCTCGTAGATTCAATTTTATTCTTGAAGTTAGAACAACAACTGAGGAGCTTTCTTTCAAACGGGCTTATATCCATTTTTACACTTTTTGTTTTTTTCATGGAAAAAGAAGCTTTGGGATTGCTTCCAAAACGGTTTCAATCCACCTCCAAAAGCTCGCTGAAAATCAGTTTATCGTCAAAACGGCCTATATCCACCCCGTTATGTCCAATTAAATCTTTTTCATCAAAGTGGCTTTCATCCATCTGATATTGGTATCTATGAAGTTCATTCCACATCGAATGGACTTACATCCAAATTGGTATTATCCACTTCTATTATTAAATGTGATTCATTGCTCAACCGATAGATGGAAACACTAGGCAAGCCTTCAGAATGAACAATAGTAAACAACCTAAACAACAGGTAGCATCGCCATCACTCTTGGGCTCCTGTGTTTATCACTGGGCAGGCTACCATCAGTGTTTCTGGAATCTTGAACGTGAATCCGTGAACCCTTGTGTGTCCATTGATGACTGTTCGTATTTACCGTTTTCGTAGGGGACATTGGCTATTCTTTCAACTTCACGTTCATTGGAAAAGGAAAAATCCACAATCATGCAGCATGGCTATAAGAGCGAGTCTTTGAAGAAATAACTGGTTTTATGTAAAATGTCTCCATTGAAGGACTTGATGTCCTTGAAAAACATCTCAAGTCTGAATCTGAGTCTCATTCTGATTTCACCATCGTGTTCAGCGTGAAAAAAACCTTTAAAATGAGGTGTCACTTGTCAGACTGTTTCATTTCGGGGATTTATGGGTAACACCCCCTCCCCTAAACCCTCCTCCCCCAACACCCCTCAGCTTATAGATTTTTCAACGCTTAAAACGATAGTGAGGTCAGAATAGCGATATCACATTCCGTTATCAGATTAGAGCAGACTAAACATGAGGAACATCTCAAGTATCAACCACTTTTCTTCATCTTCAAAGGACTCCAATTTGAAAACAGAATAAGATATCGCAATTCCGATTTCACCATCGTGTTCAGCAAAAAAACCTTAAAATGAGATTTCATTTTAGGAATTTATGAGTAATTTTGCCCCCTTAGACCCCCAAAACCCCCTTAGGATTCTGCCCAACTACGAACTTCGCCTTTCGATTGCCAGGATGTGATGGAGGTCCTAAAACCAGGTTTTTTTTTTTTTTTTTCATGGCTCATATCTACGGTTTTTCATCAAACGGGCTTAAATCCAAATTGAAAATGGTCGTATCACCTCCAAAATGTGAGGTAGATGTTTGAAAATTTATGGTCCTATTAACATTGCTATTTAGAAACTACGAGCATTCCTCCTATAAGGAAAATTGGGGAAGCTTGAGAAACTTGCATCGTGTCATTTATTGTTTTTTTCAGTTTCCCCAAAAAAGTCCTAAGTGGATATAAGCCCGTTTGAAAGCTCCTCAACTAAATGTGGCTGACAGTACCTAATTCTTTGAAAAATGGCTTTTTCTTGTTCGATCTAGGGTCAGTCCCCAGACACCGAAATCGGACGAGTAAATGTTTACGATCTGGATGACTGGGATCTCCCGGATAAGAAGTTTTACTGGGAGTCAGCGGAACACCCAAGATTCAAGTTGAATGAAGACACCGGAATGATCACCATGAGGCATGGAACTAGGGAAGGCAAATACCATCTGAAATTCAAAGTTTATGACAGGTATATATTGTCTGAAATAATCTTATAAAATGAGAAAACGCTTTTAAATCATGTTTCATCTCCAGTTTGCGCATAGTAAAATGCGCTCTTGATTATACTAAAAGTACTGCGTTACTCTTTGAAATTCAATCTCGAGAAATATTATCGACCAGTGTTATACAAGTCTTGCAATTAAATTAAAAAGTTTCTCTACTGAAGTTTGTGAGCCTCCTAGCCTCCTCCTTGATGCCATCTGTTGAATTCCTGACTGGAGAAATGACAACGTTTCTAATTAAAAAAATACTATTCCGCTCATTGCTTAGGAGAAAGTTTCTCGTTACGATGGCGAGGAGCATCCAAATGAAGTTAGTTCTCATAACCATTTACCCCTTGATAAACTGGTCGAAAATAAATAATGTGAATGATGAACGCGAAGTTAACTGAGCATTTCTAACTAGTGACTAAATAAGGGTAAATTCGCTACTTTTTAAACAATCTGGACTTTCATTTTTCATCATTAAACAATCTGGATCATTCAATTTTCAGGAAACACACACAAACGGACATCCCTGCAAATGTGACTGTCACTGTAAAAGAAATACCGCATGAAGCCGTCGTAAAATCAGGATCAATTAGAATAGCTGGAATTACAGACGAAGATTTCATTAGGATCTGGAATTACAGAGTACGTTCTCATGTTTTTTCTAATAGAACTATACTTTTTCCGAGTCAAATTCAAGTTATTCCCGAAGAAATCCAAGTTATTTCCTTTTAAAATTCAAGGTTTTTCACGAACTTGAATTTGATTCGGAAAAACTTGAATTTGACTCGGAAAAAGTATATTGATGGAATTGATATGATGGAAAAATTATCTTGTGAATCCATTTTTTAAATATATATTTTCTTGTTTGGATAAGACGGTTGTGAAAAGTAAATTGGAGAGACTGAGAGACAAGTTGGCAGACATCCTGAACACGGATCGAGAGCACGTCGACATATTCAGCGTTCAGCAACGCAGGCGATATCCGCCACTGACGGATATAAGATTTTCTGCTCACGGTTCTCCTTATTTCAAGCCAGTCAAACTCAACGGCCTCGTGCTCAAACATCGAGAAGAGGTAAGTCGCTAGTCAAAACTAACAAAAATTATAATTTGTAGGAAGTAGGAGTAGTAAATATATATATATATATAAATATATAATATATATTGGGAAAAAAAATATATATATATAATTTTTTTCCATTGTTATTTTACAGATCGAGAAAGACGTTGGTATAAATATCACGATGGCAGGTATAGACGAGTGTCTGTACGAAAACCAGAATTGCGAAGGGTCCTGTACGAATGTTCTGGACATATCGAATTTACCTTACATGGTGAACGCCAATAAAACGGCGCTTGTCGGCGTTCGAGTGGACGTCATCGCAGAATGTACCTGCGGTGCTAGGAATTTTACGAAAGGAGAATCCTGCAGGACGTCTCCGTGTCTCAATGGCGGTCGTTGCGTCGAGGGAAGATACGGACTAAGGTACTCGTATTTCAATCAGGCAGTTATAAAATTAATATAAAGCATAACACATTAGCATAAAACACAGCATAAAACATTAGTTAAAGCATAACACATATTATGTGTTTTTACTACAATCCCAAGAGAGTTCCTATTGCATTAAAGGTTGTTTTGTTTTGATTTTGAAATCACTGCCGCAGTGTCTGCTTCACATTTTGTGTACCAACCTGATTACGTTATTATTTAGGGTTTTTTCATTTACCCCGAAAAACACGGGTTTTTCGCATTCGAGCCTCATTTTCTCTCTTAATTCATCAGCAAAAAACGTTTGATGATCCTTTAGAAAACTGACCTTTAAGCGCATTTTTTAGCACACTACCTTCACAATTCTACAATAAGAATTTATTTATTATAATAAGATCGCCACACGTTTGGCAAAACGGTGATTTTGAGATTTTGACATTTCCTTTTCAGAATGCATTTTCACTCCTCAGTTCCACATAAACACCGTAGAGCTGAACGAGTTCCGTTAGAAGGAGTCTCGTTGTTTTGAACAAAAACTGACATTTCAATAATTATAGCCAACCCAATGATGAATTCATTTTAATAGTGTCATACACACTTTGCGCCTCAAACAAACAATTTTGTATGATGGTAGTAAATTAATTACTCATTCGATAGACAACTGGGACTTAGTAATGAGAGGAATCTTGTAGTGAAAGAAATTTATTATGAGATCTTCTTGCTCATGTTACTGACTTAGTAATGAAATGAATCAGTAACACAAGTAAGAAGATCTCTTAGTAATTTTCTTTCACAACAAGATTCCTCTCATTATAAAGTCCCATATGACAGTTTGGCTGTTCCATGTGGTGATCGCCTCGTGCCACTCAAATAAACGAAATTCAAGTCCAGTCCAAGCCCTCCTCCTGATCACAAACGCAAATGGCGCGTAAAGAATTTGTTCATACTTCGAGATTTGGCTCGCCCCATGGTAAGCGAGGTGATAGCAAAGACAGTTCAGCGCAATTTCATCCCTTGCAAACAAAATATTTGAACGATTTACAGAGGAGGTTAAAAAGAAGAATGGTTTTTTGGTCGTGTATCCTCTAGATAGTCCATGAAAGACTGTTATCCATTTTCATAAATACCTATGAATTCAATTGTGATATTATACTACTATCCTTGAATTATTGCCTATGTATTTACATTCACGTATTGTTATATGAACCAAAAATGTTTAAGAAGGGTTGCTAATGGGCAGCATCCTTCAATCACATGCCATTGTACCCGCTCACCGTCCGAACCCGTAAAACAAAATTTCGTAAGCTTAGCACAACGCTAACTGGGCAAAGTGCTGCTGACAGCGCTACGGACGGATTTTATTATTTATTTATTTTTATTTTATGATTTTCTGAATCTACGTATCTTAAAACGTAAACCAACAAACACTTGTGGTCTGGAATTAAATGTAAAGGTGTCGGACACCACTTGTGATACCTTCCTTGCCTGGCAAACATGAGGCCCTCACACTGGCAAACATCTTGTACTATATTTAGAAAATGCCGTGTTTGCGCAAAAAGATAGCTAGTGGGAGGAGAAAATTTCCAATCTTCTAAAAAAAGGGCCTTCAATATTTTTTTAGAAGATTGGAAATTTTCTCTTTCCTAGGTCAATGTCATTAAGGTCTTCTACCCCCCTTAAATTCACACTTGAGTGCAGCGCGGTATGAATTCACATTCTAACACTCAGTTCTCTGTTTACCTCAATAGCTGTAACTGCCCCAATGGTTACAATGGACCCCGATGCCAGCAGCTGTCTCGGTCTTTCCGGGGTAACGGATGGGCTTGGTATCCAGCACTAGAGATGTGCGACAACTCTCACCTCTCCCTCGAGTTCATCACCCGAAGGCCTGATGGCCAGTTGTTATACAATGGGCCGATCGTCCCTCCAGAACCTGAAGAGGTTATGGTGTCAGGTACTTTGATAACTGCCTATACATTTGTTGCCTTTCTTTAGGGTACACCCCCGCTCTAACACTTCCAGAAATGACTTTGTTTTATAGAATTAGTTATATATTGCTATTTTAATGTTCTTTTCTTTCGATTAGATTTCATATCAGTTGAGCTCGACCGAGGCTACCCCCGTCTTCTTTTGGATTTCGGCTCTGGAACCCTCGAGTTAAAAGTCAAAACAAAGAAAACCTTAGATGATGGTGAGTGGCATAGGCTGGATATTTTTTGGGACACGGAGAACGTCAGATTGATCGTAGACTTCTGTAAGTCAGCCGAAATTTCCGAGCTGGAAGACGGCACACCCCCGGAATTCGACGATTCATCATGTCAAGCCAGAGGAACGATACCGCCATTCAACGAGTACCTGAATGTGAACACTCCACTCCAAATTGGTGGAAGGTACGATTTAATCTTCACGTAATTGAATTTTTGTAGATTTCATTCATGTTACACCTGCCTTATTGATAGGCTTTTACTTGAGGGAAGATTCAGTGTGAGTGCTGATAATCCATTGCGCGACATCAATATTGTAATAATGGCAAGGGACTTGATCCGTAATTATATTCGTAATACGTTGTAATTTAAGATTGTTTGCATAATTCTTAAATCTTATTAAAATAAGCTCATTTGATTTCAGATACGTGGAAGATTTTGATCCCACACATTACCACTGGCAATCAATGCCATACGGCAAAGGGTTCGATGGTTGCATTAGAAATATTTTCCACAACAGTAAGGTATGTAGAAGTTTTTTTTTTACATGGATATGTCTTTTTCTGGGGTCATTCCAAAATTTTCATGCCAATTTGCGTGATACAAAAAATGTGACGTTTTTTGGCGCAGTTTTCGTGGTAGTAGAGACTTGAAATATGACTCGTAGTTTCCTTAGGACTTACAATAAGCAGCACAGGGCTGGGATCAGCTGAGTGGCTCCTAAAGCTAATTTTTATGTTATTCACACTATGAAGCTGTCATTTGGCCTCTTTAGGACTTACACTAAAAGCAGCATAGGGCTGGGATCAGCTGAGTGGCTCCTGAAGCTAATTTCTGTACAAATAATATTTTGTCAGTGGAGTTTAATTTTTTCCGACTTGCATCATCTTCCACTCGATGCAATTTACTTAATGTTTCCCTTGTTAGGGGAACTGCGAAAAACAGACATATCCAAGATCAGATGTTTTTCCCAGTAAGGGAAAAATTATGTGATTTTTGACATGGATGTGTCTTATGGCTGGGGGTCATTCCCATATTTGCTTGATAAAAAAAAGTGACGTATTTTAAATAACTTGTTGAACAATAATAGGATAACTTATAATTATTTGTAATGTTTGTGTTGCCCGGCAGTTGTATGACTTGGCACATCCCGGGTTATCACGGAATTCCGTGGCTGGATGCCCACAGACTGAAGAAGTGTGCAATAGTCAAGAATCAACTTTTAGGTTAGTCTTGATTTACCTTCTTAATATCTCTAGTGCGTTACTTTGAGATGGAGTTTTCAGTTAAATTTAAACTCTCGGAATAAACGGAATTTCATGAGTTGTAACATCCGATGTTTCAGATGTTGGGAACATGGCACGTGTATAGGAAGCTTCACAGAAGCCAAGTGCCAGTGTCTTCCTGGATTCTCTGGACCTAGTTGTACAGTCCCAACGGTTCCCGCTACTTTCAAACCCCAATCCTATGTAAAATACGCCCTTTCCTTCGAACCAGATCGGTAAGAACTTGACTACGTTTGCCAAGTGGTAATTTATAATGTGAATAGGAGGGGTCATGCATGATAGGCGTCCCGGTGACGTTTTCTGCAATTTAAAAAATATTTACCATTCTAGGTTCTCGACTCAACTTCAGCTCAGGTTCAGAACGAGAGAAGAACACGGAGAGCTGTTCAGAGCTAGTGACCAGCACAACCGAGAATACGCTATACTTGAGGTGGGTAGTGGGTCCTGTAACTTAGTCCACTCATATACTCCGGTTATATATTTCTAATTTAAACAACGAGTTATTTTTCTTTTGCAGATCAAAGATAGTAAGCTGCATTTTAGATACAACCTGAACAGCTTACGAACAGAAGAAAGGGACATTTGGCTCAGCGCTATTACTGTCGATGACGGACAGTGGCATGTAGCCAAAGTGAGTGATTACTACTTGATCATTTCCAATAATCTTAGTCATAATTGTCAATAGTTTCTTTTTCGTTAAATCCAACATTTATAATCTTCGCTTTTGTAGGTCTCAAGGTACGGTTCAGCAGCAATGCTTGAACTGGATGGAGGTGAAGGTAGACGATACAATGAGTCATTCACTTTCGAGGGTCATCAGTGGATCATAGTGGACAAACAGGAAGGAGTTTACGCTGGTGGAAAAGCAGAATATACTGGGGTCAGAACCTTTGAAGTGTACGCCGACTACCAGAAAGGTGAAATGAATGTTACTTTTCGGTCAAATCACTGCAAACCTTAGGTTTGAGTAGCCAGTGTAATTGTTAGGTTCCTATTTGATTGGGTTTTACGAAAGAAACCAACCTGCTTGTTGTCAAATAGGTGAAGGGTGCGTGGTAACTGCAAGATGAGTGGAAGGAACGCTGTTAGGAACTTCTGCAGTTTAATGTGTCGAGAACTCGTTGGTTCAGAATAGTTGCACCCCATGCCACTAATGGTAGGATCACTCCCTACAGTTTCCCACTGGATTTTTCATTCCTTCCATCATTTATCGTGTTTTCAATATTTTGCCGGGAGTGTCGGGGGCATCATGACATATCTCATGTTCCCCAACTTTTCAGATAAAAAAAACCGTTTCCCTATAAACAAGAAACATATGCGCGGTCGTTGAGTGAGTTTTAGCGTCATTTTCAATCCCAGTAACCCAGTTCAATAGTTCTTCTTCCTCGGAATTAATTAATCAAGAAAATAGCCGAGTTATGTCATGATGTGCTGAGTTATGTTATGATGGCAAATATTCTTTATTAGATCATCATGACACAACTCACCGATGTATTGTTATAGGAGGTAGAAATACCTACTTATCAAACTAGAGAGAAAAGCTATTAAATTGGGGTTTGGCGTTCGAAGGACAGGAGGACAAACAAGCACGACACTACTCCATCGTAATACTTGAAACACTCTTTATTTCCATCTTGTTCAAGAATCACAGAAAACAGAGACTTTGGCAACTTTATTTTTCCACAAAGTAATAGGTTCCTTACCTAAATTGCATAACGCAAAGAAATGTATTCTCTTTTTTTGTTATGGCCGCTTGAAATTATATTAAATGCGTTGCTTAGGGGATTTTTGATCAACCAACTAGGCTACCAGCATCTTTTTGGCATTCAAATCCATGTTTTACTACCAAAAGGCAGTTTTGCATCTTCAGGGACATCTTGGCAACTTCTGTCTGCCCATTTCAAACATGTCTTCGAGGAACAAAGATCTCTAACGGTTCTTGCAGGTTTGGGACGTTATGTACCATAATTCTGGGCTTATCATTCTATTCTTGCTGGTAACCAATGTAGGATTCTCCCTCTCCCCTCAAGCGCTTTTGTTTGGTTTCGTCGCGTGATCAATTGAGGTTTCGGTCTTCGATCCCCAATATTCGCTTACGCCAGGTTGATTTCTCCCGCACCCTTGTGTTCGATTTTCCGCCCACTAGAAGAAGAACTTTCATCATGCTCTGTCTTTGATTGGAAGGTCGAGAGGCAGACTGTATCACACTCACTTTGAAGGGAGGAACCCAATATTGCTGTGGAACTAGTAGCAGCATCAGGTGATCCTATGTTGTCTTGCTGGAGTTGTTTGTCCTCGCTAGTCAAGCCTAGGAAAACTTCGTCAACATTAGTGAAATCGTCACCGGTGGTAGCAGCAGCACCATCAGGCGATCCGACGTCTTGATGTGGATTATGGGTGACCTCACTTGTCAAGCCTGCGCAAACTTCACCAAAATTGGCGAACGCATCACAGTTCTCAGAACGGCAAGAAGGGCACCAGAAAGCCATTCCATAGAACAATGATCCCTTGTAAAGCCAGTGGGATTACTGTGACAGCTTGATTAGTGAACGAGTCAGGGCAGTGTTGAGAAGCTACTTGCAACTGTAGCAGTGGCTTGAAGTGTCTGGGCAGCAGTGACGCTTGACACCTAGCGATCTTAAGCTTATGCGATACAGATTAGTTTAGAAAGACATAGATCTTTTTAGAGACACAGATAGTAGGAGGATAATATTGAAGAAGAGAAAATTACTGTTCTTTTGGTAAGATTCTGTACAGAGCCGTGAGAAGGAAAGGGGTCAGGTCCAATAAACACTGCCTTCTGGTGGAGACAGATGGTAGTCTTTAAGGAAGTCTGTAATCACAGACTTACTAGCCTCCAATAAGTAGTGGAGCGAGGATCCAACTTGCCCTCAATTGGATCATCTTGCAGCGACCTTGAAGCATTATTCCTCAAACTCACATCAACTATGAGCTAAAAAAGACATATAGGTATATAGGCCCACTAAAATGTTTCTGTTTGGTTACAGGATGTTTGGATGACATTCGGTTAGAAGGTAAGTCGCTACCTCTACCCCCTACCATGAACGGAACGCAATGGGGTCAAGCAACGATGACAAGAAATCTGGAACGCAACTGCCCTTCGAACAAACCTTGCTCAAATGTGATCTGTCCAGAGCCTTTCGAGTGTGTCGACCTGTGGAACGAATACGAGTGCACGTAAGGAACTTTCAATACAACTCCTGTGTTTCTGCTAAAATTTGTCCCAGTGTGGTTATATGTGGGAAGTTCCAATTTACTACGCGATATTAGCTGAGAAAATACCTGTCAATGCTGAAAGGACGCTAAGCACGTCATTTGAAATTCGACAAAGAGCTATTCATCTTAAATTCATCCAATAAAATTAATTTCCCACCAGCCTTCAAACAAGTTACAAAAAACAATTCATGAAATGAATAGTTGGACACTCATTTTCGACTTCCCAACAATTCCAAGTACTTACTAGAATTGCAAACTGAAACTAACAGGTTTTACCTCTACGTTGAATAAATCTTCTACTATTTGGTGAATAGCTGTGGCGAGGGGAGGATTGTTTCCCCTGACGGTAAAGGCTGCGCAGACAAGAACGAATGTCTGGATTCACCTTGTCGGAACGGTGGGAGATGCATCAACCACGATCCTCGATTGCGGTACCGCTGCGAATGCCCCGACGGTTTTCAAGGAGAAAACTGCGAGCTCGTACAGGAAGGACAAACGCTCAAACTGGGAATGGGAGCATTGGCTGCCATTCTCGTCTGTCTCCTCATCATCCTTAGTAATTCAATCAAATCACCCATTTATTGTTTTTCTGTTGCTCGCATCCACTCTCAGTAGTTAGTTGGCCACAAGTTGCCACCCCCACTCATCGTCTTGTGAATGAACTGTTTTTATGAACACTTCAATGTGTGCATGCCATCATTATCAACCCAATTTCATTTCCACAAATCCCTTCTACCACGGAAATGGGACTACTGAACGACAACAGATATCCTTCGATATCTTCTGAGAACTTCGATTTTACCTCTCATCGAGCTTTCTGCGTTGATCCTGTGCTGCTGGACTGCATATTGATTTTTCTGGGGTCTATCTGGAATTCGCTCCATAACTGATGCGATGCTACGTTCTTCCACCATGAAGAAATTATTGTCAACTATGTTATTAGCGAATTTTCTAAAACGAATCTACTATTGCAGTGGGTCCACAAATTTTACGAAGTACAAAATTGTTTCATACAAATCAGTTTTGGGAGCAGGGATTTGTTTTCTTCTCCCCAGACTATTATTTATACGGGTAAAAACACAACAGTTTTTATCTCATCTTAGCAACTTAGTTCATGACTTTTTCTAGCGCCAGCGGTGACGCCAGACAATAGAATTTATATTTAGTACTCTCTTCGTGGACTTTTGGAAATGCTGAGTCGATTTTCGATCTTTAAAATATACCACCAGGTCGTCCAGTTCTTTACCTGTATCTTCGATCAATTACTTAAGGGTTGTAATATATTGTATTTCATGGGTATTCGTCGACCGTCCCGCCAGCAGTGACGTAGCCAGCGTAGGGGGGGGGTTAAAATTTCGATAAGGGGGGGGTTCCAGACTAGGGCCTACCGCGGGAGGAGGTATGGAGAAAACCGGCAGGTGGACCTCCTGACCTCCCTAGTCAGTTAAAATATTCGCTCATTTAGTCATGCTGCATCGCCGGTCTATTAATTTGATATTTTTAAAATTATTTCTTTGGTTAATTTATTTCATATCAATTTATTTTAGAAGTCTGTTCCATTTCTTTTAAATGTTTTATTATTTCATTTGTTTTGTAATTGCTTCGAAGTAGAATCCCAAACTCTCGTGTTGGCCACCCTAACGATAGGTGAGCTGGTACTTTGCAAACGTCAGGAGTTAACTTTTTCGTGATGTCCAGTTGTCCATCTTGGATGATGCTTCGAGGCGTCGAATGCGTCAACATCAACGAGTGTGATTTCACCGAGTGCATGAACGGTGGAACTTGCGTAGACCTGGAAGACGAGAGAAGGTTTTCCTGCGTATGTCCCTCGACCCACACCGGCCCCAACTGCGACATTCCACAGGCTGGAGTCATCCACGCTTCATCACAATTCATCATTAGCTTCCTGACTTGTCTAATTCTTCTCATCCGTAAGTATAATATCATGATCGAGATCGTCACCTCTAACAATTTAAGTTGATGATGGTGCAACTGACTCTAACTTCCACTATAATCACAACACACTAATCAATTGGTTGTGGAGGGGTTCTTTGATTCTGATTAACGAGGTAACTAATAAAATAACGTTTATTCGCATGTTTGTTGTATGAAGTGCAGTAGAAGTTTTTGAATCTCTGTCACGAATTTTTATCTTTCACCCCTTTCATGATAAAAAGCGCATGACCAAAAACCACGTCAAAAAGTAGGTAGGCATTTGGTATAAATGATTGATTTTTGCTAAAGCATGTTAGAGGGTCTTCATTCTGTAGTCTTTATGTTGATAATTTGTTTTTCATGAAAACACTACTACTACTACAACTATGTTACGATTTGATTAGAAATGTGCACGCCTCATGTCAATTTACAAAAGTAAATATTTAGGCACTCACCGTAGTCGTTGTTTTAAAAAAACTACTGGGGCACCCCCAGACCCCTGGATTATTACTGTTTACATTCAAGATCAAACCAAGGAATCATGGAACATTAAAGTTTAAAGATTTTTCGAAACACTTGAATAATTGTTACTTTGTGATCGAAGGGAAATTATATGTTCGTTTAGTAGGAAATGTTCGGAAGTAGAAAATATTCGATTTTTAGTGTGTGGGTTATCCGGATGTGCAGTGACAAAGTTATAAAACAACGAGCATCTGGATGGATTTTGATTCTATTGTTGCTAAATCTAAAAATCGCTACAAACGTTTATTGCTCAATTTATCAGTTGTATAATATTATGTAGACCCACGGGTAGGCTTGAAGCAGGATCCGCGGATTGTACGATTCAGAATTCAATGTTCAAAGTTTGGAAAACATCTGCACTGGCTCCACTTACAGGAGTTTGAGCTGGCTTAAATGGATTCAAATCGATTCAAATCAACTAGATCATTAAGACTTTTTAGAACCGTGGGAACCACTTATTGCTTAAGAAATCAAGTCTAGTTAACAGCCATTGGCTGAGTACACAGGAAACTTTTTCCCACTCAAGAAACAAATTTGAGTTGTACATCACATATACCTCTAGTTAAATGACTAAAAGTGTTCAAAGTTTGGAAAACCTCCTGCTCCACTTACTGGAGGAAACTCGAGGTCTACACAACCATGTAGATCATTAAAATCCACAAAATATTAATAATAATTACAACATCAAGTCAAGCTAATTGCTATTGGCTGAGTACGCAGACAACATTTGCCTCACACCGTGTAGATACTTTCATCTCATTTTAGGTTACTCTGGTTCGGTTCAACACCGGCGATCATGCCATGATACTGGAAAATCCAGTGGAAAAATTTGAACCCAAAAACGTAAAGAATGTGCCAAAAACACTCTTCAGTGAGATAACATTATTTTCCTGAGGTGCTGTCATGAGAATTTCTCAAGGCTACTGATATGATGATTGTGGCCTATTCGATTTTCTCCAAAACTCTTCCTGGCCTATTGAACTGTAGGAGGGGACCTTTGCCCCACACCAACCATGTATTTGTCTATGCACAGATGTCTCGTATAATAATATTATCCTTGTCTTAATTTCAACTGAACGAAAAATTCACTTCAATTACTTAAATATTTCGAGTCTGCAGTTTGAATAAATTCTGTAACATGTAGGTTTCTGTAAGTACATGATATATTGATCTTAAATAGCGAAGAACCAACAAATGTAACAATATCATTTTATTATGCTTACAGTCCTGGTATTAGTGTTTGTGGTGTACAACCGAAGACGTGAGGCCCACATCAAATACCCTGGCCCAGATGATGACGTCAGGGAGAATATCATCAACTACGATGATGAAGGTGGTGGCGAGGACGATATGACGGCCTTCGATATCACCCCACTGCAGATTCCTGTGGGTGGACCTCATCCGCAAGTTAAATTACCTTGTGAGTTTGACAGTAATTCGAATTATTTTAAAATAAAAAGTTGGATAAATATGATGATATTGGTAATAATGTCGTCGGTTCTCCTATTAGATCCAAGTATGAGCGAGCCCAACGTGGGATTGTTTATTGAGGAGCACAAGAAACGAGCCGATGCTGATCCCAATGCCCCGCCGTTTGATGATCTCCGCAACTATGCTTATGAGGGTGGTGGCTCTACAGCTGGATCACTGTCTTCTTTGGCTTCAGGTACATGTTTCCACAAGGAATAGCTTGATTGCAAAGCAGTATGATGATACAAAGAAATACAATGATAGCGTAATTACAAAGAAATATTACTGGACTAAGGGCGGAAATAATTCCTCAATATGGGAAGTCAGCCCCTCCTACAAAAGAGAAAAATACAGAAGAATACAAAAATGTGAAAGTCCCACAAACATAAAATGTCTGCTTGACGCCATCTTCGGTCTTCATAGAATTTACTCGTTAAGTTGAAAATAATAGTCGTTCAATGATTTAAACTTGAAAACCTTATTATTAGTCCCTAACAGCTTGGTTCGTAAATCATAGGAGTAAGTGTTAATTAACATTATCGACCGATAAACAGAAGTTTTGCGGGATTACCTCGTGATGCTGGGTTGCGAAATACGGGTAAAAACATCACGTTTTGGGAATGTGGGCTGGTGGTTTTTATAAATACAATTTAACAGAACTTAAATTGAAGAGGAGTCCAAACGGTAAAGATTTCTGGAAAATGGGTCCTGTATGGGCAAGATAGTTGGATTTAGAGGTTACTCGTATTAAGGCTTTTTGTAGAATTACAACCCTACATAATGAAGTCTTGTAAGCACAACTGTACATCGGGAGTCCATAGAGTAGCAATGATTGGGCAAGCGCACAGTACATGATTATCAATACTTCATTGTGCTTAGTAAATACAAAGTCAATTTTCTTAGTTTAGATGCCATACTGGCTTTGAGGCTATCCCATTTCAATTGAGCATCTAGAATTATTCCTAGATATTTTGTAGAGGATTTTCTCACAATACTATGTTGGCATACTGTACATTGAAACTCTGGGCATCCTGGCTGATGAAGGCCTATCCCCTCCATTTGCGGAGAAGAAGGGATCAAACGTGTTTTAGGAACATTCAGAGTTAGGATATTCGAGATTAGCCAATCATAAATTTTAGGTGGACCACGTTTCGATTTTTCCCTTGCCTCAACCCAAGACTCTCCAGAGAAAAGGACAGTATCGTCCGAAAAACATAACTGTGGGGAAACACTATATCCGATATATTTTTATATAGCACCTTTTCCTACGATCTGGAGTGGGGCCCAATACCCCGGGCAACACATAATATGGATAATATTATTATCCACGCTGTCTCAAAAACCTTTATCCCAACTTACTGAACCACTAATCCAGCTAGCACCTTCCTCATCGGGAAAAAAAAGTTTAAATAGTGAGGTACCATCACAGAAAGTAGGCCCTCACAATAACTTACAATATTACCATCAATACCAGCTGCCTAGTCCATAAAGTCATTGACATATAACAAGAACAGTAGCGGTCCCAATAGAGTTCCATATGCCTCCTTATAAAAGCTTGATCGCTCAGAGCTCCATTTAATCGCACAACTTGTCGCCGTCGAAAAAGGTAGCTTTCGATCCATTTTGCTTCTTCAGTCCCAGCAATTCCAAAAGATTTCAATTTGCAGTTCAGGATTTCATGAGAAATGGAGTCGAACGCTTTTGCTTGATCAAGGCATACACCGATGGTCTTCCAACCTTGATCCCGACTATCAACAATAATTCGAGGGTCTCTCGGCAACTTCCCACATCGTCATTTTTTGCCAAAATGAGTTGTGCATACCATTCGAAGCGTCTTCTAACTTATACTTAGTTAGGATCGACCTAACTAAGTATAAGTTGGGTACCTAAAGGCTCTGTTGAAAAGTTGCCGAAATGACGATGTGGGAAGTTGCCGTGAGACCCTCGATTTGTCACAACAGCGTCTACCGTGTTAATGCTCGATCTAAAACCGAATTGCCTAGTATGTTACCTTGATGAGTACCTGCTAGGGGGGTAGTAAGTTAACTTCCATTCATGAATATTGTAAGTGCAGAGTTCGCACACGCCACATGGGCGATGGATTGGTGGCAAGTGGATTGGTTTAATTGCTCTGACTATTGCTAAGTAATACTATCAGGTAGCCCAAAACAGAGAGAACTTCTTGTATGGACGTTCCAACTTCATTATTCGGACTGTCCTTTCAAAGGACTCAAAGAAACTCATCCTGTACGAGCAGTACACAAATGATATTTTTAAAAAATTTCTAATGTTCATTTCCTCATTTAAGTGCTTTCCCTACTGAGTGGTGCAATGGATGAAACTGAATTAAACTGTATTTATGAATGCGTTAGAACTATGTCCCAAATACTCACTCCCACTCTCCATTTCTGAAGGTACCGACGATGAAGAGCAGGACTTTGACTACCTTGGCGCTTGGGGCCCACGGTTCGACAAGCTGGCTGACATGTACGGCCACAATGGAGAAGACAGCCAAGAGTCGGATATGGACTAAGCTAGTCGAGCTATGGATATACATACCGCCCTCCCTCTTTAGGGAGAACGTTCAGTCATTGGACTTCAGTTACCTTGTACCCAAGTCACCTCATCGGTGCACGCTACCACCACCTCAATCTTATTGTTAACTCTTAGAATTATTTTCCTAATTACTTATAATTTTTTATTTACTTTCCAATTTTTATTTAATTTATAGCCCGGTTCACAGTGAACTGTAAACAAGACTTATTTATTTAATGTGTTGAGTGTATAGAGAGTTTATGTTGTTTAGCAACATCTTTATTCAGTCCATAGTTTCTATTATTTGTAGAATATGCCTCATTGTAATGTTAAATGTTTCAGCTAGATGTTAGGGTTTTCATTGTGAGCCGGCCTTGGGTTGTTTTCATTGAACTCTTTTTAAGACTGAAAGTTCTGAGGGTTCTCCCTCTAAACTCATTTTTAACCCTTTGCACGCCTTTTACGGCCATAGGTAGATCCATTCATTGCATTCCGTTATGATAATGTTCATTAAGGGATAGTAAATTAACAAAGAAAACCTCTCCTACAAGTAGCAATGAAAAGAACTGCCCTTGTGCCTGATTTATTTATCTTTGTTCTTGCCAACACAATAGTTTCATGTACCTAATACCAAACAAACTACGTGAACAAAAAAGGATCTTTCAAATCACATTTCACAGCTTTAATCTTCTTTTTCCTTCAATCTACTTTACTTCTACTCTTGAGATTATTTAAATGTTTTGCGACTGGCTTTACTTTAATTTTATCTTCTTTTTCATTATTGAAACGAGAGCGAGATTACTTAATTAGTCAATGTGTCGTGGATAATGAATCATGAACGAAAAAATAATAGTTATTATTATATTGAAATACACGGTCTTGTTGATTCCAAAGCACTTCATGGATCAATATAAAAGCTCTTGAAAATTCGAATGCAAAGTAACTTCGAAACTCCACTCTACTGCTTTTTACTGTACAATTCCACTTGAACCCTGATGTTGATAAACAAATTTAGGCCCAAAAAATTAAGTCAAAGTGATCAGAGATTCTCACTTATAAGGATACAAAACTTGTACATAATGTGTGCGTGTGTGCGTGACCTTTCGAGCGTGTATAAATGACTTTGTAAAATTAATACACATTCCTTCCTTCATTTTTATTTCGGTTGGTAAACTGAAAAGTTTTCGTTCTCGCCACGTAGAATCTCAGTTCGAGGGTTAGTACGAAAACTTTTTGTGAAACCCCTAAAAGTAAATTGAAATTCCAATATTGTGTTGTAAATTTTATTTGTCAAAAATATGTGTGCCATACAGAATAAAATAATCGGCCTTGAGAGCATTTTTATACTATTTATTATTTAGACTTATCGTTTTTTACGAAATGTTTTCACATCAGTGTCTATCTGTATTTATAAAAGAAAATTTAAAAAATACTCAAGATTTCGTAGGCTACTGTCACAATCGTTGTGTAACGTTTTCGTTAGTATCTAATTCAATTTCGAGCGCGAAAGTTGAACTTAATATTATTGTATGTACGTTTTTAGGTATTTAATTTTGTGTATAATGTTCCTTAGAGATTGTTGAATGTGAATCGTGATTGCTTTCTTGAAAAGCTATCAGCATGTTGTAGAAAACAAAATAAAGCTTGACAAAAAAAAATAACATGGGGGGATTCTAAAAATGAAAAAACTTTTGTAATTTATATTAACGATATTATGGTAATGTTAAAAAGGTAAAACATTGAGGGTTGCAAAGTACCTGGGTTTCGAGAAGTCGAATTTATTACGAATAGGTTTACATGATTTGTAGACTTCGAGACAAGAAATTAAAGAGCAAATATTTTGCAAAGGGCTGAGCCCAGTAAATTGAACCCTCAAAAGTATTTTTAGTCCTAGTCAAAATGAGCGAGGGGGAAGTTGAAGTTTCGAAGGAGAATTAAGTTCAACGGTTCATCGGTTTCGCCTCTTCATGGTCAATCGCTATTTGCAACGTTTTCGTTTTCCGCCGCCAAAATAAATAACCATAAAACAGGCGGATTGAAAGCAACAAACGTTCTCAATCTCATTTATTGCGTAATTCTAAACTCATTTCATCGTAGTACGAGCAGTGGAACAATAGTCGAGTTTCAAATTTGAGATTAAAAGGTCGTTCGAAATTCTAGAAAGCCAACCGAATTTGACAGGACAAAGTTGTATGCAATAATTTCTGAAAAGGGTCCCCCTCGCTTTATGCTCCAAACTCCCTAAGCCCACACTTCCTCCTCCCTCTTTATTACTCGTAGGTCAAATTTGCACTGAGTACGATTTAGTACCTTCTTGAAACAACAAAGTAAAGAAGGTGTTTACTTTTTTTCACTGTAAAAAAAAATATAAAAAAATTAGAGAGCAAAGAAAGGGCTCAAATCTGTCGTTTTCTTATCCCTGTTGGCTGCAACCAACAGCAGATGTGAAACTCGATTTTTTTATATAAAACTATATATATAAATAGTTGATACATCGGTATTTATATATAAGGGTACAGTGTAAGTTTCTTGTATAAAATAAGAAAAGACTTTTGAAAGAAAAAACACAAATGTTTTGTAATTATTTATGTTTCCATTATGTTTTTTGAATCAATAAACGGACAACAGAAAGGTGTTTGACTCAGCGTCCATAATCAATTGAAATGACCTAATATTTAAGGGTAGTCGGTAATTTTCTTCGAAATAAAATTTCGATTTTTCAACAACAAAATATTTTAAGTAATATGCTACATTTTGTAGTAGACTCAATAAATATTCGGAATAAAGTAAATTGTTTGTTAAGTTATTGCTTGATCCATTTTTTTGGCTTTTTTAATGTAAATTACTACATTTTTCATGTTTAAAATGTTTAAATAAGAACAAAAATAACCACAAAAAAAATTGACAGCTAGGTAGGTTCTTGTACTTTAGGTAGGTTTACAGTAAGATTTTTTCTTGGAAAGTCGCTTTGATTTCGAAATTTCAATCACAAAAAATCACCTTACCTACTAACAATTAAATAGTAAACAAAGCTGATACATTTTCCTACTTAGCGAATTTTCGAAGAAAATGTAGCTATTGTTCTCGGTCCAAAACATCTCATTCCGTTCTCAAACTCGAGGACTTTAAATGAAGAATCGTGGTTGTTACTTGATATGATCTTCATGTTAAGTCTGCTCTAATCTGATAACGGAATGAGATATCGCAATTCTGACTTCACCGTCATGTTTAGAGTTGAAATGTCCAACAGCTGATGGGGTTGAGGGGCACCCAAAAATTTAAAGTCTGACAAGTGACACCTCTTTTTAAAGGTTGTTACACACTGAATAAGATGGTTAAACCTTATTCCGCTCTCAAACTGAAGCACTTTGAAGATGAAGAAACGTGGTTGATACTTGAGATGTTCTTCATGGACTTCATGTTCTTTAATGGAGACATTTGACATAAAACCAGCGATTTCTTCGAAAATTCGCTCCTATAGCCATGCTGCATAACTGTGGATTTTTTTCTTTCTAACCTTACGACATCATGGATACTATAACCTAGATACAGACATCTGAAATATGTTTGAAAAACAGCATCTAAAAAAATAGATTTGAAAAAGACGAAGGGAGTTGAAGCCTGGATGTTGTGTGCAATGATCACTTCAGAAAACACGTTTTCAGTGCGTGGATTTTGCGTTTTTCAAGGTTCTAAGCCTAAACTTGAAGTTTTGTTTTCGAAATCCCTGCCTATTTTTGTAGTCATCAAGTGGAAATTCCCATAGCACCATCTCTAGAGAATAATATTCTCAACAAAACAAGATTACCAACTACCCTCAATCGAAATGATTTTAAATATAAATTAACAAACATCTCGTCATGTAGTTGTAAAACCAAAGACCAAAATTCCATAGTCGGAGTCATGAGATGTGAAACATTGTAGGTTCGTTCGAATAGGAGACCAAATGGCCCTTTCCGAGTAGCAGGTAAGAAGCTCTGTGATGGTCCATTACAGACCAGTTTAATTAAATTCTTCGTAAATTCGCGTATCAAGTCATGGTGCATAACTAGAAACGTAAATCATTCAATATCGTTCCTCATTTCTCCACTCATTTCACTAGTGAGGTTTTGATCTAGGCCTGAGAATGAGAGCTTCAAGCCATTCACTGCAGTTTAAAATTTCATGTTTTCTACTTTTGACAAGAGTTTGATTATTACAGGGGACTCCTTCCATTATCCTTTGAGATACCAAAACGGTTGAAACCTGAGTCCCAACTTCGGCAAATGAAAGACATTAAATTGCTGGGAAAGGAAAATCCGTAAAATTGTCTGATCATCAGGTGACAAAGGGACTTGGTAGATCAGTAAAAAAATCCACAGCTGAGGTGCCTGTACAATGAACCAGAAATAGTTGCATTTAGCAGGGGGCAGGCGCAGGTGGTTGGGTCAAGTTATGAGAATGCACTTGGAACGATACTTTAAGAGAGGACGACGGAATCGAGGAAGGAACATTATAAAGCCATTTCACGGGTCAGACCTGGCCACTGCTTCACAAGGAAATACTCGCCTACGATTAGAAGAGCCTTAAGCCTTGGATAGAAACCCTGAAGCTATTGGAAACGGAATTGATGTCCAAGAGCCTTATTAGTTTGATATGTGAATTCATCATAAACTTTTATTGTTATTTGTAGAACCTTTCCCCACTCTGTACATGTAGAGGTCTATAGAAAAGTACAGATCCTGAGAAGAACTGAGTCAGGAAATAGTTCACTTCTCCTTGCCGTCTTTGCAGCCACACCAAGATGTCAGGAACCAACCGAGCAGTCCCATGTCCACATCTCCTCTCTTGAAATACGGGACCTCTCTCTGGTCGTACATCCGTATGGGTATCACACTTACCAAGATGAGTATTGTTGGTTGTAACCTTAACAGCTGCTTACCTGTTTGCCCTGAAGTACCTCAACAGTCACGGAATGGATAATAATATCATCATCACCTATCAACAAACGGAAGTTCGAGAAATCGTCCAGCTACCTACCTATTTATTGAATAAGCAATATAAATACGGTATGATATGGAACATTGTATCACTTACGCAGGTACCTATTTATGAAACCTACCCACTACCTACCTACGGGTTGATATAAATCCCTACCTACCTAACTATTCTTTGAAATAGTGGGGTATCAAAAGTCCAAAAAGTTTACCATACAAGGATCGAGAAGTGATCAAAACGAGCTTCTAATGTTAATCGCCATGCATCGAGAATGTCATCGTAGTAATGGAGACAATGAATGGTATCGTAGTAAAGTTAGAAACACACAAATGCTCCACCCCAGTGTGTCCCGGTATCCACATCAGGGTGACTTTGTTCTCTGCCCCCAGGCAGTTCAGCGCCTCCCAGCTCTCCTGTACCAGTCTTGGCCTGGTTTGGGTCGTTGCAAGGGCTTTTAGTGCTGCCTGGCTGTCCGAAAATATGAGTACCTTCCTTCCCCTCAATCTCCACCAATCATTCTCCAATTGCATAAATTTCCGCCAGGTACACAGTAGCATGCACGCCCAGCGGCCAAGATGCCTCTGTGCAAGATCTCATACCACTGACCCGAACCCCTGACTTACCATCCATCCTAGAGCCATCTGTGAACATGACGATGTCTCCAGCCTGATCCAGGGATCTGGTACCCGTCCACTCATCCCTACGGGTCATTCTAACGTTGAACCTCTTCTCAAAGTCAAATGCCGGAACTATTGAGTGTCGCTCCTCATAAGAAGGATCATTATATACCTGTAGTCCGTATAATGCCAGCATTTCCACCAGAGGAGATAATTCATATCCACCGGATCCATTTGCTGTGATCGCACTACTACTTTGTGGGCTGCTTGTGTTACAAGAAAGATCGGATAGTTTAGAGACTTCATACACAGCTTGCGATAGTTTCAAAACTCTGGACAAAGTGAATGTCGTAAAATATTCTGATCATTACTACAGCATTGCATAAGACAATCAGATTTCCGTCTAAGAGAATTACATCAAGTGTTAAGCCCCCACACAAACGTACACTGTCGCTCGATGAGTGCATCAAGTGCCATTTTGACTATCAATCTAAGAAACTACCAACAGTAACACTCTATCGAGCAGATCCTTTACAGGATATGCGCTGATTATATGAAATGAAATCCCCCCCTCCTACGCATAACTGAGGTTATTCCATGGCGCAGACCCAATGATTTCTGAGAATATTCGTGCACTTGAAATACAGGGTTTCCCACTCAAGGGTAAATTCTATATCCCGCCGGGGGTGAATTCTACAACTAAAGATTTTGGTTTGGCACCGGAGAGATAGGAAATGCAATTCTATTTCCAACGGTATCCTCAGATTTGAGATTACTTTGAAAAATAAGGGAGTTATTTCAGTTTTCGTGATGTAAGGTCGAAAAGGAAACTTGGGTTTTAAGTGAAGTAAAAAATACGAGCCATAGGGCATTTTAGTCACAAATTAGTTGCAGAATTCAACCCCGGCGGGACGTCCACCCTTAAGTGGGACTCCCTACAATAGCAAGCAGGAAAACTGATAAAATTCAATAACCCCAAGAAGACCATTCTGATGGTTAGCCCCACAAGCAGGAGCATTTTCTCAATTAAAGGGTAGATTCATTGCTACTTATCATTTATGGTAAGTTAATTTATTGAAAAATAATTCACAAGGATTGCTTGCACAGGATTACACGTCATTTTTTCAGTTTTACCTTTTGAGGCATATCAGACGACGAGGGCTCATATTCGTACTCAATTTCGACGTGTCGTCTCTTGGGCTTGGGTTTTCCTCCACTAGGACCTTCAGTAGCCGCCACCATGTCTTCCATATCTTCTTCTTCCTCTTCCAATTCGAAATCCGATGGCATCTCCTCTACGACTCCACTTTCCCCATCGCTGTCTTCATCGCTTTCGTACTCCACAAACTCTTCACCTGAACAGAATCGAAAAAATGGATGTAATCAAACTTGAACACGGTAGAGTGCAACGGTTAGGGCGATAAGTTCTCCTTAGAGAAACCTCAATCTTGAGAACCAGAGCAGTATGTGTACATGGAGTCTTTTACACTGAGCTATTGTGTAGCAGATCACATTTATAGATTTTTCATTTACGAGAATGGCTCCTAGCTACAGTTTTAGCAATACATTGATGCCTGTTTCTTCTTCTTATTAGATCAATTTGAATTCAATAATCCATTCTAGCAAAGAGTTTAACGAACGATAAAGAGATCAACAGTTAATTGAACATTTATAGTAGGCCAGTACATCGCTCGATTGAAAGGGGACAACTGTTGGTATCAGTACGCTAAGTATTTCATTCAAATATGGAAAAATCTCCAGGGAAACAACGAACTACATAATATTATACATATCACCTGCTGAAAATCAACAATAAAAATTGCGTTCCTCACCTTCATCCTCCTCTTCCTTCTCTAGCTCTTCTTGGATCTCCTTGTCAAGCTCCACTTCTCCATCTGATTTTTCTCCATCTTCCTCTTCCTCCTCATCTCCGCTGTCGTTTATGATCTCCTCAGCTTCCAGAGCCTTGTCGAAGACGGACTGAGGGAAATTGTAAATATCTCCATACGTTCCCTGCTTCAAACGTTCGATCAGTTGTTTTTCGATAGCAGTATCTAATTGAGCAGCAATCAAAGCCTTTTCTTCCCGCCTTCTCGTCCTTCGCTCGATCTTACGTTGCAACGGGACGATCTTTTTCTGTCTCCTCAATCTCAATTTTCTCATACGAATTAGATACTGAGTGATTCTGACGAACCGCTGCTTGCATTTCTGTTTGATGAAGTTATTCCAAAAGAGCAGATTTTCATTGATTTGATAGATAGCCTTCTCGAAATTCCTAGACAATTTCACCCTTTCCCACTGGTTCTTGGGAAAACAAGTTCTTTCAGCAGTTTTCATGTAGAGGTAAATAATACCTCCTTCTTCCCGGATCGTGGCGTACTTGCTGTTGGCGAGTGGGCATGAATTCCGGGAGCACAACCCCGTAAGATTGTACTCATTTCGACAGAATTTTTGCCCTTTAGTGCTAACCTTAAAGGAGCAGAAGCTTCGATTGATGATCCCCCAAACCACGTCGTCTTGGTTCATTGTTGTTTACTTACTGTCCAGAGAGTGAAGGAGTATTCGATCCGAATGACAACTAATAATGAAACCCTCCAACACGTCCCACCTCGACCACTTGTTGTAAGGATATTTTAACCGATTTTAAATATCGATACACTACTCACGTTAGTTGAAAAAATCAAGTGAAAAATAAAAATATTGTTGGAGAACCAAAAACATGATAGAGAATTTCACCACGCTTCACGTCACTGTAGCTCTGTAACCTTCTCGTGGGGTTATCCATGGAGAAGACAATTTGTGGATACTGTAGTGATGGATCGCGATTTTCAGAGGGCACAGGCAAGGTTTGTATTTCGGGAAACCAATGACGTCATTGAGGTCTGAGCGTAGTGAGTTACCACGCATAGGTACCATTCTTTCGTTGAGGTGCATGTTGTTCACGGACAGTCATTTTCATTTGTGTTTGTCTGAAGGTTAAAGTTATAATTTGTTTTTGCTAATTGAACGTTGCTGTCTTCTGCCTGTTCTTTTAATGTTGGTGCTGTCTTTGTCTGGTTGCCGAATTATTGGTCTAATGTGTGTTGGTAAGTGATTTCTTACTGTCTTATTTCATCCGTTAGTTTATTCAACCCTGAATTTTAGAGTTTGATTTTGATTCATAATACGGATTCGGTGTCTCTAGACTGCTTCTTTGATAAGTGGCTAAATCAAGCTAGCCAAAACGTTTTACGCATAAAACTTTAATTTTTCATTTGAAACTTCCATCACTGTCGATAAAATTATCAAAGCCATTATGAGGAATCCCCCCCCCCCCCCTAAAACTTTCCAAAACCCCCCCTTATAGTGGCCCGATTCTGCCCATCTACGAACTTAGCTTTTCGATTGCCAAGACAGATGATTTTTTGTGCAAATTTGAACTTTTTATCTCAATTCTATCGAGAGTTATCGTCTGAAATGACACATACATAAACATATAAATATATAAATAATAATATAAATAATAAATTAACATAATAATATAAATATAAATAATATAAATAATAAATAATAATAATAAATAATAATAATAATAATAATAAATAATAATATAAAAATAATATAAATAATAAACATATAAATATATAAATCCCATCAACACAATAAACATATAAATATATATAGGTACATCTAATTTTTGGTGTCTTTTGGCAGTGGATTCAGGATGGTCTGGAACGGAACATTTTTCGAAAATTCGAGTTTTAAAAATTTTGGACCGAGAACAATAGCTACATTTTCTTCGAAAATCCGTATCATTTATATCCGTATCCGTATCCGTATAATATTATTATATAACCTCAAAAACGCTGGTATCTTGTGGATTGAGCTACATAACATTACAGCTAACTCGAGTGAAATTATTTATAACGTGTCAATAAATTAATTTTTTAGCAGTCAGGTACCACCTTGAACTAAATTACATTAGGACACCTATTTGGTTGGTATCTCATCTCACTTTCGCCTATACCTGGGTTATAAAGTACAAGTGTTAATAATGATCTGGGTAGAACTTTATTTTCAATACATTTCTGCAGTAGCCTCCTTCTTTGGTTAAGACGACTTCCCTTCTCTGGTCGGAGACGAGGAGAAACGAAGAGACAATCTGTCATGACCACATTTCTGATTCACAACGAGATGCCGGTGGTTTCGGCAGACCGTCAACCCATGAGTTGGTTGGTGAGTGATGAATGACCTTAGACGCCTTACTGACTGTCACTAGCTCCACGATAGGCCAATAAATCTGAATGTTGTTCACATTTGAAACAAAAACCTGAATAGTTTTCACAACTACAGTCATCAGGACGAAGGATACAACAAAAAAATGAAATCTCCCTTATGGGAAACCTTTAAGATCATCGATATCTTACATTATTTTCTTACTGAAAGCTATGCGATTGGCGAACATAATTATGTACACAATTGGACATCTTAGTACAAAAAAAAAAAAAACTCCTAGCAGACCAACGATTTGGGTTTAGGTACTGTACTTCATATAAAAAATTAACAATATCTAGTAAGATAGCTAGATATTTTATTAGAACAATATCAACGACATAAATGACATATGAATAGATATCAATAGTGGTAGTAAGCAGATTTACTGTACATAAGTTACATGAATAGGCTATTTAACATGCTATTGACTTATGCATAATTAATTTACAGCAATTTGTATTCTCATTTTATAATCACAATCCAAAGCTCCAAAATCAAGCTCCAATTGGTTGCAGTTGAGGTAACATGGTACAATATGAAGGTCTCTTTGAGCCACCTTAATAACAATTGCATCTACATTACCAAACGATTCAAATTTCATATTTAGTTTAATTTTTACTGACAAGATATTCGAACAAACAGCCCCCAGATGCTCTACCAAACTTTGAACTTCTACATGCACCTACCCAACACAAATCAAAATCCTCAAATTACTTGTTACATTTTTTGAATTCACTCTTTTCAACGTAGTTCAAAATAGTAAGATAGCTATATTCGTATAAGACCATCATAAGGAAGCTGTGGTTCAAATTTCAAATCGATGGATCGACCAGCAACAAAGTTATAACTTTTTTCGTATATCGCCCTCCCTCTAATCTAAACTACCCTTAATAGTGGTCTGATTTTGATGGCGAGGATCTTCAATTAACTAGACTCCAAAAAGCCTTCATATAATATTTCAAGACTCTTGCAAGATTCGTTCCAAAATACGTTGCATTTTTTTCGTCACACAGATGTTAGAATGACGCCACCCCTAAAGACATATTTATGTAGGTAAAAAGACATATGTTAAAATGTAGGTAAATTATTCTTATTTAAGCAGTTGACCAAGGTTAGCTGCATATTTATGATCACAACAAGTCTACTTATAGTGAAACTAAGCGGAATAAGTTGGCAGGTACCTAATTGGTAGGAAGTTGTACCCTGTCTTGTATTTACTTTGGTTTGGTATGAGACTTTTTTCTGCTTCGAGAGGAGACCTATTGTAACCTGAAATATTAAGTAACTAGGCCTCAATAATATTTTCCTAAGAAAAATTGATATGAATATTTTCAACTATGTTATAAATAATAAGTAGGTAATTTCATACAACTAACGCTTATTAACAACTCATAACTTACACCCCTGTTCATCACCGTATTGGATGGAGCTCCTTACATTTACACAGAGAAAAATGATCATAATTTGATGATACACTTGAGAATAATTTAGAAAACACGTTCAATTTCAGTGGAATTCGTGTGCCCTCGTTGATGCTCAGATTGATGTTAAATCATGAATTGATTTGATTTAAACGTTTAAATTCTGCATTGCATTAAATTCTGAAATAAATATGAATAGAAGTTTATGATAGTTATTTGGAGATATTTGAAGCTGTGCGATTTATATCCCTGCACCTCTGCAGCTGCTCCTACCATCAAGAGAGTTCCAAACACGAAAACCACATTTGTTCTCTAGAAGCATGGGTTAACATATTATTTTGGTGAGTACACGTGGTTTTATGGTTTAATAATAGCAAGCTGTGATAATAATCTACTTAGCTAAACTTTATCGTGGGAAGGGGGGTGCTTAAGTACTTCAATATACCGCCCCAGAACTTTAGTGCAAACTCGTATTTTAATATTCAAACCTTTTATTCAATGATACTAATTATTTGTAGTAAAGTTTTAAATGCAATATCGAGGTTTCCATTGATGAAACAATTCAAGGCGAGTCAAAAGTCCTCGTAGTGATCATATAAGGGGAGTTTGTCCTCGGGCAGGGAGCTTGGGCCTTCTTCGAAGAAAAAAAATCGGCTTTCTCAAAAAGGACGTAAACAGACGATGAGCGGTGAGGGAGTGGCATTGCGTTCACCTCTTCAGAGTGGGTTAGGTGGCGCAATTTTTATCTGAAAAACCAAAAGAACCAACGCTCATACGCTCATTAATGAACACTGCGCACGACCAAATTCTTAATCGGTACCTAGGTATTGACTGACAGAACAAGTAATTTAACATTAGCAATTAGCAAATTAGCAATTGAATATGAATAGGTGAGAGTAAAGAGCGAACCCGTGGTACGCGTAGAGCGTATAAACGTATACCTTGATTAAAAAACTCGAATGCCCCTCTTTCAGTCATAAGCCTATGGAAATTTGTGCCAGACCCAGGATAAACATTTCTGTAGCATGTCAATGATTTCAGAACGATTTTTGTGGGTTTACCTAAATAAGGCCTAAGGACTTGAAAATCTGTGTACAATTTTTCGACGTTAAGTTACTTCAATTCCGTCTTGATTGCTATTAATACAATAGTAGAAGTGGTAGACAACGCAACTGAACCATAGATACTTGGCTGAGTATCTAGAGACCAGAGCAATTTGAGGGGGTCAGCAACGGGTCCAGAGAAGGAAAATGGGAAAATGAGTAGCTGTAATATTTATGGTGCCAAGTATCAGTTGCTTGCCTTTTCCCTCTCTGGACCCGTTGCTGACCCCCTCAAATTTCTCTGGTCACTAGATACTCATCCATGTATCCATCGTTCAGTTACGTTATCTACCACTTCTACTATTGTATTAATAGCAATCAAGACGGAATTAAAGTACCTAACTTAACTTCAAAAAATTGTACACAGATTTTCAAGGCCTTAAGTGGTAGATAACATTACTTATTTATGTAAGCCCACAATAATCGTTCTGAAATCGTTGACATGTTGCAGTCATTTTTCTGTGCAACAAAAAGGTTTATCCTGGGTCCGGTACACTTCCGTAGGTTTATGACTGAAAGAGGGACATTCGAGTTTTTTAATCAAGGTACCACTGTACTCATGCGGACTACGGGTTTAGCCGTTTCAGAGCGATGTGGTCCGGACAAACAGAGAGTAATGTGATCCCATCGTGAGATTTTTATTCATTAGTACAAGTATAAATAAGTAGAGAAAGCTGTACAGCAAAAACATTCTTGTTATGGCGAAGTACGAGTTCAAGTACACATTTGTCAGACTTAATACGGCTCCCTTACTCTGACTTATACACGGTAAACACGAAAGAATTTAAGGAGTTGAACCAGTTTATTGTTTTTTGAGTTGATTCATACGTTTATTGCAATATATCACGATCAACTCCTTCTGTGGTCTGATAACCACGGTAGACTGCTATGTTGATTTTTGGGGTTAAAATTGGTTTTCCATAGAAGGCGTATTGTCGACCGGAGGTGATTATTTTTGAGATGTGGCTAACAAACAAAGTTTGCATCAAAATTGAGTAATTTCTGACTTTTCGGGCAGCACTATCCCTTCAGAGTGCAATTAAAATGGACGTCGGTGACGGCTGCGAGGGAATCTTCTCTTGCGTCCCACAAACTTGAGCCGTTTTAGGATTGTGGAGTTTGACTAGCGGTTTCTTTCGTCGAATAAAAACAAAAGTCCTCAGATCTCATGGCATTAGTAACGGTGGAGAGGACAGTTGCCTATCGGATTTGCATCGCCAATCGAAGGACGCCTCATTTACGGCTCTCAAATCAAACCGGAAATTGAAATTCCCTGGGGGGATCACGGCTGAGTGATCTGATAGTAGAACGCGATTCAGATGCAACGGAAGGTACCTATTGCAGGTATTCAATCACTTATAATATCCCAGATGGCGTCATAACAGGACCGTGTTTTCCAAAAACCAGCCAAGTCGACTTGCGGCCACATTGAGTTAGCTTCATATTCTAATTCTGGAAATACAAACATAATAAGAAATATATTATATTTCTTAAACTTTCAAGGAATTGGATTATTGGCGCCGCGTAACGTTAAAAAGCCAGTGATGATGTCACTCGGCAACGACCGAATCGTTGCAAATTCTTCAGACGACGAGTAGAGCAATTTCGTCTGAGGATCCATGTATTTCGCCTTTGAATTATTTTTTCTGTGAAAAAAAAATTCGATTCGAAGTAATTTTCTCCAACTTGTCAGTGAAAAAACGGGCGATTCGAATTTGAGGTGGAATCTTTTCCAACCTACGAGCCATTAATGATGAATGAATGGAAGAGCTGCTCCATCCTCCATCACCAATGTCCGCATGCTCTTCCTTGAACCCCTCAGGCGGAGGCTTACCGCTCGGATAATTGACAATTGGGTTTTCATCCGGACCCAGCTAGTCACCCATGATAATGGCTTATTCCATTTTTCAGAAAGGGTATTTACCATCCGTTTCAAGAAAGTTTCGTACTCAATGTGGAGAACGCCGTCATAGGAGCAGACCAATGGTGTGAAGGAGCCTCTTCGATCTTCTGCTGCTCTATTGTACTTCTGGTGCTTCTCTCTGGCTGCTGATCGCGAAATTGATTCCCAGGTTTGGGTACGATAAGACAGGGCGTCAGCATTTATGATGCGGTGGTCGAAAAACGCCGCTCTCTCACCGTCCCAAACTCCATGAATTCCTATATCTGCGACTAGTGCTGTATTATTTTCTGATGGCTCTCTAAGAACTGGTTCCAGTGCAACCTGCTGCCATGCCAGATGTGCAAGTCTCGCACAATCATCTCTGAGCTGATCATGGCCATGTTTCACAAGACCTCCTTTCTTGCAGTTCAGGGCGTGGTTTATGTCAAATGGTGCCTCACATCCATCACAGGTCTTTGGCAATTCTGTTGGAATGTGACCATATCGGAGGGACAAGGCATCACGGAATTGTAGGGGAGAGAGGTCCATTCCGTCTGCTGCTGTTGGGGTCATTGTGAGCCATTGGGATGCTCTACCGTTTATTATTCTGTGTAGAATTCGTTTTTTTTCGGGAGCTAACTGATCAATGATTATAGCCGATGGCAGTCAAATCGTCAAAAAGCAGTTATTGCATAACCGTAGACGATGGAGAACTATTTCCAGAATCAGAATATGAAGCTAACTCAATTTGGCCGCCAAGTCGACTTGGCTGGTTTTTGCAAAACACGGTTACAATAGTGGGAACTCATGTAATATCTGTATTTTTGACGAAATCCGGATGATTTCCATTCTTGGAAAATTTAGTATTTGAGATAGTTTCCATTTGCATAAATATGATGTAATATAGTTGATTTGTATCATACCGCCCTTCCAACTGGAGCATACTGAACTATTGTACTATCTTGTGGCATAATCTTTGCAATTACTTTTTGGTGTTTCTATGTCATGATATCATACCAAGTAAATTATAACAGCAATACTATGACTTTGATCACTTTTAGTATTATTGGTGATATCCAAATAGATTTAATTGGGCTGGTCATTGGAAAGATCAATTTACTGGTGACGATTCACGTAAAGCGAACGTCAGACCTGATTCAATTCATAAGGAAATAACACTACGGACAACATCACTGATAATTGACAATCAAAATTCAAATGAATAGCATCTTACCGTAACCAACCATTACCACATCAATTCAGTGTATGGTCTTTTCATAAGATACCTATCTAACCCATGAGCTGCCCAATAGTCTCGTGTTAATCAATATCAGATGAATTGATCAAATCATTCACAACGTAATTTCAAGGGTGGTTTGTTACCCACAGCCACTTCCTTTGGCGGCAGCCAATACCAGAAACTAATTTATGTGATGCAGTTTTAATTGTAGAGTAAAATTGAACTGGAAAAACCACCGCAACGCCTGCAAATCTGCATAATGCCGTGCAAATTATGTAACTTGTGAATATTGTAGGGTGCAGGTCTAGCGATTGAACTGTGGATTGGATGATGTTCCCTTGACTAGCGAAGATGTGGACGCTTTTTCCAGGGACTTACGGGTGGGAAAGGTAGCTGTTCTGTGACACTTCTTTTCGAACAGTTCTCAATGTCAACTCGCACCGTTTCTTTATTTACCAGGTCGAATAGTTAATTTCCTTTGAATCTTGATCTGCATAAACCGATTTTTATCAACTGAGGTAACACACTGAGGTAACACCCCCAAACCGCATAACTTGATGTGTACTTCAGCATCCTTTTGTCGTTGATGCTTCCATTGGATTCAACAGTTGCCTCAGCTAATCTATTCGCCCCCATCTATAACCGATTTATCATTGACCACGACCAACTTGAATAACTTAATCGAGTTACTGGAACAATATCAAGTTCAAGACCGTTCTAGGAACTCCCAGTAGCATTGATTATGAGCCTTGGATAAGAGAGATCGCTGTGCACTCCAGTGAGGTCTGTACAGATCTCGACTGTAGGCGTATTCGTTTGATTTTTTCCTCTCTTTATGATCGTGACAATAAAACGAGGGTTTAAAAGGACTTGTTGGTCGGTTGTTGCCCACGCGAAGTGGCGGTGCCAGCTCACACCATTTCCATATAGGGACAAACACCATACTTTCTCCTACCCGGTCCCCCAGACTCCAGGCCCACATAAGGACCTCATCCACCCCCCTCGCCTGTCGCCATCTGTTCGACTGAGTTCGGGTTAAGTAATATTCCGGGGAAGACGAGGGGTGTCCTTTTAAAACACGTTCAAGCTCTTCTATTTATAGACTTGCATTTCCTGTAACTGAGGTAGTGCTTGTTAGTCCATCACTGTCTTTGTTAATTTTCCTCCTCCAACCGACATTGCATTACCTACCATCAACACTTTGGATGAATCATCAAAACAACCGATTGTAACAATACATCACTGAAACATTCTTTAAGGTGTACCGATCATCAAATTACTTGACGTTGGCTTTGCTGTCTTATAGTTAGTCCAGAATTACTCCATTATACTGAACCGTACATAGTGCTACTGACATATAAATTTCTAGAGACAACATTTCACTGGAATATTCACGAGCGATGGATTTCTAACTGTTGATAGAGGAGGAATCAGCCACTGTTTTCCCACAATCATTTGAATTGAATCCCTTCAAAGAAAATATTTATACATCACACCTTGTACTTATGTACATGTACATGTATATTGATACTTTAAAATTTTTCTTCACGAAAATCTTGAGTTGATCGTGATTGTGACGATAATTTATAAGCTCTGTAAATTCTTGATAGGTACCACGGTTTACTATGTTTTTTTTGTGCAGATCACTCTTCTGTATAGATCACTAAATAATTGAATAATTATTATTATGAATTATCATTAATTAATTATTAATTATTGTTATTAATATTATCAAAGATTGAAAATTAATGTTAGTTATTAATAATTACGAATACAGATTATGAATTATTATTAATTATCTCGATATCTGAATACACTGTGCTGTTCGAACAAGCTGGTCCAGTACCAACGTTAAACCGACAGGCTGTCTCATTATTTACCCTCATGTTGCCGACTTTTGATCTGTTCCAACTTTGAGCCCTCATTGTGAACGAACCGCTGGTCGTACTAAATTCATGGAAAATTCTAAAAATTTAAACACTTCTTAAATGTGAACTAAAAACTATACTGTTCCATTTGAATTTTTCGAGAGATGAATTTATCAAAATTTCAAAATTCGTTTTAAACCCCTTCCCATTGACCTATCGTTATGAAAAGTGAGAAGGATCATTGTGGCGTTGGTCCGAACCCCATATTTCTTAATTTTAGCACAACGCTGACTGGGCAAAGTGCCGCGGACGGACGGATTTTTTTTTTTTTCAATTTTTGGAATGTACATAATAATAGTTTTATCATTTAATAATGATTAACAGGACGTTTCAGAGCTAAGGACGTAACAAAGCGTACAGAGCTAAGAAAAAGGCTCAACTTGAAGAGTTGCAATCATCATCGTCCGAAAATGTGAAATCTCAAGATGTTACAGCTGCCCAAAGAAGTAAGCAATATCGTGAGCGCAAAAAGCGCGATCTAAAACTCACGATGGTACAGCAGCTAAAAGAGCTAAAACTGCGTTTCGTAATTGAGTCATCATCGACCGATTTTGTCAACGTTTTTTGTTTTAAATATTTTTTAAGAAATAAACATTTAAAAAAAATTTGTTTGAGGACAACAATGTCGTGAAATTAATCATTATTAAATGATTTACCTATCGGTAGAACCATAGCCCGTTTTTTTTTTGTTTTTTTTTTGAAAAGTAAACCAGTACATTTTGGTGGGGAGGGGGGATTTTATTTTCTCGGGCGATTCCAAAGGCTCATTATTGAAGGTACCTAATAAACCAAAAACACTGCAATAAATTGATGTTTGATAAATAATTTTGGCTCTTGATTTCCATGATTTTATGATATGTTAACACACCCCATCGGTGTTCATATACTTTTAAAAAACTACCACAAGTACATTTCCACAAGTCAAATGTGGAATTACATCTCCCCTTTGCCTTACAGGTCCCACCGCAGCCATTTGGGGGAGTATTTTGGAACGTCACAAATAGGCTTTTTTGTGCCCTAACATTTTGGAACCAAAGCCTTGTGTCTAAGATTTTTAGGAATTTCAGTGTGCAGTCGGCAGAGAATTCCAGTGGAATTACAAGTTAATAAAATTATGTAAACGCTACATAATACGAGTATATATAATAATCGTAATATATTTCCGCCAAAAATCCCTAAAATGCTACACGATGAATACAATAATGCCCATATACCGAGGTTTTGGTATTTAGATCTATTAGATAAAAGTTATGGAGTTTGAAAAATCACGTCATGTTAAAGTTCCGAAACAGCAGTGATTTCGGGGTTAGAGGGAGTTCTTGATTGAACATCTCGGGTTTGATGAGCCTAAAAATGTAAATGATCTCCCGTCTGGGCTGTCTTCGACCTCCTTGCTTATCAGCTATGACTCATCACGGCTTCGTATATCCACTCTTCCTTCTTGGAATAAAGGGACTAAAGCCACAGAATAGAAATTAAATTACTGTGCCATGATTTCAAAGTAACATGGTTGTTGGAATTTCATGATATAACTCATCATTCAAGTTGAATGTTAAATGACTATTGTTACTTTTAAGTACCTACTTAGCATTATCAAATATCAATCACTGCTCACAACCTTTCGTATCAAATCCCCCCGGTCAAACGCCGAATTATGTTGTTATTGTTATTCTCATTGGCGTTTACGTTCTCTAAATATGAAGGGTAATTAAGAGTAATTAGATTAATAAGTGCCAAATAGCAATAAATTACGGTCAGTTAAAGAGCAAGACGAGAAAACATGCTGTTCGTACTCTCCCTTCCTAGTTGTCATGCAACTAGTTTTCAACTAACTTTCCCTTAAGTGATTTCGGTTTGACAGTAGTAGTCTTTGAATAGATTGATGAAAATAATTTAGTGTTTCGTATTTAATCTGTTTTCGGGCCTGGTTTTATCTGACTCACTCTCCTGACAAAATTAGTTGAGAAGTGTTTAAGATCTTCTATGACTCCAATCTACACCAAACTTACAGTATTGGACCATCTAACGAGTACCTAATGGAATTCTAGTTATGCGTGTTATAAGGATCTCAAATTCGAGCGTGCGCAATGGAAATGAAAGCATTCAGTACGGAAATAGAACTTTTCTCGACATCCCAGTGATATCTCAAATCAATGGACGACAGCAACGGTTAGGTACTTACATTTTCCTACTCTGAAAGTGTGTAACTGTTAATAAGTAGACACTAATCCAAGGGTACTCCAATATCTCGAATCAGAAGTTAAAACGACGCCTCCCGACAATTGGGTCAATGAAATGAGTCATCGTCTTCCAAAGCGGCCACGTTTAATCATAATCAGGAATTGGAGCAATTATAACTTCACGGGCCTCTGAGCTCTCCTGTTCGTTCCGAGTACACCCATCGCTCGAGTCCATTACTGATATGGTGTTGCTTCTTTTAAAAGAATTCAACGGAACGGTATAGAAGAAGTTCGGATAATATCCCTAGATTAATGAATATATGGATAATATCCATATATACATATATATATTATATTGAATGGATATTATTATATATTATATTGAATGGATATTTTCTTTTTCAGTGTCAATGAATTATTCGTGCTAATTTAGGACGTTTGTAGAATTGAAAAGCGTCATGCAGTCGTATCCTCGACTGAGTACGTGCAAGCGTCAAGTCCTGATGTTGACGATAAATACGCGGTATACGTTGAAGGCTGCGTTCATTCCGTAACCACAACCCTCCCAAGTAATCTCTTTTTTGTTTCGATTTTCGTGGTGATTTAACTCAATTTTCCACTGAAAGGACATCGTTTTCAGTCGGACGAAGAATAAAGGAAATTCCAATGGTTCATTACCGAAGATAATAAACCAAAAACGCAAGAGCAGCTGTACAGCATCCCGGGAGTAGAGTTTTCCTGATGCATGGGCGAATCGAAACACCGTTGGGAGAAGTCTGTGCACTTCCAAGGAGATTACTTTGAAGGTGACAAAATGAAATAATTTGAAAAAATGTAGTAAAGCGTCTTTGAGAAAGTCCTGGAACTTTTTGATCACACCTCGTGGGTCTTATGCTGAAGATTGTTTCTTATGAATTAGATTGAAATGAAAATTGAACTTTTATGTGCGCTTCTTCAATATTTAAATTATTTTATGAGCGTATGGCAAAGCTTGCAAGCGGTTTGCTCTCAGCGGATGGACCAAGAATAAATGATGTTTTGGAAACGATAATAGAACGGTTTTCCTTTTTATTCCACATAGTGTTGATGATCAATTAAAAACCCCGTTCAATCCATGGTATCCAAAGATAATCGCAGTAATTATCTCCCGTTCGGTTGGTTTAGAGCGAAACCCATCACCCCTTTAACCCTTTTTCACTACAGGTCAACAACCTCGCCATGAAACTTTGACATCATTGCACGCCAGTAAGTTGTGAGATAAAAGGTCTTTGGACCACTACGAACAAATTTGATTAGAGGCTTTGAACTTTGTGAAAGCTGAAAAATGATAGGAATACACTTATGTGCGACACAATATGCTCTGATGAAAGACCGTTACGAGGAAGAAAAGCCGTGCCTTGAGGGTAGGCAAACTTACTGCGTTTGAATGTTCCCATGACGTCCTCTCCACCACAACTGTTACCCTCTTCAACATTTAATATTATCGTCATATGAAACCAGGTTGTATTTTCGTTAACGTTGAGTAATGATGCACTAAGTTTGCCAGTAACCAAACTTCTATTATGCCACAAATGTCCAAAACGAATATGAATACTAGATACAATCAAATATACTCACGAATTTTCCAACCTCAAGATAACGATTATGAAACCCCCCCCCCCCCCCCCCCGATTTTTCCAAGTGATGAAAGTGGGTTTTTCAAGATTTGCCAAATAGGAAAAAACTCTTGAAATCAGGGTTTTTATGGTGAACACACCATGGTTTTTATTTTTATTTTATTTTTTATTTTTTGGAGGATCTTGAATGAAACTATGGAAAAGACATTACAGATCAGAAAGATTCATATTGTTACGAAGAATTCAAATAACATTGAATGAGAAATCAAAGATATCGCGCGAAAATATTATTCCAGTGTGTTACAGATGGTCACGTCCGAATATTTCTAAACTATTTAAATTAATATGTAACCATATGATTCTGAGGGTTTTAATTGTGCCTACCGACGCCGACAATAATTTATTGATGAAAGTAACAACCACCAAATATCCTATATCACCATCTGGTCACACATTGGAATCGTATATTTATGGGGCTCACTTGGATATCGTATGCAGAACAGTAATCTAGACAAAAGGGTGATCTAGACAGAAGATAGGTAATAAACCGTTGTGAAAAATCTGCAGCGTTTTTTCTTTTTGTGATTTTCTGGTTCTACTTATCTTGGAGCCTAAACGCTCAAATTTTGAGGGGAGGATTAACGTTTTTCTTCTTGGTCCAACTGATCCTTCGGAACAAAGGATCGTTGTACAGGTGAATCATTAGACATAGAAAGCTTATTAGCCATCTATATAATACATAATATCAATGTTAATTTTTAGAAGCGTATTTAAATTCTTATGGTAAATGCACCTTATGGATATTAATGATGACTTATCGTCCTTTTCAATAATCCCTAAACCTGCAACGAAGAGCATTGTAATTAATTCCTCAATGAAAATTAGACAAGTCGCTCAAAACGGCTAATTGGTCGCAACGGTATCATAGATCTCTTCTCATCTGTTTCGCATGGGCAGCAACGCCTGGGTAAATGAATGCAGCCCACGCAAGTAATAGCGTTGTGAATGGCGCATACTGTCGCGATGAAATTGGTGCCCGAAAACTGGGGCAGGTCTTCAGCTCTCCGCCCTCAGCCGATTCATTTTGCTCCAACCGATGAAGTTGTCAGCCGTTTTCGGTATGATACCCATCCATCAGGATTTGATGTCTACCTGCCGTCCTTAGCTTTATTTATGACTATATTTGTTTCAGGATTTAATTTATTCATGACATGATCTGAGGTAACACTAATCATTTTACACACAACGTATAATATCGAACAACTCGAGTTCGTCGTGAGAAATAATTTAAACTTAAACTTCCACTTCACTCTGGCTGTCAACTTTAAAATAGGCTGTCAACTTTTCAAACAGTTTCATTTTGGAATTCATGTGAACCATCACCCCTCGCTCATCCCTGGAATTCCCCAAAACCCCCTATAGTGGACCGATTCTGCCCATCATCGTACTTAGCCTTTCGATGACTAAGACAGATATTTTGTGCACATTTGAACTTTTATCTCAATTCTATCGAGATTTATGGAATGAAACTTACATAAATATATATAAATATCACCAAGAATCACCCAGAGGGACAGGAGCAATTTCCTCCGACGGCGAACACATCAAATCTAATAATATAATATATTATTAGAATGTGAATATATTATATTCACACGCATTAAGTAAATTAGTTCTTCTTAGTCGCTTATTATGTACTATTAATAATCCCCTATTGATGATGGTGTATAATGTGTATAATGTCTTCTTTGTTACAGTGAAGTTTGAAATAAGACATAAGCGGCAGAGGTGAACGTTCGACGCTTATTGATGTGTCATCTGTGTTTACGTAGCTCCAAGTGGAAGTAGCATCACTTTTCATCATGTTCCTCTTTCCAATTGACCTGAACTGCTAAACTAGTTTTTGCGTCGGCATTAACCTCAACAGATCCTCAGTAGATTGCATCATTATGACCCTGGAAACCTACACGAAAACAATTAGCCCAACCGCCTCACATACACAAGCCTGGAGGTGAAAAGAGCAATATTTGGGAGGAAGGAATAGAGGGTACTAATAGCCGTTAAGGCCAATTCCTGACAACCCACGCTGTGTGATGCTGTCGGATGATAAATGAAAAGAAAGCCTACTCTTGTACGCTTTAGATGTGTCCTTCGCTACTGATGCAATAATTGGGTAATTTATAATTAGGTGTTTTGAGAAACATTGCTGGAAAGGAACTGTAGAACTTTACACGGCTGGTAAATATTTATTGGATCCCTCATTTTGGTTTCTTCTTCTTCTTCTAGACAATCATCACAGCGAGATATAGGTATTGCGAAAAATGTATAGCAGATATAGTGCTGGAGAACTTTCAAGTGTAAAGGAAACAGCGTACCTAACTAAAGTAAAACACACATCTAATTAAAAATGAAAATAAAAGAACAATGTGTACAAAAGAAATTGACAACGCTTACTTCCCCATCTTACGTCCCATCAGTTCTCCGGTGTGACTCTTACGAACTTGAAACTTACAACTTGCCAAACTACTCAACTGATTTCGACAATGTCCTAGTAAATTACTAAGACATGTGGAACATCCAATCCGAAAACAAGCCCCACTTTACTATAAAACTCTTCTCAGTTTTTTAAATCGTTCATTACCTACCATCCACAAAGATCGTGGTTTTCATATGAAATAGTGTGTTGATTCACCTACTTGCTGCTGTTTTCTGCTAGGCTCATGCCGAACTGGCGCTTGCGAAGTGCAAATAATATTATATGGCATTCATGTCATATTCAAAAATGTTTCCGACGTAGTCTAAGAATTCTTTTATTGGGAATTCAATTAATCAGCTGTCATTTATTATCAACAACAACGTTTCACCATAAAAGTCATTATACGTTTTATATTGTTTAAGTAATCATGTTTTATGTAACCGTATTGAACAGGAAAAGAAACATAATTTCCAATCTTCATTTAAATTTAGGTGTCTGCGTATAGATCTATCAGGCTGTAGAAAACAGAGCTGTATAAAATGTAGTAGTTTTTTACCATAATGACGTCAGTCTTTGTTCGGATGTGATGATAATCCGGTGTCCCGGTAAGGATAGACGTCCCTACAGGCATTCGAGCCTATCATTCAGACCAACCAGAATTCGCCTGTTGGTTTCCTATAGCAGCCCACTCGGACAAGTGGTTGGCGAAGAAAAGTCTGCCCACTCCCATTCGGCCCACACTGGAAGACCAACGACCATGAGGAGCCGCCTGAAGAAGTGGGTGAGGGAGGAAAGTCCTTGGACGTCCTATTCATTCAATGGCCCCGCATTTTAAACGTCAGATCAAAAAAGTTTGAATGAACATAATTCGTCATTGAAAAATACGGTCATACAAAAAATCACGGTCTCACACCTCAAACTACTCACACAACCACCTCATAAACAACAATATCATTAATGTAGGAATTGCAGGCGTAGTATGAGGAATTGGGGAGAGAATAATTCTTTCCGGAAGGTGATGTCATGTGTCAGTAATAGAAAGTTTAAAGTTGTGTCTAGCGAGACCATTTTGTTGACGAGTCTCAGTAAAATGCCATCGCGGACAATTTAGCAGAGAATTATCCCCTGACGCTGGATGAACTCAACCTGTCATTAGACAATAATTCCACTGTTGGCCGTATCCTCCAAACATGGTAAAATTGCCACGCAACGAATACAACCAGTTCCAGTTGATTGTACAAACAGTCATCGCTTATTCAAAGATTTTACACCTGTGTCCCATATAAATCTCAGAGGTTGATTTTACTCGTAAAATAATTTTATAGGTTAATTTTATAATTTAAAATAATCTGTCATATAGATACAGTGAACGAAAGAACAGTTTCTATTTTAGGTTGCCAATAAAGCCGAGAATGATCTGTCCGGAAGAACATTTAAGGGAGCCGGTATTCGGTCGATTCCTAATACTTGCTGGCACGAATTTGGCATAGCCTTATAATACATCATGGGGATAATACATCATGGGGATAATACATCATTTCAACCAGGGTATTCGGTGGTGAGGGTTAGAGGGCACCATTCAGTTATTGAGGGAATCGTGACGTCACCCAGTGGTGTTTTGCGTGTAGGCGCGGACTGCTCGCGTGATACCCCGAAGCAAAAGCTACCCGTCACCACAGCACCCCTCGAAGAACTAGAAAACTAGGTCCCTTCAATAAGGTTTTTACACGACATGTTTCTGACATTGGAAAGGGATGGCGGGAATGCTACTGCAAGCAATGAGATCGGTAACAGTTACCCACTTACATCCAAACGCGATCATCGATTTCCACTGCTGAGTTACCATTCTGTACCATAAGATAATCGAAGGAACGCAATTGCGTGTTCGTTTACACTTTCTCATCTCGTTCCTTATAAACTTGATGGATAAATGGGATTCCGCAGGGGGATTCATCAATGGTAATGGCCAGTGATTTACCCTCAGTGAAACTCCTTTGTGTACCAGTTCGTATCTCTTCTCATATCAGCACGCAATGTTCTAAGTTAGTTGGAATATTATTGACGAAATAGTCAAAAAGGTATCACCCATCTAAATATATTTTACCAACGAAATTTAGAATACGTACTTCACACAACCATTCCACAACCCGGGCCTGGGTTACAACCTGATTGATCTTATTGTGTGTCCTGCAATTGGCTGAACATGGGGATCACATCAACAGACGAAGTGCTTATGAGGCGAGAGCCTAGTCGATTTCAAGAACGTTATGACTGAAGCCATCTGGGAATTTATTTTTTGTTATATCAATTTCTTCAACTTCAATAGTAATTTGGAGCTTCGAATAGTTTTTTTTTAATCGTGTACACCCGATACATTAATTTACTTGCGCTATTCAGTTATATTTAACTTTTCCTTCTTCCCGTTCCTTCAAAACTATAATGGGCGATAAAAGTTTAGAGGGCTGTGTATTTGTTTTGCAGTGCTCAACCATAGAAACTTCCTCGTAATCAAAAGTCTACACAAGTGCGACAAATACTCCAGCATCAGGTCGGCAATCTTCCATTCGATAACGAACCTTTAGAATCGCCCAAGAAAAAACAAATTACCTTCCCTCATGTAATGAGTTTAAGTTTTAAGATACTTAGATTCTAAAAATCGAATTAAAAAAAAAAACTCTACAAATTCTTGACAACGGTTTGTTATCTTCTTTGTGCAGATGACCCTTCTGTCTAAATCATGAAATGGTAGATTTATAGAGATGATGAATTAATTAAAAATAAATTGTACCAATAAATTCTGGGGTTTCTTTTTCCACCTACCTACTTCAGCAATAATTTAAGAATTAATTTGTTAAAGTTTCAAAATTCATTTTGAACTCGTTCCGATTAACCTATTGTTATGAAAAGTTTCAATGATCATTGTGGGTGTTGTTCGAACCCGGAAACCGAATTTCGTAGTTTTTACTCAACGCTAACCGGGCAAAGTGCCACAGACGTTAAGTTGACTGAATTACAACTATCTTATTATTTGTGCCGTTTTATGTTGCGGCTGCTTTAGCGAATTTAGAAGTACCTACCTTCGTAGCAAACCTACATTAATATTAAATATTAAATATTAATTAACCTACTACTTGAATTGAAAAAAGTCCAACAGTACCAAACTAAGTACAAAGGGTTCCTAGAAGCCCAATTCCTGCAATACAACATGGTGTTGAGTATTTGGCTATAATATACCTGCAATATACTGCAGTTAGAAAGGAATTTATTGAGGATGTGTGCAGGACAGTTGATATCTCCAACTTGAATTTCTCTCCGTTTATCGTTCAAGAGGTTTATAGTTTTACAAGTGGACATGTTTGCTCTGGCCTCCAGACACTTTCATTGAGTGCAATAAAACTAAGGCCTCTTATACATACCATACTTTCACTCTACGATGTTTTATAAACTACCTACATCATACGATTTGATCGAATGATATGTTTGTCGAACGCCAATATGTTAGAGCAAAAGAAACGCTTCAGGAGGGAATGTTTTCCGAATGGAAGTATAATATTTCTAAAAGATATTTCGTGAAACCTTGTAGTAGTGGGGACCCAGTTACTGTACGGTGAAATTAAAGTTAAACTTGAAGTCGTAACCTTGGTTCAATTTTTTCCGTCATGGTCTAATTCCCCATCCATGCAACGTAAGCTCGAGTAATGATGAGCCACATTACTATTTTTTCGAACAAAACAGCGGTAATGCAAATAAATCCAAGTTTATAAGAAATTTGAGCATTGAAAAATTCGATGAATGCGTCATCATATACTTTTATTATGATCAAATGTTATATTAAAAATACAGATTGATTAATAAGATCTGCTTATTTTTTTCTATATTTTCCATATTTTCTGTTCTATGATTATAAATCCATATTTTATAGCACCATAGAAAAGCAAAAATCGATTACAAAATAAAAATATGTAAGTACATAACTATCTGTTTGACGGACAATATGAAAAATCGCAAGGAAAACATCGGTTTCCTAACTATGAACGACACAGTTGGTTAACGGCTTTATTGTATTGCTTATTAAATGTATGTGTTACTAGGTATTTGGTATTTTGTATTTGGTATTTATCACAGCCTCTGATTATCTTCTTTGATAATATATTTTTGTATATGTATAAGGAGGACTGGATGCTGGACTTGCTGCTCTAAATGGGTTAGTAAGCTGCTGGCTGCTGTAATGAATCCCGATTTCAGTTGAGATTCGTTTTGTCTATGGGACTATTCTTTGGAGGTACTTCTGCTGTGATAGCCGCGTCTGAGAACCCTCGCAAGTTCAAAGACCTTGGTCCCCCTCTCTGTCTCTTCCGCGCAACCACGCTTTCTGACTGCACTTGCACTATTAGCCCGCAGCTACTACTCAGACACCGAGCTACTTTTATTCAGCCCCGGCTACCCACTAATTATGGGATGCTTTTAGGGTTTATAATTGAGTTCAGGTCAACGTCAGAATTAAATGATCTAATCCGTATGTGTGAGATGGCAGCAAACTGCGGGGAAGTCGAGTGGTTGTATTGAGCCGCTCGTATATTAAGCCATGTGGGCAAACATTAAAACTTCATTAGAGAATATTGTGGACCCTATGCCGTCACGTTGCCATCGCTTCTGTGGCCACTTGGGTGACAACAAACCCCACACTCTTTTCTCATACACATATCTACTTGAGAACCAACGTTCTGGGAGCCAACAGCAGATATTATTGAATCTGTGACTCCCAATGTAGTGGACGACTTGTGATACATTTTGGGAAAAATAAGTTGTCCTGTAAAATCAAAATGCTCACTGACATTTTGCGTTATGAACAGCGTTTGGTTCCGTACCGGTCTTTGTGTTCAAAATCTTCGGGGACCTATTTAGGTTAGATCCTAAGTATGTGAATATTATATTATCCATTTTAGGCCAACGATTATTATCCATTTTTAGGGCTCGAACCAGAAACGGCACTGCTCTCTCGAAGATTCTGGCACCCAGGGGAAGCCTACCCAGTTCCAGCCGCAGATAGTGCCCAGGGATCGATCGGTGCAAGCACAGAACAGTCTTGAAAAATAGGCTCTGAACAACCTCAATTTCCTCAAGGTACCACAGTCCCCACACCTCGGAAGAGTAGAGCAACACCGACTCCACAAGAGAATCGAAAAGTCTGACGTCCCACAAATCCACCTGGGCAGTACACAGCAACTGCCGTGTGGCTCCTATAGCACTTTTGGCCTTCGAGATTCGGGCGTCACAGTTCTGCCTGAATTTGCCCGTCCTTGAGAAAACTGTTCCAAGATAAGAAAATGAAGACACCACCTCCAGCTCGTCCGTTCTATGAATTACATATATCCATTATGTATCCATATGAATATTATTTATCCCTAGGGTTTTTTTTTTTTTAATCCAAAAGGTACTTCCGTTTGCTCATGCTTGTAACGCCTAAACTTCCGATCCTATTTAACAGATTTTGATGGTAATGGTGACGGTAATGGTTTGATGGTAAAATAGTACCTAGTTTAATTCGGACCAGAGCCATAACATCGTCTGCTTATGCACAATGGTGTGAAACGTTTCAACCCATGAAGACATTTACAAGATTTGTCCTTACATAGTTCTAATCAATAACCTCTATGATATCATGTTATAGATATGAGGAAGCTATGAGCCACACGTTAGCAGACGTGATATATAAATAGAGACCCCTCGAATACGAATAGAGCTTTACGCGAATCGACTGACCGAAATTTTTAGGTTTACAATTCGATTATTTCATCAAATGAAATAATCAAATTTTGTTCTTATATGGGGCATCTGATTGGATAGTAGTTCGAATCCCAGTCGCGTTATGTGCAGACTAAATTCTGATCTTCAGGTGAAGAGCCGTTGCCCTCAGAGGTCTGGACCATATTGGCGCTTGATTTACATTCTTTTACTCCTGTGAAGTGCATGAGGATTCAGTTTTGAAACAGATTGTTATTGGATTGTACACTTCGGTCGTGTACTTCAGCGTGTAGGCATGGCTAATACGGTTATTTCTTGGTAATAGGTTATCGAGTAACAACGACCGTCTGGTAATAGGTTGCGGTATTAGGCTATTTTGGTAAAAAGTTACCGGCGCGCCGCGGCGATTCGAGAACCTTTCCAGCGCCCCACGCGGACTGGGTTTCCAGTTGGGCGCTGGAAAGGTTCCCGAATCACCGGTAACCTAATACCAAAATAACCTAATGCCACAACCTATTACTAGACGGTCGTTGTTACTCGAAACTAACTCAATACTCACTCAAATAACTTGGTCGACAGTTATGATCGCACATCTTTCACGCTATTACCTGGCATTGCCTGGAATAGTCCCAGCCAACGTATTATCACGGAATACCGAATGACCGGCGACAAAGAGGCCCTCAAAAGCCTTTCCCCCAAGTTCTCTCAGCAGTTATTCCAGTAATAGGGGTTTTTTGGTAATAGGTTATCTGATATTAGGCAACTTACATTTTAGAATGCCTAAAATCGAACCAGAAAAGAAGACTAGAAAATATACTAAGGATAGTACGGCTAAACATTTTGGAACATCGGAATTTTGAATATCATAGATTGTGTATGGTAGCGATAGATGAAGACGGAAGGTAGCGATAGAAGAACCCATGAACGTAATCGATATCATACTGTACTACTCGGTGTAGAGCTTGTGCCATACAGACAGGCCTTTTAAAAATTTAAAAGGATCTCTTTAAATAGTTGGAGTTTCGCGTTCTAAACTGGAGATTTTTCTGAAGAAAAAGCCGATTCGACTACGTAAAACTGGCTGCTACCGAGCAAAGCCCAAAAAATTATGCTTTTCCCCCTTTACCTACACTCTTTTAGGATGGTTCAAGGAAGTGAGAAAAAAAAACCCAATCCTACGCTCCTCACAAACCAAAGAGGGAAGGAAAAATATCTGGTGGGGCCGGTGCAGTAGGCGAGAGGTGAAGAGGCAGAACTCCCTCCACAGAGTCTCCGCCCACTTCACCCCTCCGACAACTCTTCAGCTAAGTTGGACCGAGAGCTCTATAATCCTTCATTCACGCAGCTCTTGGCGATCAGTTCACTTGGATTTCCAATAATAACAACATGAGGGAAATTGTTCACATCCAGGCTGGCCAGTGCGGCAACCAGATCGGAGCTAAGGTGAGTTGTTATCAAACATTGTATTATTTCATCACAACTATTAAATTAATCCCTCCAAGAAGTCTTCTGTAGCTCCTGATTCACAGAGGACGGAAAGTTTTAAATTTCGGATCAGGTCAAACGACTCCATGGATCATAATCACTCATGTTCCTAAGTCCACTGTTAATCTAGAAATCCCACACATCCTGTACACATTAATCGCAATCACTAAAACTTCGAACAACTTTTTTCCCGCATCTATTTGTGCCGGATGCGGGATTTCATTACACTGTTGAATCACACAAACTAACCACTTGATTGCCCTCATATTCTGAAATCTCCCTGAATTAAAATACTAATTTTAACTACAATGGCTCAAATGATAAATCCACCGTATCATAGGTCATCAGAGGAAGAAGGCAGTAACTCAAGAATTCGAGATTTTGACTTCTTTATACTCTTGGAATCGTCGTCTGTTTTCTATCGAATGCAACAAAAAATAATGGTCTACAATTAATTATTAATTAAATAATACAAATAATTGTTAGACTGAATCTACATTTTAGGGGTTGGTTCAATAGTAGAAAGCAGCATCACTCCATTCTACGATAAAACCAGTAACACTGAAATTGCTGCCTTTTTCCGTTGCAATGGGTATGAAACGTAAAACCTCGATTTTCTCAAAACGTCTCGAAGTCGAGTTACTGCCTTTTCCCTTATCACGGCAGTATATCTGTCTGCTATAGCGAATGATACATGTCGTATAATTATGTTGTCGTTATGATGATGCTCTCAGCCGAAAGGAAATTGGACTAGTAAAGAACATTTTTGATGACGGAAAAATCACAATGTTGGGTTGAATTTGAATTTTCAAACAATTTTGGCATGAAGATGTTGTTAAGTCTAGATTATTGAGTATGGTGTGGATTTCTAATGACGGTAAAAAGGCAAAAATCCGACGATTGTGGGATTGTGGGTTTTATTTTAGAAGGACTACAAGGTGTAATAATAATTTTAGGGGTGTTGTACGCGGTCTGACGAATTTTTCTGCCTAATTGGGACATGCAATGGACCGAAAAATTGCTCAATCAACGTGCCCAGTGCACGTACAAAACCTCCGTTTAAAAAAGTTTATTAAAAGAATATCGTTATTACAGACGATATAATCTTTAATTTCATTCTTCGCGAGTACATACCATTAATTAGTCGAAAGAAGGATGAAGAAAATCGGTCTGTCGGCGGTGGCAATGAGACCGGAAAATCTGTGGTGAGTGAAACGGCATCGCTCATGTGGCCCACGTATATTTAGAGCATGGATCCAGCCGCCATGACCTTGAATTGGGACGTTACCCGCTCACTCCAGGCGTTCCTGCTTCCTTTATCGTTTCCTATTTCTGATTCTTTCGCTATCGTTATCTTCGGTCGTAAATAGTCGTAATGTTGGGAGAAGGAAAAAAATTGAGCGATAAATCTAGTGTTTCCAAAAGTACTGACAGCGCGAAAGTATTTATTGAATTCATAGTATTGTATTGAATTGAATTCAATTATAAATTGAAATAAACCAAAATAAGACACCAGTTGGGTGATCTTGAGTATATTTACTCGTAGACATTTATGCCGACCCAAACAATTAGTAGGATTGGTACATTCGTCTATAACGGTGAAATTGACGTTACCACCGTGATTAATCATGATTGTCCCATCCAAAGCAGCTTATTCAAATTAGGAGGAGCTAGTTTTAGGCGATCCTGGTTGAAGCTTTGCTCAGTGCAGCCTGTCGGTGGGTAGAGACGGTTTGAGGTTCAGGGCATTAGGCTCGCCGCATTCCTGGCAGCTTCTTCAAGAGTGTCCTGCCTTCTTTTCCCGCCACTCTTGGGATCCTCCTCTCAACGGTATCTCTTCCCAAGGCCAACCGAACTGCCTCTGGCTCTGGCCCAAACATTCGGTGTAGCATATAGCACTTCCTTCGTTCTCGCCTGTGCGTAATGGTTCCGAGAGTCCAACAATGAAACCTACTGGACTACTAATGAACCCAAAAACCAAAAATATAAGTTTTTGAAACAGAAGGATCATCCAGAAAGGTCAAAGGAGTAGATTAAGGAGGTAGGTCAATGATGGAATCGGGGTGGGCCTGTGCTCTCACTGGTAATCCACAACCTCGTTCTGCACAAATTAGCAAACGAATCAGTGCATTTGAAACAAAATAGTAATAGGAATTAAAGTAGGTTTATATGAGCGATGAAAAATGACTCTGGCACAAAGCAACGAAATGACCTCTAAATGGTATTAAGATAGATACCCCATCACGTAAACCCCAAAAAACCATATTTGTTTAATTTATTTATTTTTGTCAAACATGTACGTACCTGCTTTTCATGATAAACACATTTCTTTTAAATGGGTATCGTGCTTCATCTCTTATCCCACAGTTCATCATGGGAAAAGTTTCCCGTCATGACCTCTGAAGGTGGATAAATATCTAAAAGAAATACATCGCGAGAAGAACCCCCAGAAATACCTGAGGAAGTCTACGTCAAAAATAAGCAACTGCCACCTAAAACAAAATTTTATACTTTTTGAAATTCGTGTTTTGAAAAAAGAACGGCAGATAGAAAAGACTATAGGTACCTAAAACTCATGAAAAGAGCACATGGAATTGTGGGTTATTCATTGATTTATCCCATGTTTAATACAGCTTTCGTTCAAGTACGCAACCACGAGGGAAATTTTATGTCTTTGCGCCCCCTCCCACACCCACACCACGTACCTCAATACACCTCAATATATACAAACAATCACGCTCATACCGCAGCTTGTCGGCCACGCACTTCGCAGTGGTTAACGTAATATGGTTAGGTAAATCGAGAGCTATCCAACGAGTGGTGAACGATTTTTGTACGATGATAACTGGCGAAGTTAAAGTTCCGTAGCAACGAATCGGTTGTACGTGAAAATCATTAGAAATTTTTCATAACGCTTTCTTCGTCACACTTTTTGAGTTATGGGTCAAAAGCAGACGAAGGAGCCGAGAAACACGATTTTTATTAGCCATAAACCTTCCCGTAGCAAATCTGGTTATATAGGGAAACCCCGCATTAAAATCTATCCAGCGGTTGAAGCGCCAAACGGTTAACATTCTTCGTCACACTTTTTGAGTTATGTGTAGTAAAGACATGAAATGTCAATATCGCAAAATTCACAAAATCGGTAGCCACTAACTGGATCTGTTTTGTTAGCTATTTAGCACATAACTAAACAGATCCAGTCAGTTTGTGAATCATGAAAGTGGGACATCGGGATTGCTACAATTACCTTTGGCCAAATGAAACAATATCACTGGAAAAGATGGTAAATACTCGGAAGTGAGAGATGAAAATAATTGCTCACTACCAATATTTTGGTTGTAGCCGGATCTTGTCTTGTTCAGGACTCAATAACCAAACTGAAAAATGCATTGTTCCATATTATGCATCTCACCCTACTCTTTCTGAGGCTGTATCCAGTTATTTCACGAAGGGTAGTGAAAAAGGATGGCAGTCTGAAAAAAGGAGCAACTGCCTTTTTACGTGCATTGTGTAGTACATTCCTTTTTCGTCCAGAGGCTTCAAAGCAGACAGGACCTTTTGTGTTCCCAACCTTGGCGTTGAACTCAGTAAGCAGGAACCGTCTCCTCCAACTTGCTCTCTCCCTTCGTTCAACGAAATACGTTCCCCTCTGCATTCCATAGGCTGGCCGTATAAATATCTGGAGCATTCAGTCCTGAAACGAAGAGCAATTAGAGTAAAAATCATCAAAGATTTTTACGGTAATTTGATTCTGCGTATGAGGTTGATTTTCTCAAGGTCCATACGCCATTGAATCGGCAGTGAATTTCGTAATCCGGTCCTGTTTCGTCGTTGAAGCAAGTTAAAGAGAAAAAGTTTACAAAACATTTAACGTTTCGTCGTCATTTTTTGCCTACTGTGTGAAACAAATCAATGTGCGTTTTTTTCCCCATTTTATTTTATTGGCTTTAAATTAAAATACAGCCTGCTTAGTCTTATGTATCTATTTACATTTTGTGAAAGTATTACATTGTATTCATGAAATTATAAGGAAATGTTAACTTCTGTAAGGAATTTAAACATACACTTATACACTTGGTAGTCATTTGTTGCCACCAGAGTGTCGACGTTAAATGGGTGTACGGTGGAGCCACATATTTCCGCAAATAACACATTTCTTTCTGACGTGTAGTGAGGACATTCCAAAAGTATGTGGTGTACCGACTCTGGTTGACGTAAACAGTGTGGGCAGTAGGGTGTCTCGGTCAAATTTGTGTGGTATTGAGATTCCTGTGTTTTACAATCACCACTTCTTGTTCTCGAAATGCTTCGATAAAATTCATTGGTTCGCACTTCTGGAACATTGTAAAACCACCGTTTCGCACCAAGCTTTGGGAACAAGGATTTGTACCTATTTCCAGCACGGTACGCAAAAAATTCCTCGTCCCAGATTTTCCTAGTGGCCGTTGTTATTTTACTTTTTAAGTCAGAATGGGGATAATAATATATTATATTGCTGTGGGAATCGGTTCTGTATGCAGCGTAGCTTGTTTGGCCAGATTATCCACGAGCTCATTGCTGGACACTCCCCTATGTGCGTTTCGAATTACACCAACCCGAGCTAAAAGACCTGGCATCCATATTTTCGGACCTTTCTCAAGTTGCAGGCGGAAGCGAGTATCGATTGTGCGACTTCACCTTCGTATTCGATTCGGGTGTGAACTACTCTGCTGTGAATTCCCTCACCAGGAGGCGGTACAAGTATACTCGATCTCATGAATCGGAGATAGTAACGTACATGTTATATTCGGGAGTTGGTAGTAATAAAATGTATTTAATATGACTATTACGATCATTTTGAAATCTTCAACGTTACGGTACTACGGTATTTCGTGTAGGTACTATGAATGATTGAAGTACTACAAGCACCGCTAGTAGTTCATATCAAAACCTTCCATTGTCATATTCAAAACGCGTTATTTAAATGTAGCTTAACTTGTTGAAAGGGTGTGAGGCTCGTAGACAGGAAGGCACTTAAGAAGGTATCTACTGAGCAAGTTATATATAGTGCGGCCTTTACCGGTGCACCCCTCTTTTAAAACCCGATGGAGTTCTCAGACGAAGGGGTTAAAGGAAATAACTTTTTGTGGTTATTTCAAAAATAGACTACAGTAGTTGGTTTAAGGACCTAGGGGAGCGGCTGAGAGGGTTCACACACGACGAAGGAGTCACTTGTCTCTCGTCTCGTATCTCTTTAAACAGAACTTTTCAATCTCACGGTGTGATCGGATCATCATGATACTTAGTTGCTGTTTGATTTCACATTTAATTTTTGAATGAATCTATTCTAGATCTGAATTCTGTCAGCATAATGAAATGGTGCATACCAATTAGGTACTGGACATTCAAAAACACAATATCTTCCGATGTTATATTTTCCATCTATACAAAACACGAAAGTGGGAAAGCTATCACAGACGAAGAACACGTTCAGACTGCCCAGTGGTCAGCATAGTTATACCAGGAGTTCTCATTACAGCGAACAGATTCGGTGGGTTCCGGTCAGTCGTTCTTTAAACGTTCATACCACTGAGTGACTCAGAGAACCGTTCAGGCTAGAGCTCAGCTCATCAACCTCCGATGCCATGATGAGATGGACGGGTCCCTATTCTTCAGAAGGCTGCGGCTTCGGAATCCCAATCAGACACGCAGTCGGCGTGATGGAACGCCGAGCCCGATCGCCCTCCACCTCCTAAGCTGAAGAAGTACCCCGCCATTGCATGTAACTTCCATTTTAACTGTGTTAACTGCGGCAAATTACATGCTACGAGGTTAACAGAATGCTCCTAGAATCATTTTATCGCTTTGGCATATCGGGTCATATGAATAGGAATGCCCTCTAAATCTTGATCAGTATCAGTGCAGGTCTAGGAGCAGTATGCAGTGCATTTGCCAAGTCTCACTTCATTTTCGTCATCAAAAATATGCATTAGGTATTTGACAGGAAATCATAATTTCTACATTGTGAAGGGTTTGGATTTGGAAACATGATGCGTAAATTGAACCCAATAGTATTTTGATATTGATAAATCATTTTACTATCAAGTAATTTCATCAGTTTGATAGTACACACTATGAACTAATCTACAGTGGTTTTCGTCTGAACGTAATACTGTGGCGTTCGGCAATGACGTGAAATGAAGGAGTTAGGCTATGTATATCTTCATAGTAACAACGATATATAGATGACTCGGAGAGAGTTGTACCGCTTCTAGGTCGCTCCAGAAAGTACTTACATAAGTACCCACTTGACTTTCCACTAAGGGATGCAGGGACGAGAAATACCGCCGAGGGAAGAATCGGCAATACTTTCGCTGAGAGGCCGGAAACGATAATACAATTATGTGAAAAACGCTTTGGTTCCCGCTGAGAAAGTATATGTACCTACTCGTATGCAATTCAGATTCCTCAATTACTGCGTTATAAAAACATGCAGATTTTGAAGTTGGAAATCGTTTACTTCGGATCTTGTCTCCAAAAACCCTCCCTCAGTCTACTACCATTCCCGTCACCGGAAGACAGACACGGTGACTGACTCACAAATGTAATGAAGGTGCCGTAAATAGCCTGGCGTCATCGTTTTTCAACGAGGAGGATGCCGTGATTGTTGTCTCACGGGATCCGGTGACTCACTCAGACCACTACACCTTCATCGATTACGACGTCGCTAAAAAATAATCACAAACCAACAAACGCGAAAAAATTAGATGCAAAACTGAGATAAACAATAATAAACTGAGGAAATCAAATACACAGAACGTCACTGGATTATAAACATGAGTAATTAGAAGTACTCATGACTTTTACAATGACACATCCAGCTCTTATCGTTTTGTTTGTTTTGAACCGACATTCCAACTTGAAACAAATTTTCCTGCTCCGTTAATCCTGAAAATGGATGTTAATTTCAAATTCTTGGTCGATTCCAATGGTTCATTATCGAAGACAATAAACCAAATTCATCCGATTGAAATTATTTGATCGAAATGATGTTATTCATAGCCATCTTATTTGAATCCCAATACCTGAATAGTTGGAAATGGAAAGAGAAACATAAGGATTGAGTTAGTACCAGTATGTCTTTCCCTCTTTCAGTTTGGTTTGGAGTGGTTTGTATCGTTCTTCTCATACAGATTTCGCTCAGTAATTATCACTTAAGGGCCGGCAGGACCTAGGTTGGAAAGTTTTTGAAGGATATCTCAGGCTGTGATTGACTTGAGGTTTTGAAATGAGGGGGGTCATCCACTATAGAAGCACCAAGACATCCAATAACAAGGTTACGAGAAATTTATCGAATAATCGAAATTTATTTGAGATCCTGCTCGCTCATTTTACATGTTTTATCAGTCTATTAGCCTTCCAAAAAGTGCCCCTCATCTCATTTTTTAATAAAAAAAAATTAGCCACAATTTGAAACAATTTATTTTATGAATTTAAAAAAATCGGACGACGCAGGGCCTTTTCTTAATAATACAGTGAATTTAGAAATTTATTTCAAAACTCCAAGTCAATTACAGCCTGAGATATCCTTCAAAGCCCTTCCGACCTAGGTCCTGCAGGTCCTTAATTTTCATCACCACTATCAATCCCTCATTCTTGTCAACATGACGCCTCTTCATCTTCTTCGGAAAATGAAAATCACCAACAGCACTTAGTTCATGTTTTATTCGGAAATGGTACAACAAACATGAACGGAGAAATTGTTACTAGATGTCGCATTCTCTTATTCAGTCGTCATCTGAACAAACCGAATGAATCCACCATGTAGTTCTTTACGATCGTCTTCTCCAGGAGGCAGGTTTCCTCCTCTTCAAAAAGGAAATTTTCATGACTCCTGAAGGTATCTCAATCATACTCCCGTTTACGAGATCAAAGTGTTCTAAGAGTTTATGACCTTTTGCTCACGGTGGTTTGCAGAAAAAGATGTGAAAGGAAATAGTTGGAACGCAGAGAGAGAGGAACAGTTAGCCAACATTTCACTGCCCTCTCTCTGGATGGAGTGACCCTATCTTCGCTTCGAGTCCCGCTTTCTACATGGGTAAGATGGAGGTTCTCCGAAGGGGATCCCGGTTGGGAGCTGGCCCGGAACACCCGGGCTGTAATAGTGCGCGCCGATTAACCCCCTCGGCAGTGAAAACCATCCAGCAAGTTCAGTGCAACGCTGACTGCTGGGTCCTGCAGTAGTGCCAAAAATATGATACGAGGGACCAGTGACCAAACTTATTTGATGGAAGAGTGTTGAAACCGTTTCTTTGTTCGAGTTCAGGGGAGCGATGAAGGAGGATTCAAAAATAATTTTTATTTGGTTGGTGCGGGTTCAAAAGTTTGGGATCTAAAGAGAAATTTCATGCTGACGTAAAATATACCAGCACCATATTGAGGTTACTAATCATTGGTAGAAATATAAATACGACTGCGTTTTTGAGACAATTTGAAGGTGGAAATTCAATCTACAAGTGAGAAAAATTATGGAATTTCGATAATTCTCATCTCCATGAAATAAATTCAACTTTTATACCTACAACGGAGATGGAAGGTTGGTGGTTACACCAAAGTGAATTCTCGGATTGAATTTCCACAACATCTTTCTTATAACTCTGTAGGCGTCATTACCCAAAGCGGTTGGGAATCGTATCGGTCTGAGAAGGCTGGCAGAAAGATTGGTTGCAAAGGCGTGAAGGATTGCATTCCATTCGTTTCGGACACGGTCATGTTCCTCCGACCGGTCTCATTTTACACGGGACCTCTCCCTCCTGTCGATAGGTAACATCCCGGGCTTTCTGTTTTACATAGTGTTTTCCCCAAATAAGCATCAAATTACTGACGCTTCCATCATTGTCCTTGGTGCACTGCCCTCAATTCAAGCTGCATTGTTCGACTTGACCTTGCGAGCGTCTCCAGAAAAGTTTGGAACAATGCAACGTTCCTGAAAAACTGCTCGTTTCCAACGATTGTTTGCTCGGCCTGTCGATTTACATTGGGTCAAACATGGCCTTCTCTCCCTTGAAAGGTTTGAGGCATGAAAATATGCTTTATACAGACGACGTATGTAGATCGTGTTATATATAAAAAACAAATTCCCTAGGAGGTTATGACGTAAGTTTTTCGCTCAATTCTGAGAGGAATTTCTGGATACCAGTACATTGCAAGTAAGTACTGGTCGAAATTTAGGGAGTTGTGGCTCATACCAACATTGATTTAATGAACCCAATTCACGTTTCCTCGATCTTCTGAGATGACGCTAGATGAGACCATTTTGAAAGCCTTGAACTGATGCGTTATGATGCGGAGGCGGTTGAACGTCTTCGAAACCTTGAAGTTGGGCCATTTCGTATCCAATTATCTCATGATCGCTATACCGTATTATGATTAGATAAATAGTCCCGTCAAGGGGAAACGTTCTTTGTGTTATTCGAGTGGGTTGACTGGGGCCAACGCCTACCGTCTCTTCTCTACCCGGTTGATTGGAACGGAAGCCCAGCCTCCTAGCTCCGTCCTACTTACCTCTCAGACAATCCCTCTCGTTTCATAGGTACCCACGCCTGTCTTGCTGATTATCTTCTTCGTGCCCTTCGGATTTCAGGTCGAAAACTACTTATTTCCGGTTTTGCTGAATGATTTCTTGAGCCTCGTCATCTCAGTAGATACCATACCCTTAGTAGAATAGCCTTTGTAGAAAATAAAAATCTTGAGGGGTACATCTTTCAAATGTTAACTCATTTATTGTATAAGTAGGTATAGGAAAAATTAATGGAAGCCCAATACAGAGTTGGAGCGTTTCCATTAATCTTGTCATGGCAGTGCGAGTTCCACCAACAATCTTTCCAAAATCTTGTAGTGTATAGGTCTGTCTATAATTACTAGGCAACGAACAAGGCACCTATACAAGTCGACAAGCCAGAAAATTCACGTCATTTCGATTTAGTTTCGATTACGTACTGATTGATCGTTCGGTGCACAAGGTACCACTAATAATAATTATTGTTGTAAATTTTACAACAATTCGTTTTTTACATGAACTACGAAATAATTTTGTATCATAATATGATATTATCATCTGTGGATCTGTCAATTAACATAATATGTTAATTGACAGATCCACAGATGATATGATACAAAATTATTTCGTAGTTCATGTATTATATATCTTATCCTCATGTTGTACGTGAAAGCACTCATTATATGAGATTTTTGCGGTCATTCTGTCTGGCAAACTGGAGGCAGTTTCAGGATTGGAGTTCATTACCCGCTCAGCAGTGAAGCGTGAAGCGATCCTAACAACCTAGCTACTATTGCGGTAACTCGTCCTTCGAACCGGAAAATTTCGATGAAAACATTTAGGGGCCTTGGAGAATGGTTCATTGATAGTCAGTTGCATATTCAGGCAGATGTAGTAGTCTTCATACCTATGAAATGCTATGAATCATGATCACTCGTACAGGTTCATCGTTGTGGGATGATATGCTCGTAATAACAGTATGTTCTGTTGTGGAGTAACAACTTTGGTGTCTCCCGAATCCAAATTCACTTGCCTTTCACGATTCAAAATCTATTATTAATTCATACAAATTGTAGTGATAACAAATAACCACGTATAGAGCACAGATGCGGAACTGAAAGGATCGTATGAAAATATCGAGATTCGAATGGATTGTCGTTGACTGGGATTTCTCACATCTTGGCTCCGTTGCCTCGATTTTTTCTCCGGTCTGTTCAGCCTGTGTACTAATTAGAGGCAATTTCTCCTCGTTGATGGAGTTTACGCCGTTTAACCCCCCATTTGGAGGCATTGTAGCTGTGTTTGACACGGAAGAAGATATTTGTTTCACATTCTTCCTGTAATTTCTTCATTTTCATTACACCAGTAGGTTAATGATGATGTGCACCGTCTATCCACTAATTTTGAGTTCTTCCCGATAGTTGGGAAAGAGGTGGGGGAAAACAGACTGCAGTCATATCCATAACTATGCAAAGGCGTATCCATATAACTTCAAATGATGGACCAACTCACGTCCCATCTGGAAGGAACTGTACTTTTTACGATAACGAATGTGATATGTAGGCAAAACATATGCAGATGCCGCAGGTTTACAGCCGACGTTCACCTTGACTATTGATGTTTTATGTGATTCTGTTTACAACGATGACTCACGCCGTTTTTCTGGATGTGACCCTAGGGGCCCCTACACCTCCTACGGGGCCCTGGGGCCCACGTAAACCCTCACTCCCACCCCAGGACCCACCTACTTGCCTCGAGACACTCTCGACTTCTTGCACTTATAAGGACATGTCTGGAAGCCGACCTCCACGTCATTCTGTTCCCTCATATGGTCAATGAACAACGTCCTCTTTGACCTGAATTAGAACAACTCGCATATACGGCATCTTGATAAATCATTCATGGTTTCCAAAGTTTCGATATGAATCAAATTGACCATTTGTAGTCTTAGAAACCCAACAGATGGTTGACCCAAGGAAGGGCATATCTGTCATGATATGGAAGTTGTTTGGAAACAGCTTTCTCATCGTTTGGGTCATTTAAACATTATGAATCACTCAACAGGGTTCGTAGTTGTTCAGGATAACTCTTGAAAAGCATAAACTATTATTGAATTCATGGCCAACGCTTTATAGAAACTTATTGATTTCCCAGTTCACAACTATTATCTAATAAAAAATAAACCTATTTTGATTGAATCATTTCTCCATTAATTATAGTCTGAAACACGCATATATGTGAATGTGATAGACGTACATCTACTCTTACTGCGATTTTTACTGTGGACGTAATCCCACGATGATGTACTCGTACCTACTCTTTTGAATAGACTCGAGCGGGTTAGCATGGAGAATGCTGTTCCAACCCATAAGGGCTTTGGTTTTAGTGCGAGGTTCGTGTTGCACATTACAAGGTTTAAAATAGACAACTTGTTTCAATTAAATGTCCAATAATACTAAAAATGAATCACACAAAAAACACGGAGAGCTCAAATTGGTTACCGAAGGCCGAGAACTGGTTCATTCCAACTTCTGACCGTGTCCATTTAGATCATGTGGTCTTCCCAAATACGATGGAAGTCCTGACGCCGATGCAACTTTCACAATTTGCTCTTTCCACATAACATTCCGAAGGTTCTGGAACGATTGCTTCACTTGTTGATTAGGTGTATTTCCCTACGCATAATGCTTCTGACATAGCTGATCGAAGTTGTGGAAGTCTTGTACTAATGTTGATAATGTACAGATTTATATCACTAATTCGACAGGTGTGTGGCCTGAAATCGGACTCGTTGAATGATGTGAAATATACAAAATATTTTGGTTGGACTCAAGTCATTTAGGAATTTTGATGTCGTTATTTCCATTGGTAACTCATAACGAGTTCAAGGACAAGCTCGACGATTTTCCATCCGTATTTATTCCAGAAGCCGGATACGAGCGGCAGTTTTCCCTGCTCGAAAATGACGAGTATTTCACGGAAAGTTGCAAGACAGGTTTATCTTTTCTCACTGCAAACAAAAGGCGGCCCTGTGATTACTGTCCAAACAATACATTGCAATCTGGTGGACGCCCCTGGAAAAAACAGCGGTCTGTTCGATCCATCATTCGCTCCTATTGATTCCGATCTCCTACATAGATCGAGTTCTTCTTTTGTCGTTCTCACTATTGTTTGCAACGTTGAATCTATTGCCTTGCAGTGCCCTCCCGATCAAAACAATAATTTTTGGTGAGACGTCAGGAGAAATAGGGAAATGAAGAAAGACCGGTGGGAGTGATGAGTTGATGTAGTCTCAGATGGAAACAATGGGTATTTTGTCCCAAGTGGAAAAAATAACAAAGCCGTATCCTGCAGGCTCCTAAAAACACCAACGGCTATTGGCAAATCGTTTCCAACGTCTCGTCAGTTTATAAATTTTTTTCAGCTGCGTTATCCTCACCAACACCCCTGAATAGGTAAACTGAGACCTGCTAACTCGTTAGTCAATTTTGTACTTGTATATTCACATGAAAACTGATATGAATAGGTTCCAAAAACGGTGGCTATTTAAAGTTTCTTTTAAATTTAACAGTTTCTATTTAAAATTATGTATACTCGTTTCCCACCTGGGTTCATAGAAAGCTGAATAATCCAAAATGAAATCTAGTTTTGATTTTTGGAACGTGGGTTATAGGTGTAACACAAGAGATTCATGTAGTGCGATTTGATTGAGATCCATTGTTGCCAAGCATTGCGATTTAGTAAATTGATCAACTGATAAAATCCTTTTTTGTTCCTACTATGCAGTGTGCCTCGAATGTTTCGTGACTCTGTTAATAAAGTTGAAATAAATTATCTTCACTAACGTTTCCATTTTTCTTTGCAGTTCTGGGAAATCATCTCCGATGAGCACGGTATCGATCCGACCGGTGCTTACCACGGAGATTCTGACCTCCAGCTTGAGAGGATCAACGTATATTATAACGAAGCCTCTGGCAAAGGTAACAATCGCTCAGGTAACAATTATGAGGATATCACCCATTTTATTGAATTTACCTTAAATTATGGTGAGAATGATTCCATTTCTAGTACCAATTGGTAACTTACAGCGCAAACGATTACCGGTTGTAAGTTTATCAGTTTGACTATAAATGATCATTACACTTAGCATTACCAAGTATTGTCCAATAATTAAATCAAATACGGAGACCTCAAGAAACCATTACTTCGAGGTACTTACTACTTTATCTTATACAACATACTTACTCGGAAAAATCGATATTTCATGTATTACATATGAAACTAATCGAGTACCGTTTGTTCTTCCCATTATACAGGAGGTGGCAAATATGTTCCTCGTGCTATACTGGTGGATCTTGAGCCTGGCACCATGGACTCCGTCAGGTCCGGGCCATTCGGACAAATTTTCAGGCCAGACAATTTCGTTTTCGGGCAATCTGGCGCCGGTAAGTACTTACCTATTTCATACTGTCCTAAATTGCTGAATAATGTTATTTCGCTCAGTATAATTCAACCATTTAATTAGAGCCTACAATATAAAAAGATCGAACGTCTACCTGAGTAATTTCAAGAACATTAATTTCTAATTAAGCGACTAATAGCTGATTTAAAATCAATTTTTGATCGTTTACAGGTAACAACTGGGCTAAGGGTCATTACACAGAGGGAGCTGAGCTCGTAGATTCAGTTCTTGATGTCGTTAGGAAAGAAGCCGAAAGCTGTGACTGCCTTCAGGTATGGATATTCTATATAGCTCAAGTATAGCACTCAGCCAAATGTACCACTGTCTTTTAGATGTCATAGCGTTACAATACTGACCTGAATTATTATCGGAAATTTAAGAAGTTGATTTTTTTCCCAATAAACTTCAAGGTGAATCAAGTGGATGACACATGTATCATGTATCATGACACAAAAGTTAATAACTCGGAATATGATGAGTTGTTATAGTAAGTACGATTGACATTATAACTGCACTACTGTATATTTAACTGCAAATCTGTGCATCTTTTACAGGGATTCCAGCTTACACACTCACTGGGAGGTGGTACCGGCTCCGGTATGGGAACTCTACTTATTTCCAAAATCCGTGAAGAATACCCTGACAGAATAATGAACACATACTCTGTCGTTCCTTCCCCCAAGGTAAATAAAAAGCAAATACCCTGGTAGAAGACATCATATTTTTTATTGTGCTTCCAGTTATAAAAGCAATAGTCAATCGAAAGCTGTTCTCGAGGGAAGACGAGCGTTGAGTTAAATTTCCTGATTTGTAACCAAGTATCATAACTTCTTATAGGTATCAGACACCGTCGTAGAACCTTACAACGCCACCTTGTCCGTTCATCAACTCGTCGAAAACACGGACGAAACCTACTGCATCGACAACGAAGCCCTCTATGACATCTGCTTTAGAACGCTGAAGCTGTCCACCCCCACCTACGGTGATCTGAACCATCTCGTTTCCCTCACAATGTCTGGAGTCACCACTTGCCTCAGGTAAATAGAAACAAGCAGTTACGATAAGAATGATGATGAATCATCACCATTAGGCAAATCAAAAGAGGATTTTTAAGGAAGTCTCCAATTCAGAAGTTAGTTTTGGATACAAACACACACACACACATGATACGTTCTGCGACTCCTCACAGACAGTGTCATTACGACAGTTCCCCTTTAGTGGTTGGACCTCGAAATTCTTCCGTGTCAATCAGTATCAATCAACGACAATCGAGAGCGTGAGAACGCTGAATGGCCTCTGGAATTACCCTCTGAAACATTAAAAAATGTCCAATTGGAATTTATCCAAATAGAAAATGTCCAAATGGAATTGGTCTTCTCTTATTTATTGATTGATTGGATTTTTACAGGTTCCCTGGTCAGTTGAACGCCGATCTCCGTAAATTGGCCGTCAACATGGTCCCCTTCCCTCGTCTCCACTTCTTCATGCCTGGGTAAGAAAAAGGCCTGGGTATTTTGTCATTAATATAATTTCTCACAGCCTGTTCACACCGGCAACATAATTTTATTCATCAATACATCAATATTATGTTGTCATAAACCCACTGATTGACTATTCAAGAATAGTAAGAAATTATTCGAGTACGGACAAGAAAATGACACCGTATTACATTGTTTTCAGTTTTGCTCCACTCACCTCAAGGGGATCACAGCAATACCGTGCCCTCTCTGTCCCAGAACTTACACAACAAATGTTCGACGCCAAGAACATGATGGCAGCTTGCGACCCAAGACACGGACGTTATCTCACAGTCGCTGCCATCTTCAGGTACGAGTATAAATAAATTGCTTTGCGTGTATTTATATAATCTTGAAAATAATGTTATAAAACCGCGAACTGTCAACGGTCAGTAAACGAGCTCAAACTGAAACTTTACTCAGCTGATGTTTTCTAGAGGTAGTTTTGTTATGCTGCTACTAGCTTAGTAAAAACAATAACTCAGTATTGACTCTTCTTCATTCTAGCACCCTGTAATAGGGCGTGTGCACGTATTTTTTAAAAATTATTTTTTTCGAAATGAAATGCTTCAAAAAGGGCAAAAATTTACCTCATGCGCGAAAGTTATCTTCTCCTGAATTTGTAGAAAATAAACAAAAAAGGGCAGTTTATAAATTCGGGGGTAAATGAAGATTGATAACGATGAAATTATTCGGCATGTGATTGACTGACGCTTTTAGGAGAAGGTACCAACGTACTGAATCTTGAGACCAAAATCCCACAACCGCGCGAATTTTTAACTCATTTTAACTGAAGTTCAAGTGATTCTAGTTATAGTAAGATTTCACAAGTAAGAAGCGAGCGTTTGAAATATTTTTTCGTCAAGATTACCCGGGACAGCTGCGAAACAGCCTGAAAGCGTTAGTATTTGACGTACAAAATATTTCAAATGCTCGCTTCTTTCATAATATTATGAGTTTTCACTTTAACCAGAATGAGTTTTGACGTGGCAATTGACACTCAAGGGGTTTTTAAGGGCGCTCAATACGAATTTGGGGTCAAAAATTTGAATTTCCGACCCATGCGCACACCCTATTCCGTCCACCATTAATCCGAATTGTCACATTTTCAGAGGCCGCATGTCCATGAAGGAAGTCGACGAGCAGATGTTGAACATCCAAAACAAGAACAGTTCCTACTTCGTCGAATGGATCCCCAACAATGTGAAGACTGCCGTGTGCGACATCCCTCCCAGAGGTCTCAAGATGTCCGCTACGTTCATTGGCAACTCCACCGCCATCCAAGAGCTCTTCAAGAGGATCTCGGAGCAGTTTACCGCTATGTTCAGAAGAAAGGTAACACAAAATGGAAGATAAACCTTCATAACGTCAAAATTAACTACATAACTTGGATTCAACATGCACTCTTTGTGTTAATTATGTTTGAAATTGGTATATTCGAATTCTAATAACGATTCTCATTCCGAAGGCTTTCTTGCATTGGTACACCGGAGAAGGTATGGATGAGATGGAATTCACTGAAGCCGAGTCAAACATGAACGATCTCGTCTCCGAATACCAGCAATACCAGGTAAACTAATTTTATCAGGTACAACTCACATAAATTGTATGAAGTGTATGACATTGGAGGTGTAAAATTGCATTACATTTTGAATGAATGAACTTCCCAGAATTTGAACGAGTGTAAAACGGTGTTTGGGGCTACCATACGCCCAGACGCTATTTAAATCAGTATGAAGGAATGCAGTAAATAAATTTTGGTTTGGATTTTGCCAACATCAAATTTAAAAATACAAATTGCAAACAATCTGCTTTTTTGTCATTCCAAATGGCTATTGTTAATTATTAGGTGTTGTTCTTGGGCTAAGCCTCAATAATTTCGTTTCAGCAAAATAGTATACATAATACCTATGTTATATATATTCCATATTATATTATATTCCACAACCAGTTGACAATGAATATCAACCCAAAAAATGGCAAACCCAACTTGTTGGCCAGTACTTGTGATGTTACATACTTATTGTTGTTTGAACCAACGCAATGTATTGATAAATTTATAAAGTTTTTCATAAATAGGTAGTTTTGCTATTGGATTTTACGCGAGAAACCATTGGTCTTGAACACGTTATTGAACGAGTTTTTAACAATTTCAGGAAGCAACTGCTGACGAGGATGCTGAATTCGATGACCAAGAACACGAAGTTGACGAGAACTAAATGCAAGCCGATCACTGTCCGGCTACTTACAACGCCAAGTCTGCAAATTTTTGTATCTTCATGTTCGCCAGAGCCAAAAGAAATACAGTCACGCAACTATAAGTTAAAAATTCGTCAACTTGAACTAAAATGATTGTTCACTTCTTTCTCCGATGTAATTAATCCCTAATTTAATTTTATTTTTATTAAAGCCTTTATTAATGTTCTAAGTGTTTCATTGTCCTGTAAATACAAACAACACAGTATACATTGAAATTATTAAATAAGTACTTCGAATACAAATATAATCAAACAAAGTGAAAAGAATTTTAGTACAAAAGCATCTGAGACATGCTTTATGAAGTAACTCAACGATCTTACTTTTCAGCATAGAAACTGGAAAATCGAGATGAGAGCAATGCAAAATTATTTGTATATTCATATTAGGGTCACATCATCATCAGTGGCAAGTGACTGGAGAAGACTTTATCCACAAATCTATAAAGATCACATTAGATACACAGAAATGCTATATCCACAAAATTATCAATAATTGGCCAAGATCACGGGGTTGAATCTTTGGTACAAGAATCGACCGTCCATAATTTTGGGTTCATGGTTGGATGTTCCTATACAAATTATTATTTCTCCTAAATTCAAGTTCCATGTAACGTTTATTGTATTTACTTCAAACCCCTGTAGAGTGGATAGCTGTAATGTTTTCGAATTACATGACAAATCAATCTTTAAATGCCAACTGCCCAAAGAATCCTAGGATGAAGCCCTTTTTATACTTACATGATTGCTAGTATGATTGTTGTAACATAGTTTTTATTGAGTTATTATAGTTTCATTTTTCTACGATGTATCGGAGCCAAAACTCAAAACTGAACCGCACCCTCTGCCATCTTCTGGTCGCAAGGGCGCTATGTGACTGATTTTGAAGTTCAATAAACAGCGTATATAAGTCGAACGAAGGTTATAAATATAGATAGCAGTCATTCGATACCATGGTTGTCACTGTAGACTACTGAAGTACTACTAGCCTTATGACAACAATTATTCAACTCATTTAACGACCTAATCGATGGATACACACTATCGACAAGTAATCTGGCATACTTACCTAACAAAAGACGATAATTTAAAATATGATTTCACAATTGCTGTCCAGCAGCGGTGGACCTCTATCAACGATCACTATCAATTAAATGAAATGTTATTCAATATTAATTGAAATGTTATTCAATATTAGTGAAATGTTATTCATTAAATTTCACTAATCCCAGTGAGAGAATGTTGTCACTCGCAATGTATTATTTCGACAGGTAAACTTGGTTCAACATTTTAGACAGTTCGGAAATTTCACATTTATTCGCAAATCATTTACTAGTTTTATCAAGTGCCTCTTTTTCATTAAATGAAGTGAGATTTCAAAAATACGGCCGCTTAGGAAAGATTTAGGTATTTTAGATAACATTTAGTAGATATCAATGGCTACAGAATTAAAAGTTAAATAACAAATTTGTTCGATTCTAATGGTTCTTTATCGAAGATAATAAACCAAAATATAGTTCGATACCAATAACAATTAAATGATTTTGTTTAATAGCTGCGATTTTGATTAGTAAAAGGTTTTGTAACGTTATTGTACTGAAAGGTGTTGTAATATATGGTTAGTAAAATGAGTACTTACCTAGGGTGCATTGCTAACCCACCTGTAATCAAAACACATTGAGATCTTCACATTTTCAGATTTTGCCACGAAAAACAATGATAGTCAACAAATACAGTCATCGAATTGAAGAGCCCTGGTGAAAAACCCGTAAAGGGATCAGCTGAGTGGCTCCTAAAGCTAATATCTATGCTATTCACACTATGCAGGTGTAGTTTGGTATGGAGCCTCCTTAGGACTTTGACGCTTCCCAGGCCCCTGATCACCTGAGTGGATGTAACATGTTCCACGCTTATAGAAATTTAGAGTGTAGCTCAAAATGGAGGGGGGGGGGGTCCAGGGTGGGAGGCAGCCCCCCTGGGTGTGACCCCCTAGGAAAACGATTTTTTCTGCAAAAAACTGTATTCACAATGTGGTCGTTCAAAAACTCTGAAAATATGTAAAAGTGATCTTAGAGTATGAGTGAACATGAATAAATCATTAATCCCCAAGAAGAAGGTAGTTTATTAGGTTTTTTCGACTTTAAATGTACAAACTCCCAAAAGACTGGGGAGAAATAAGGTATCCGAATGAAAACTAGTGAACAAACATACCAAAAATGGCAATAACTTCTTCTTCGGCAGTTTCTCATAATAACTTTTAACCTCAATAATTATTCAAATGGTTGAGGTCGTTACACTTTTCCTTGGAAATGGTAAGTTTCCCTTTATAAGTGCGAGGGGAGAAGCGAAATTCGCCTGGACCAAGCACTGATGCAGCAACTTGAGGACCTTGAACTCTTTGCTTTTTGTTTACCTGTCACTTCTTGATTCCTGGACTAGAATTGGAGATCAGGAGGGAACTCGTGAATGCTTCTGTCAGCTCTCTCGATGAAATATTATCCTTGGATGAGCAGCATCAATTTTGAGTTCCCTGATGGGCCGCGTCATCATCGGAACTTTTGGTAGGTTTGATGGACGTTTCGTGACCTTAGGCCCGCAGTTTTTTATTAACATCGCTCATCCTACCTGTAATTATTCGTTACTTTGATGAAGTGGGCGTCGCACTATCGTCATCCTCAACCGGCGAAGCAGCTTCCATCGTTCAATTCACCAAAATACAAAAAACTCACAGATATATTCCTTCAACTGCGCGTGAAACCCTTACGAAGGTAGATTATAAACTGGGAAAACTAAACAAGAGAAGGAAAATTCTGATTGACGCAGAAAATCTCGGACTTTGTAAGAGTACAGTAACAGTCAAGGCGGGCAAAGTGGGAGGAGCGAGAAGAGAATCTTAACAGTTTCTTTCCTAGCAGCGGTTACTTACCTGGTTTTTCTCCTGTGCACCGATTGATCACTTGATGATTTGAGATGTTCAGCCCTTCAAAACATTGGAATCCACCGATCAGAAGTCGAGTTACCCAGTTTTTACCCCGAACTCTTCAATTAAATGTTGCATTAAATGCATTAAATTTTAATACTCCACAGAGACGTGGCGCCTTCAAGATAAGAATCCTGCTTTGAAGGTTTCGCCCCTTCAAAACGCTCGATACATTGGGCACACTTCAGCTGTCATTCTTTCGGGCTGTCATTTTCCACTCTGGAGTCGGGGTTTTGAAGTCGAAGCACGATTTTCTACTCTAATCCACAACTGGCCCAACTTGGCAAGTCGAGTTCCGGGCCAAAGGGAACAATTGTATTCTATTGGCGACTATCAGTAATGATGAATTTATGGACAATAATTTGTTGTTTATGAACCAAACACTTACGAGAAATTGCCGTGGGAGCAATAGCTGCAAATAGGTGCCTCTGGACAGTTCTTGCCAGTATGGTCCAATTAAAAGAGGGAATAGTTTCAGCTTTCGGATGGCAGTAAAAGAAATAAAGTACTCGTATATATATTTGTTGGAGCCGGAAAAAAATCTTTATCGAAGGTTGTTTTGAAGCTGGTTTTATCGTGAAGTACACGTACTGGAGATGACAGTCTGTGAGTTTCATCGCCGTACTCCGCCGTGTGCGTTCAAGGATTACTTGGAACGAAACGAGGAGGGTGATTATTTTGTGTAAATTTTGGGATACAATTATTTTATTTTTTAGTACAGAAATAATTATATTTTGCTCTATTATAATTTCTTTTCTTGTTTGCAGTAATATTTTTAAAAATTCAAATTTGATGAATCATTTCACAGCAATTTTTAATTTCAATGCAACAGCTATGTTAGCAATCAAAATAAACTACTTAGAAGACCTTTATTTTGATGCGATTGTTCGTTTTAACCTCTCCTCAACTAGTTCCAGTGGTTTTTTGACGAAGTGATGTTAAATAGCTCTATTTACAGGTTTTTGAACAAAAATTACCATTTTCCACCTTTGTGCGCCCCTAGCTGAAGAGCATCCTCCCGAGAATAATTCATGTCCACCAATTGCAAGTCCTTCTTCGGTTGACCATTGAGAGTGCGGTACTGAGTCATCGCCGTACAACCAAGCTAGTGGTGTTTAACTATCGATAGTTTTTGACTATCGAAAACTATCGATAGTCAGCGGACTATCGATGGTACCTACTATCGGGACCCACTGAAAACCCACATGTTCCCAAAAAAAAAAAAAAAAAAAAAAGTACTTGATGCAAAAGGAAATTGAACAAAATTACTTGGGAGGAAGAATCTACTCCTCTAAATGTTTTTTTTCTTTTTTCATGATCAGCGCCACAAAAGTGCACTTTTGTATCGATTAATTTTGTTTGTTTGTAGGCAGCATTGTTTTGTGTGCATTATTTTGTGTGTTGTCTTCCAGCATGCTGGAGTTATTCGTATGAGAATTAGTATCAAGATGATCCTTACCTCAAGTTATTTTTTAAATTATACACAATTCAAGGGCCCACGAGTTTATCAACATCCTCAACCCAGTTCATTTCTCGCCACAATAATTGTGGCGAGAAATGAACTGGGTTGAGGATGTTCCGAATTGGTGATAAACTCGTGGGCCCTTGAATTGTGTATAATTTAAAAAATAACTTGAGGTAATAATATTGTATAATAGTGTGATAATTATTATCGTTCATTTCTAGCCTTCTTTCTTAATTGCCTTTTCTAGTTCTTTCCCAGGCGAAAATGGTCAAACAAACAACAAATTTAATCAGACATGACAATTTTTATTTCTAAAATGCTTGGTTATTTTGCCAAAAATAATTTGAAAAAAAAACTATTTAGCCTGACTTGGCCATTAAAAAAAAAAAAATAAATAAATAACCATAGGTCGTTTATTCAGCGATAATCCTTTAGCATGAATAACGCATCTGATTTTTGTACGGACCTCATCAGGATACTTTCTCTTCACTAAAAAATAATGAAAGACGACCACAACTGGCAATACAGAGGCCAGATTTGATAAGACATTTGAAAAGAGACGAGTGTTAAAACTATCGATAGTTTTTGGAAAAACCATCGATACTATCGGAAACCGAAACTATCGATAGTTCAACATCACTACAAGGCACGTCCCCTATACACTGACAAGGTAGTCAATTTAGTCTCAAATCAAACGATTGGTGCTGTTGGAAGGCGGTAAAATAATTCCTCAACTGAATCGTATATTTACCCACATCTTAGCCGCCCAGTACAGCTCTCATGATTGCGTTTAAAATCACCATTTTGGTTGACAATGAGATGCTTCGATTGAATTATGAACGGTAGTAGAGGCTTTGTGCATTCGTGTACATTCACTCCTATGCCTTATGTTATACGGGCATTTCATGTGGAAGCTAACTGTTGACCCAGATAGTGAAGTCTTCCACTCTGATGACGTCAGAGAAGGCAGTTGAGAATGGGGTTGCTACGTTTCCACCCCCGCCCTACAACAACACCCTTCGCCCAGAGCTCTGGCTGAGGGCTAAGGGCTGAGGGCCAGTCACTTATCTCTTACCTCGACTGACCTCGCAAGATGCAGCCCAACCCCTTCGTTTGACCCCACCACCCCCGTCGGGCCAAACCCCCAGTTAGAACGTCTTCGGTCAGTTCTGCCGCGGTCCTGGCGCCCTCCCTTGCATGGAATCAGGTACTATCTTATCATCCACCAATGACAAATGTACTAGAATTTCTAACACGTAAACAATTTTTCACATATGATTAACGAGTCTATTACAGATTGTATCAATAAACAACAACAACACGCTGCATTCACAAGAATTTGCTCCAATTCACCAAGTTTATCCAAATCAGAAAGAAATTTATATGACGAGAAAAGTAAAATTAAGTTGGCCACCCATTGCTGCTCGGGGTGTGGACGTAGGGGGTTGGCGGTATTTCATCTCCCGGTTCCATGTCTAGACTGATAAGCTCTTATCACGTCCTTGAGCGGCGGCTCCAAACATACAGCATGAATTATTGAAATTGTACACGATTGAACCATAAAAACCCAATTTTCAAAAACTGTTTAATTTTCATTTTTATTTATTTTATATAATATATATATTATTGTATATATACAATAAGTATACAATAATATATACAAATATTATTTACGTCCTATATTTTTGTTGATTTTAAGAAATATTTTCTAAAGTTTAGCAGTTTTGAGTAACTATTTAAGAACTTAGGTGTATGTACTTAGATCATTTTTGTGCGAATTTCAAACATATTTTCTTGTATGAAATCAAATTGCTATCTCAAGCTTTATGATTTTGAATATTTAGAAAACTGCTTGGGCATTTTTTTGGTCAGATTGTAGCCTGGGAGTCACCTAAATACTTACCTCTTTAAAATAATTGTATATTTTGGGATAGATTAGGGGAGCCCAAAACGGATCAGTAAGGATAAATTAATCTTTGAAAATCCGGTTGAAGAGAAGATTTCTGTTGATTGCAAAAATAAAGTAATGATAGGTATTTCGGTAAATTTATTCATTTATGAATACAATAAACTTCAAAGGTTGCGTATGGGGCGGTGGTCAGTTGATGCCTATAAACTGCTTATAAATACACTATTGTTTGGTGATGCGAATATCAATACATGAATTCTATATCATGATATTCCAAGGTCATTCGTGAGAGGGAAGTTGCCTGAAATGTTCTGATTGTTGACTATAAGATAGCATTCCATCATTATCCAACTAGATAATGTTCATACAGGCCGTATACTGACAGTGACACCTGTCTGAAATGTGGAAAAGGGAATTACAATCTGTATAATCTCTAGACTTGATGATTAATTACAACAAAACCATGATTAGAGTTTATCATGGAGACAGTATAATCTCTAGACTTGATGATTAATTACAACAAAACCATGATTAGAGTTTATCATGGAGACAGTGGTAATGTACAAAGCCCTCACTGTGTGAAGTAGAATCTGTGTATGATATACTGAATCTATTTGTGTGTCCAATCCATGGGTGGTATATTGTACCTAAATTTATGAATGGAAATCATTGAGTATTTTACAACTATCTTACGAGTATCTACGTACGTACACGCATTACGTTATCGTAAGTACGAAATTATTCAAGGGTTCCCAGGGGTTTCACATTGTTTTAGGGAATTTTCGAAGACTGCATTTTTCCGGTTCAAAATTTTTAAAACTCTAATTTCTGAAAAATTTGCATACCAAAATCCATTTCAGACCAGCCTGAATTCATTGCCGAAAGACACAAAAAATCATACAATGTATATATTTATGTAGATAATATATACATGCACATAATACATAAAGATATATTACAATATATTATATTTATATATGACATTATGGAATGACATATTATGTCATTCCACACGATAACTCTCGATAGAATTGAGATAAAAAGTTCAAATTTGCACAAAAAATCTGTCTTCGCAATCGAAAATCTAAGCTCGTAGATAGGCAGAATCTCTAAGGGGGTTTTAGGGGAATTTTAAGGGGGCGGGGGAATTATCCATAAATTCAAAAAATTCCATAATTTTCTAGTCTGAAAAGTGACACCTCTACTCTGATAACGGAATGAGATATCGCAATTCTGACTTCACCATTGTGTTCAGCGTTAAAAAATCTTTAAAATGTCACTCGGCAAAAAAATGAGACAAAATTTGTTATAAAACCTGTAAAATGGAGATATTTTGCGTAAAAAACCGAAAATTCGCTGTTGTAGCCATGCTGCATGACTGTTGATTTTTTTAAATGATTTTATTTTGGCGATTTGCCGAAGCACACGACAGTTCGCCAAAAGAGGCAATAGTGTTGGTAGGACAATAAGATTGCATCACATTGATTTCCATTAATTCATTATCAGATTATTGTAGTGAACGTATTGATCGAGTGAGAAAACTCCTTCTTCTTTTCCCTCCGATCCGATTAGAGACTTTGTAAACAAGGTCGTTGAGCCTGAGCATTGCTTTTGTGAGCAGTTCTGGAATATTGTTCCCTATTGAAACTTACTTGAACTTCTACTTCGGAAATTTTCGCTGATCAAAGATGATACGAAAACTCGGCGCTTCGCGCCTCACCAGGGGGGCAAGCCCCCCTGGACCCCCCGGATGCTTACCGTTTGGAGCCTGCGGCTAAAAATCGAGAAACATGGAACATGCTTCTAATTAGCTTCCCTGGTAATGAAGCTTCGACCCTCGCACATAAGATTGTTTACTAACCATTTATAACATCGCATTGTTGGATTAATATCTCGTAGATAAATATAAAACTGCGACATAAATGCGTGATAAATCGAGTGCTTTCCAACGAGTGGTGAACGATTTCTGTCCGATGAAAACTAAATAAGTTTCATTTCCCCAGCAACGGCTCCGTTGTAAGCGGAAATCATTAGAAAATTTCGTCACCCATCCCGCGTCACCCATTCCGCGTAACGTTTTTCGGTTAGTTAGTCCAAGGCTAAAGCATGTTCCATGCTAAAAATATCACCTCAAGTCCACTACGAAGTCATGTACTGCAAGTTGGTTGCTGGGTGTATGAGTGTACAAAATGACGAAATTCGTCAACAACCTTAGAACTTGTCGAAAATATAAATCAATATTTTGGTGAAGGTCAATGGGTACAATCATAGATATGGTTGACTCGTAGTCTTATCGGGCATACCTCCTGAAACGCCACAAATTCTCAGGAATGAGTTATTTCAATGATTGCATGTAAGATATAATATTATTTCGGAGGCAATGAATCATGCGAATTTCCCACAGCCCAGAATCCTTGTCCTTTCTTGTTACTCACTCTTATCGACCCTAAACAAAATAGAAGGTGGAGGAGAAATGTTGATGTGTAAAACCGGCGAAAAACACCGCTCCCACCTCAGTCTCGTGCCAACGCCGAGCTTTTGGCATCGTCTTGGGGTCCGAAAGAATGAGAGGGAAAGAGAAACAATGGGAAGGGGAAGCGAGAGGGGGATAAGTCCACCTAATTATTCAAGATCGATGCTATCAGGGTCCATGGATCTGTGTGAAGAAGGCGGGAGTCAAAGGGGTCAGTGCCGGTCAGATATTGGTCCGGCCTCGGCAAATGGGCCAGTTTTCTTACCTTAAAGGGCCACGCACAAGGTCAACTTAAACTAGCTAAAAATAATATCAACACGTCGGAAACTGGGTTATGAGCGGCACGATTTTTTGGAGGAGTTGAAGAGGAAATTTGGAATGGAACGGAAATTTCCCTTTCGACGGATTATGGTTTTGGAACTGGCGTGCAAAAGTGTGTCAGATTCAGGACAAACTTCCTTAATGAATTTCGGTTTTGATGTTGATGAATCAAATTTATCTACTCACGAAATTCGTCGGAGTGTTGATGAAGTAATATCACTTTGTTATCTCCGGCAGTGCATCCAAGAACCTCTCTTTAAAGAAGCACCTACACGAGGGGGAACTCCTGGCCAAAATGTGCATAAATTCAGTCTGGCCCAAACTGTTTCTGGCGAGAGAAGTCCCGCTAAAAACCAAAATTGATGTCTTTAAAGCTGTTGTGCAGGCTACGTTGTGCTACGGCTGCCAGGTCTGGGGATACAGGAAACACGACCAAATCGAGAGAGTGCTGCGGTTCTTCATCAAGAAGATCTTCAAACTGCCCCCCAACATGCCAAACTACTTGCTCTTCCAGGAGACAAACTTCGATGAGTTGTACAGCACACTGCTGAGACTGAACGCCGAATTCATCATCAAAAGGCTGAGGTCACCAAATAACAAGCTGGCCAAAATATCAGCGGAGTATGCAATCAGGAAGAGATTGGGTTGGGTGGAGACCTGGGAGGCGTATGCGGGCAGATATGGAGGAAATGAGAGCTTCACTTGGGAGAAGGCGGATGGTTTGGCTCGAGAGTCGCCCTCAATAATAGAGGGAGTGGAAAGAGACGCCAAGTTGGAGTGGAACCGGAAGTGCCAAAAAGGACAATACCACCCTCTATACAAGGCCTTGCGACACGATGTGGATGTATTGTCAAGCGGATGCTGCCTGGAGAATGTGACATACATCCTGAAATGCCGTGGGGAGCTGCTCTGCCTAAAAGATATCCTCTGGATCAGCGACAGAGTACATCTATGCCCTCTATGTAATAGAAGAGAAAGAGAAGATACAGAGCACTTCTTGGCGAAATGTCCAATACTAGAGGGCTACCGAAAGATCCACCTAGGGGAGAGAACAATACCCAGAGATCAGCTATTGGACATCCTAAACGGAAGCAAGTGGGAAGAGCTGTGCAACTTTGTAACACAGGCTTGGTCGTATAGAAGATTTCCAATAAACGAGTTTAATTATAACTAGAAACATATAGACAGGAGAAAGAAAATAATAATTTTACGTTCAACAATAAAATAGAAAATAAATTAAAAAAAAATATTAAGTACTAACTTACAAACTAATTAGGAACTAAATACACAGCAAAATTATTAAGCCTATACGATTGTTCCAAAACGGTGAACTCCGGCTGAAGGTATTCACCAAAGGTTGGTCATGTTACTACCAATTGATGTGATTTGTTGTAAACAATTGTTAATAAAGCATGTTTTTCATTCATTCATTCATTCATCCAAGAACCTGATTTAAATCTTACAGCGAGGATTCAGAAAGGGATAAATATCTGTAGACAGTTGGGTGGGCTGGTAAACATGTTCCTATTTCATAGATTGAATCAGTCCATAAGCGATTTTTCGATGAAAAGGAAGCTATCGTTCTCGGTCCAAAATTATTAAAACTTTAATTTCCGAAAGGTTCCAAAATCCGGTTTAGACCATCCTAAATTCACTGCCACAAGACACACGAAAATCATAAGTATTTATATTTATATCTTTATGTATGTGTCGTTCCAGACGATAACTCCCGATAGAATTGAAATAAACAATCTGTTCTGTATTAAAAAAAAATCTGTTCTGGCAATTGAAAGGCTAAGTTCGTAGATGGTCAGAATCGGTCCACTCTAGGGAGGTTTAGAGGAGTCTTAAGCGAGGGGGGGGGATTGCCCATAAATTCCAAAAATGAAACAGTCTGATAATAAACATCTCATTTTAAAGATTCTTTAACGCTGAACACGATGGTGAACTCAGAATCGAGATATCTTATTGCTTTCTCAACCATCATTTTGGAGCACTTTGAATATGAAGAAACGTGGTTGTTACTTGAGATGTTCTTCACGGAATGATATACGTAGATCGGCGTACTTGTAAACACTTGCTGATTCTATACATCAGAAGAACGTCATAGGCGGTTAGTTACCTTCGCCCCCACACTAAGGAAAACCTCACCCTCTTCAATCGGTATATGGTTTCGCGTGTTCGATGGGACTTAAGGAGTTGGCCAAGGCCAGGAGAGCGCAGCACGTTGATGGCTGTGACTGCCCAGAGCCTCGTGTCGTTTCAGAATCACCACCAGGTCGTGCGGGATTGTGTGTGACCGGGCCATGACTACAGGTCCCCCATGTTCAACCCTACTTCCACCGACGCTGGTAAGCAAAGTTCCTAGGAGTAAATAGTGTTAAAAACCCGGAAATTCTACTATGATAACCATGTATTCAATGGTTGTGCTTCCCATGAATTAGTTTGACAGTTATGTGAAATTCTATGTCTTCAATTTAGGGGAAGGTCAAGGGTACTCTCTGAGGAGTCACAATGGGTTTCTCACTGAAAGCATACCTACTCAAGTCTCATATTTCTTCTATCAAAACAGGTTGGTGTGTTGGATAAACATATCTCTTATTATAGTCTTTATGATTTCCAGATGACGCCCTCTGGCGGGGAGAGATTAAAGCATACTTGTACAGAGTGGAAGTTGACGGATCATCCACCCCCGGAATACAGGTAGCAATCCTTTACATCATGTTTTATGTTCACTAGCATACATTTTCACCCAAGAATATGCTATTTAATTGGTACAGTTCCAAAGGAATATGTAGAAATATTGAGAGACGTACCTAAGCAACTAATGCTTTTCGAATCTTTACATGCTAATAAGTATGAAAATAATAAGTATGAATAAGCATAATAAGTATGAAAATATACCTACCTCAGGTAATCATTCAAAATCAGTTTCTTTTTCGTAGTTTGACGTTGAAGATCGACCAAAGACTGCTCTGGGCCCAAGGGGCAGGGACGGGGCTCACGAACCTGGAGAGTCGGAAGAAACATTGGAAGAAGAGGAAGAACAGAGCTCCCCAACAAATATGCCCGAAACTAAACCACCAGGTGCGAACAATTACAAATTACGGTATTATTCAAACAACTCTATTTGGGAATTACCAAACCATCTGTCATATCATCAGGTATATAAGGTATATAAGCGATTTTATATACCTAGAAGAGTAAATATGAAGGTCCTAGGGTCGGATGTATAGGATTGATTTTTCAATGAACTAGTTCTAACTAGCTAACAAAGAAATTCGGAAATCAATGAAATCACAGTGAATCACTTAGTAAATTCAATGATAGGTAATTTCTAAACGAACCTACCTATACGGCAGCATTAAGGCCACTGGATCCGCGTGTTTCTGTATTCCGCATAATGTACAATACTACGAGCCCTACTGCGTTTGTGAACCCAAATTGATTGTACGAGTACATCTGTATATTTGAACATTTGAAAGCCCCCATGAGGTGAAAAGAGGGGATTCGTGCACAATACAGAAAGGTTCTGTAGCTACATAACATGGTGCCTACTCTAGGCCAGTACCATCTGTAACAAAACCTCATGATTCATATAACAATGAAGTTTAGTAATGTAGTTCATATAGTAATGGGTTAGACATCATTGAATGGCGTTTAGTACACGTCAAACTCCAATTTTCGTGCACGAACCTACTCTCTTGAATTCGTTTTAGGATTAGGGTTTTCTTATTAAAAAAAAAAAAAAAAACTAATTTGCTTACTGGCTTGGATGACAAGTGATGCGTTTCACTTATCACAGATCATTTCTGTGTAAGGTCCACGTCTTCTACTGTCCTTTAATGACTCGTGCTCTAGGCGACTTCTGAGCCATTTCGGGTGGTCTCTATCAAATTGATAGTTTATTTCGACATCTGGAGGTTGAAATTGAATAAATATTAATGTCCGGTTCCGCCCTTTACCTTCACTATAACTCAAAGCGTTGTTATACAGGATCCCCAAGGGCGAGAGAAGGCGCGAGGAGCCAGAGTCGACCTAGAACTACTCTACCTCCTACTAAACCAAAAACCGCGCGAGCACGAGCTGGCAGCAGCTACCAGACCCAACAGACAGAGGCCATGCACGACAGCCTCAATTTCTGGAAAGCAAGAAAGGTAAATATTTTCTTTACTATTTTTTTCAACAATTGTTGAAAATTACAACAGCGGTGTAGATTATTGCGAAATAGAAAAAAGAAAATTCAAGTCTTTCTGTCAGTTGGGGCCTGAAGAAGCTATGCAGGTAATTATCAAGCACAATGATTCTATAGTAGAGACAAAATTAAGAAATATTGGGACATTGTCTAGTTGTATTCTATCCGAGATCAGGAACCCCATTATTATGTTGACCCATTTTATGAAAACTCTGCAAATTCTTGACACAACGGTTTATTATCTTCTTTGTGCAGATCAACCTTCTGTCTAGATCACTAAGTGTCACATTAGGGATATAGATTATAATAAATGCTATTGTTATTATTAATTATATACTATTTATTATTGTTAATTATTATTATTTATCACTAATCACCTCGATATCTCAAAACCATGTGATTTTCGATTCACCTGGGCCAGTATGAATATTGACTAGACAAGCTGCCGCATGATTCACCCTCATGTTGACGATTTCGAGCTGCTCCAACATTGAGCCCTCATTATGAACGAACGGTTGGTCGTACAAAACCTTCGGATGGTCTTCAACAATTCTAAAAATTTAATTATATTTTAATGTTCACAAAAACCCAGTGAATATTGCATTGCCATCCATCCTCGACCCATGTTTAAAATTTAAACTCTCTAGCTAATCATCCTAATTTAATTCGTTTAAACAAATAGGTATTGTTTAAACTATTTTACTGACAAGAAACCGAGTTGATATTGCATTGCCAACCATCCTAGACCCATGTTTTAAATTTCAAGTCTCTAGCTCATCGGGAAACCCTTTGTTCAAAATTTAACTAAAATTTCAAAATTCGTTTTGCACCCCTTCCCCTTTACCTAGGGTTATGAATAGTTTCCAGGATCATCGTGGATGTGGTCCGAAGCCGTAAACCAAATTTCTCTATCTTAGCACAGCGCTAACTGGGCGAAGTACCACGGACGTGTTCAAACTTGTACTGAAATGGTTCAGGATAGTTGCGTTTTAAAAGTTTCAAAATTCATGTTGAAGCTCTCACCATTGACCATTGGCTATGAAAAGTTTCAAGATCGTCGTGGGTGTTGTCCGAACCCGTAAACCAAATTTCGTAATTATTGCTCAACGCTAACTTGGCAAAGTGCAGCGGATGGCGTACGGCGGACGAACGGACGGTGGAAGGACGGATTTTGTTAAATTCGATTTTTGGAATCTACGTATCTTGAAACGTAAACCCTCGGATTTTGAGGTGGTGGGGGTTTTGAAACCTTCGGTATCGCCTCACAATGATCCTTGAAACCTTAATAACCCTAAGGTCAAGGGTAAGGGGTTCAAAATGAATTTTGAAAAATTCATATCTCGAAAACATCAAATGGAACGGTCTAGTTCACATTTCAATAGAGTTTAATTTTCAGAATTTTTCAAGACCACCCCGAGCTTTGTACGATCAGTCGTTCGTTCACAATGAGGGCTCAAAGTTTGAGCGGATCAAAAGTCGTCAACGTGAGGGTGAGTCATGAGGCAGCCTGTCGTGTCTATGTTGGTACTGGCCCAGCTGATTCGAACAGCACATGGTTTCGGACATCGAGTGAATTAATAAGAATTATTAATAACTAACAATAATTAATAATAATTTGCACTACTTGATAGTAATCATCATTATCAAAGATAATAAACCAAAATTAATCTGAGAAAATCAGTATCCAGAAATCTGCAAAATTTGCAAAATTCGCATACATGCTCCAATCAAGAATCGAAATTCACATGGATTGTTCCTATTTTTATATGGTTAGTGTAGGGATTCCCGATTAATCCAATAATAATTTAATTTTTGGATGGTTATTGTACTTTAGATGTTTAGATGTACTTCAGATTTTGGAGAAAAGTCATCAAATGGGTGATTACAAAAAGTTGTCAGGAATATCATTTTTGAAAAAAAAATCTCATTAGTATAGAAATTTCCGCAGCAGATAAATAAATTGGAGTGTGATTGTAAAGACACTGAACCGACTCAGGTTTCTTTGTCTCATTGATTAGCCTTGACCATTCTTGACACGCAGGTCATTCGGTCGGGTATCTTCTTACTATAGTGCCATACACCATCTTGTTCTGTTGTTTACAACGGAGTGAATCCTGTAACGCCATATTTATGAACAAGTGATTAATAGGAATTGAAAATCAATATAATTGAATAATTAGTAGCTCAAGATACAATATCTTTTGTAACTTACAATATTTTTATGTATTTTAATATGGTGATGCATAATTTAGTATAAATGCGAATTATAAATCCTACCATAATGGTTATAACACTATGGTCCCACAGTTAAGTCATGGACCTATAAGGGCTAGTCACGTGACCGGGCCTGTAACCGGGCTTCATAAATTGTGTGTCATTCAAACAATTAAATGTGTCTAGTCGTAACAGAAAATTCAACTTATGCTGGTCCGAGTTCAACAATTATTGAGTGGAGCTGAGTTGAATGCGTTACGATTAGAAAACTAGGGTTGGTGTGGAAGAGTAGTTGGGACGTCTGAGCGGTCGGTACAACCTGATGAATCACCAATTTTACTGCCTCTGGGTAAAAGTTACGACTTGCGGCTTTCAGCGTCCGGGAAATAAACTAGGCTGAGTTATGGTTTACTCCACTCTCTGCGGTATGGAAGGTGTAAATTTCTCATGCGAAATAGTGGTAGGCCGAAGAAAGAAAATCTACGTATCCTTCATCTGCTGTTACGTGGGCTTGGAAATAAGGCTTTTCTTTGGGAAGAATCTTGAACCCATTATTTGGGTTTCAAGGGAATGAAGGTTTTTTTTCTATTTGTATTTTCCTTATAATTTTCTCTGTCTTTTCCCAGTCTTTTCCTGACTAGATTTGTTAATATTTTTCTTCCTTACTCCACTCGCCAAGCCCCGTTTCAATTTTTTATTAATGAGAAAGCAACAGTTTACCGTTGCAACTTGGCTCCTCAAGAAAATTAGTTGAACATTTTCTCGATTGCACAAGGGAGGGCAATACTCAATTGGTTTCTTATCATCCACACAAAACTTTTATTGGGTTCCAAGCTGGTATTCAGAAAATAAAGGCAAATAAAATAAATCAAGGACCTACTCGGTAACTATTTACAAAAATAAAAAATTTAAAAATTAAAATAAACTTCCTTAACGTCTGCTGGAATAGGGATTCGGGATCGCGATTCTGATGAACGGTAGATGGTAAAATCAGAAGTAGGTATATCAGATGGGATGCTGATGACCCCAATTGTAGAGATGCTCTGGTGAAGAGTTGAAGAGAGCCTGGTGTCCACGGAAACGTGGATTGTGACGTCATGAGAGCGGAGTGATCATTCATGATGTATCATGCTAACGATGAATCTTGGGATCAGGGGCCACCAATTTCACTAACCCGCACACAACAAAACATGAACACGATAAATAAAATGAAGTACACTTGGGCGCTAAGAATAGGTATGCATGCAATTTTTTTAATAATAATAAATGGCTTCAGAGACGTGAGTAAAGTTGGAAGAATAAGGAAGAATCGATTATCGTTTTTCCAAAGACCTCGCCATTCTCACCTCCTACGCAATCAGCCTTAACGTTTTTAAGGTAATGACCGCAACCGCTTGGCGGCAAACTACCGCTCGTATGTCACTAGGCTGAGCGGTTCGATGTAACACAAAACTTACCAATGATTTCAACTATCACAATAAATTTGCATCAGATCTAGATGAAATTTTCAAGGATGATGCGGGATAAGCCCTAGATGGTCTGCTGTACGAATAAACAAATAAACGTTCAAACAACAAAATCAATCGATTTGAACACCAAATCAACGAAAAACAAGTATAAAACAATGGAATCGACGTAATAAAAAACACAATTCCAATTCCTAATTAAAAAAATTGAAGTAAAGTTACATTTAAAATGAAAGGGGAAGAAACGACACGGGAGATCTATTAGGATTCACAGCGTGAGGCAATCGGAAATGAAGGAAGATTGTTGTTGCAGCGCAAGAAGTGGTATTGGCTCGATTGTGATCGAACTCTGCTCAATCAGAAACCACCTGTTTGAGTGATGGTGATGGAGTCTGTTCCTCCAAACCACTTGACAGTTAGTTACCCACAGAACTAAGCGTGAACATTATGCTTCATTGAAATGCTGATGATGAAACTCATTTCCTTTATTTTGGCCTCAGAAAAGGCCAAATTACTTTGACCCTCCGTCTCGACTGAAACCAATTAATCCACCTTAGTCATTCTTCATTTCCAAGACCCGACTTACCGCCTCCCTCCTTTGACTTGGGCCATTGATTGCCTTGACCACCTACAAGGGGCAGCACGCGAGCACTTCTCACTCCCACTGCCCCCAGCTGACCGCCTCCCCAACCCTCCGCCTTACAATCCTTTCGCTTTAGTTCTACTCCGGTGCTCCGCCAGATGCCAGCTTCATACTTCGTAATTATACCGAGACCTTCGCCCCCGTAGGGTTTCTTTCGCCAACAAGGACGAATCGTCACTTCATCACGAGGTCTTCAACGGTGTTCATGCTGTTGCTCTAATCGAAGTGCTCCCGAATAAGTTGGATTGCCCACGATATTCATTGGTGAACATTTTAAAACAATGTCAACACCGGACGTTCAAATTGATCAAAAGTCGATCGATGAGACAAATGAAGCGCAACCCGCTGGTGCTGAAGCACCAAAAGAGGAACCTCCTAAGGAGCCCGTTTCAGAACCCCCTAAAGAAGCACTGGCTGCTCAGCCACAGCCGAACAAAGAGCAGCCTTCGCCAAACAAGAAACTGCCTGATGAAGAACAGAAAGCACCAGAGAATGACGAAGGACCACCGAGTACACCTGAAAATGAAAGGCCTCAAAGACCTCAAAGAATCTATCGAGAGGTGGTGGAAGATAGTCGAACCAAGTCTCCATCTCCTTGGACCAATCGCTCTAGGATGAATTCTCCATCCAGAAGGAACGGCCCAGGATCACCCTACAGGTACTCCAGATCGCGTCCGAGCTCCAGGGAACGAGTGTTTCGTCAAAACGAGAGATAGCAGTTAATGAACGCCAGCTGGGGAAACGTCAACAAGGTATAAACAAAAATCATCATTCTCCATTCGGAAGATCAATGTATCAACCTTGGTGTACCAAATAAGAGTAGAACAGTTGGTACTGTTGTTGTTTGTTATTGTTACTGCTACTGCCAATAGGTAGGTGTACGATTGAGCTAAATTAATATTATTACTTTTAAAGAACATTGAATTAAATCATATACACAGCAGTACAATTACAACTACATTCCACTGATCCAAAATTTGTATAAAACCCATCGTGAGTCCAAAACAATATGCATAATGACTAATGTGGCTCATTCGTGAAAGGCCCATATTACACGATTTTAGCAAACGTGAAAGCAATAAGAAATATTTAGTAGATGCCTATGCATAAACATAACTCGGCAGAAATTCTTGACATGTAGGTATGTTAACAGGTTTGTATTCAAATCTTTTGAATCATGCAATCTACTTGACCCCGTTTACGCCACAAAAAGGAACACAACAGTGTCATTACGGCCAGTTTTTTATTTATTTTATTTTTTCATTTTTGGATCCAGTCTTGCTCTATCGTTGAAATGAATCATCCTGGACCATTTTTTACGTCCTAACACCGTATAAGGATGTTAAATACAGCAGGTGAAGTTGAAGTCAGCTTGTTTGGTTTCCGTGTGGCCGTTGAATGTGGACATGGATTTTGTCCTGAATCCCAAGGTTCGCGTGCAGGCGTGATCGACAAGTGCCAAACCCTGTGACTTATCCAGGTTAATGATTCAAATGCGATTGAAAAAAAAGGGAAACAACAACTCGATACGCGAACAAAACGAAGAAAATCTATACCAAACTAGTTTGAGAAGAGATTGCGAAACCCGTATGGAGGAAGGGAATATTTCAATAATTATGTGTGTTCATTACACCTGACCTCATCATTAAACTATTATCGTTTTACTGAATACACTATGTCATGAATTACGTTGATTCCTATCGCATTCAGATGATTCAGGGCTCACGCTTGGATCTAGTATTCAAAATTCGATGTGTAAATTACTTCATGGCTTAGGTTCATTCACGTGCCTATAGAGAAATTATCTTTTCAATTGCATCCTTGCACTCCAAGTTTATCGCCTGAGCCTTAGTTGAGCTTCGGTTAACAGTTGGAAAAAAGGCACGAGGAAACAAATTTCTTGCAAGGGGGTGGAAGATGGCAGTGGCTGAGGTTTGGGAAGATTATCATAATACGAGATTGCAATCTTGGAAAAATAGAGACAAGTAAAATCATAATCCCAAAAATAGTTCTTCCAGCAATAGGCTCTCACTCAGGAGTGATTAATCAATCTGTTCGACGTGTCATTCATCCTTTTGAATAAATTTGAACCCTGAATAAATTTGAGTCATTATGGAAATTGAACAAATAATTACAAGAACCTTGACAATTTCTCGTGTATCAGAAAGCGAGGTTCCTAGTTTTCTCGTACAACGCCGGAATCTACTCCCTGAATGTCTGATCTACGTGAGACCTTGACATGGGATGGAACGCAAAGATATGAAAGAAGATACTTCCCAAGGTCTCACAACGAGCCAAAGTTACCCTCATAAATATGAAAAGCAGTTAATCCAGTCAGTACAGACCGAGGGCCGTTAAGGGAGGAAGTGGGCGCCTTGGAATTCCGTCCCGGCAGCTCGTAAAAACCACTCACGGTTAATCCCTCGGCTCGGGCGAACCTTGGATTTCCGTCCCGGTGCCTAGTGCAAAGTGCGAGCGGACTTTGGGATTCCGCCCCGCTCTCTCTCAGCGTTGATCAGAAGTCTTTGTGAACAGCCAACTTAAACACGTTACTTAGTTTCACGGGTTTAAGTGAAGATCAGGAATGGCTAGTGGTTCCTCCGATAAACCTCCCCCAATCAACTGATTAGTACCATATAGATTTGTTGGACATATAGATCAAGTGGACGGGGTTGCGGAATAAAAACCTCCCCCAATCAACTGATTAGTACCATATAGATTAGTTGGACATATAGATCAAGTGGACGGGGTTGCGGAATAAAAACCTCCCCCAATCAACTGATTAGTACCATATAGATTAGTTGGACATATAGATCAAGTGGACGGGGTTGCGGAATAAAAACCTCCCCCAATCAACCGATTAGTACCATATAGATTAGTTGGACATATAGATCAAGTGGACGGGGTTGCGGAATAAAAACCTCCCCCAATCAACTGATTAGTACCATATAGATTAGTTGGACATATAGATCAAGTGGACGGGGTTGCGGAATAAAAACCTCCCCCAATCAACTGATTAGTACCATATAGATTAGTTGGACATATAGATCAAGTGGACGGGGTTGCGGAATAAAAACCTCCCCCAATCAACTGATTAGTACCATATAGATTAGTTGGACATATAGATCAAGTGGACGGGGTTGCGGAATAAAAACCTCCCCCAATCAACTGATTAGTACCATATAGATTAGTTGGACATACAGATCAAGTGGACGGAGTTGTGGAATAAAAACCTCCCCCAATCAACTGATTAGTACCATATAGATTAGTTGGACACATAGATCAAGTGGACGGGGTTGCGGAATAAAAACCTCCCCCAATCAACTGATTAGTACCATATAGATTAGTTGGACACATAGATCAAGTGGACGGGGTTGCGGGATAAAAACATCCCCTAATCAACTGATTAGTACCATATACCTAGGGTACTGTCACAACTGGCCTTCCGTGTATATTATATTATTAGTGTATATTATATTATGATATGTTTCACAATATCTGTTTTTTTAACTTTCCTCAGGACGGAGTTCCAAGGTGTCAGTAGGCTGGGTCCAAGTTGTTGGGACGGAATCCCAAGGTGCCAGTGAGCCCCACGCTAATGGTAGGGACGGAATCCCAAGGTTTTCTAAGCCGGCTTAATATTTTAATGAGGTTTCGGGACGGAATTCGTAGCCGCCCGAGGAAGTGACTATCATTAGTCAGACCTCTCTCCCATCTCGCCACTACCGTTGTCATCCATTACCACATTCATTGGGCTCAGGGCGATTCTGGGCAGCCCAAAAGAGCTTTTCGCTACAGTTCTCGTCCGTATTGACTGGCTAACAGGATTACCTGTAGGTACGTTGCACGGGAATTTAGTATTAGTAGATGTTCTATTCATAGAATGAGAAACTTGAGACTTATGCTCTGAGAAGACGTAAGCCATTACCCTTTACCCTTTTCAATATTGCAATGGCCCTGAGTTACGCTAACGCTATCCTTGACAAAAGTTTCATAAGTTTTTCAAGTTTCATTAAAATAGAACAGTCAGTACAGACATTCCTTATATTATAGATTTTCTTTTTTCGATTTTGATTAATGGATGGAAATAAATTCATCATTTCAAAAAAATAATACATACATCATTGATTAAATAGTGACGATCTCTTTGGACGGTGGTACCGACCTATTGAAATGGGTTCAGTACTATCAAGCTCAAAGCAATAGTCAACGTGCTAGTAATAATCCTCACTGTTCGTCTGAATAATTGGCTTAACGATAGTAGAAAAAACTTAATATAACTTGAACATGAAAGCAATATGAGAGTCAATTTAAAAATTGACCTAGATGTAATGGACCCGTTCGTGCTAACCGAAACTAGGGCGTCCATTTCAGCCTAATGTCAACGTAGGTTGGGGAAGGGATTTTAGTTTACGCCTCGTAAAGGTTCACCGTTTTTCCTAATTTGCTTTTCAACTCTGTTGCACGTATATCAACTTTTAGATCTAAAGGGATTCCCTTCAAATATGCCAACGAACTTGATTGTCGAAGCCGATGTTGGTAGGTGTTTTACTAACGCTCTTGATGGTTTGATAAACATATCTTGGCCATATAGGGAGATATCACGGTTTAAAGGGTATCGGGCGTAAGACGTAATAAATTTCTGAGCATATTACTGTGATCTGAATCCTTCCTAATTGTTTTTAAAATGGTTTAGAATTTAATATTTACAAAATAATAGCCCGATTGGCTAAAGTATTAATTTCATCACATAATCCTTTAAAGGTGGGATATTGACATACCTAACTTTAACTATTCATTTCCGTTACAGCATAATGATCTAGACAGAAGGGTGATCTATGCAGGAGACAATAAATCGTTGTAGAAAATCTCAAAAATATGTTCAATAAGGTTACGTTCCCGATCAATTTTTGATTTGGATGTATAAGGGTATGAAGGTCGGAAGGAGGGTCAAGTCTTGCTCAACATCCCAGCAGTACAAATTAGTCGGTACGTGTAACGTGCATGTGTTATGTGTAATACATTTCACATTCCTGTGAAAAGTAACACGACTTTTGATTCATTTGAGATACGAGCAGGGCTTCGACCTTTACTGACCGATGAATCACAAATGCGGTCAAGTCACCGCCTCAATGGGGAAGCAGCATGAGCGTAATCAACCATTTCATTTCCTCTCTTTCTTTATGTCCAAGGGTTTGATGGACAGCTATTTTCTTCCAATTTTTGCCCATCAGTTACGGTAGCGGTGGCCTCCATCAGTCTTTTGGGGGTAGTACGTGATTGCATTCCATTTGCATTTCATTTTACATCGGAGACGTGAAAAGTATAGTGCTCCAATTTTTTCCAGAGTTGTATGTTATTAGTGTGATTATTACCGTTGACTCAAAACCATGGACTCTTTGAGAAATGTTTTATCCATGGCGCATGACCTAATGAGCGAACTTGCAAAACAATCTGCCAACTATCCTTGGAGTATCGGAACTAGTTTTTGTTTTGCAATTCGCCAACATTTGAGCAATGTTTTGTCCAAAAAGTCGTATGCTTCTTATCAGCTTTGTCTACCGCCATCAATTCAACGGAACATGTCACAACTATTGGATACCATAATTATGATATCCAATAATTGTGATAAACCTTGAGGCCGATAATCATGGCGGGCAACAATTTTATTTGTATTTTTGAGATGAAGCTCCAGCGAGCATCCAGTGTGCTTGGCAACTGCGAACAAGCGAGCGAAGCGATGATTGATCATCTATTAAGGGAGATTGGACGATTAGCCAGCTCTGCCTGCATTTCACTTCCAATTTAAGAGAGAGGAACTCGCTGTTAGTATATCACAATCAGCCGATGATGGTTTTCTGATACTACCATCGAGCACTTATTGTGCGCGAACAGCTGGTCCAATGCGCCAGGTAGTCATTACAAAAAATCACAATTAAAATCTATTCTGAATTTTAGTTTTAATAAACTACGTATAACGTCATGTTTAACGTGTTGGGTCGGTATATTCCTTTCTAGTCATGGATAGTGTCAGTAATCTCTCTTATCTGATTTGGAGCAAGCCGGACGAATTTCTAAGACGTTTTAAGAGAATTTTAAAAGGCCTAAGTTCGGCCCACGGAGGACTGATAGATTTTTGGTTTAGTATGTTCAATAATGAACCGTAAGTGTTAGGGGTGAATGTGAGCAATATTTTTCAATTTCACTTATTAGTCTTATATCAATCAGATAGACTGTGGAGTGAGACAAATTACTGGCACGCGTTGCCAATAAGTTTTACTGTCTTCTCTCGTACAATGGGCCCTCGTAGCTAATAATCGCCCGAGAAAGAACTGGGTGAACCCCATGTACTCAGGTTTGACACACGCCTCCCCACAAGTGATCTGCATTAGTGGTCACCAAAATAGGAAGAGTCACCAAAATAAATTATCCGTCAGCAGTAAGAACCTTGAGTGCCGCGGGGCACTTAACGATTCTTGAGAAATGGGGTTCCATAGCGCAAAATCATAAAAATAACAACTTTAGAGCACTAAAAACACGGAATCTTCCGTGAGCAGAAAAAATGCTTCAAAGGTGAGGCAAAGCCTATTTGATTTCGCAATCAACCTAAAAGCTTGAACGTTATCGCCTCGAAGCCTATATTGGCTTACAGGGAGAATCGCTCAGGAATTACCCGGTAAGAGAATGACAAATGGACTCAACGCTTCAAGTTGTAATAGATTTGGGGATGGTTACCAAGCCCCACCCAGAACCACGCCCACTGCGGGTGACCCCTTCCGACTTCTAATGGCGCACTTTCACGATGCTAAATGATGAAAATCGTGAAGTAGATTCTGGTCTCCTCCCTACAACTTGAGGAACAACCGGTTAGAGCCGGTCACTCCGATAGTTTCGTATGCTTATTCAAGTCAAACTTGTACAACCCCTCAATTGAGTTACCAAGAGTACATGACAAATGGCGACGAAAGCATCTCAGGTCTTCAGGGTCCTAGTGAGTAACTGTGGTCAACTGTTACAGTTATATTAAGATTCTTTATTAACTACAGTAGTTAACAAAGAATCTTAATGAAGATTGAACCGTCCCACAAAACACAAAGGCCTCACATCTGAATCACATTCAATCCCGAGAATAATTTAAAAAAAAACCTATGAACATTAAATTACTAGATGTGTGACATATTGCACAACATTACACAACTTGAGCGGTTTGGTGTTGACATTCCAAAATCGAGAATCACCCAAGCAAAATGTTCACGGGATCAGATATTTCGATATCTCAGCAGCATAGGGAGGGTTAAAACAACCAACTTGTATACTATTTCAACACTCTGAGGCCCTACATGACCCAAGTGTGCCAGAATACTCGAAGTTCGTCCTTTCAACATGATTGTTCTTTTGATTTACCACCAACTGGCTTTCCAACCAAAATACCTGAACTGATAATTATAGGAATTCTTCACTTTGCATTTCATCTATTAGTAATACATACGTATATATTATTAAACAAAAATATTATAACTTTTTTTCCAGGTGACATTCTTCAAAAATGGCGACCCATATTTTCCGGGATTGGAGTTTCGATTTCGTCCAGGACGTGACGTTATGTCACTGGAAGGCCTATTGGATAAACTTTCGATTCGCATGGATCTCCCCAGGTAAAGCAGAACTTGAAAATAAATTATAATTAACATGATATCGTTATGTAATCTATTATACAATTATAAGTTAAAATCTGACTAAGGGTTTTCCGAGCCACAGGTTCTTGATGATTTTGAAAAATGAAAACGATGAGTTTTGTAGTACTGTGGAGGGCAACGCACCCCTATCCTGCGGAAGCCCATTAGCTGCAAGATACCATGAGACGAATCGATTTTTTAAACATTATTAAATACCTATTATTTTTCCGCGACTTTGAGGTAAAATGAGGAAAGAATACACCCTCAAAATACGATAAATAGGTTTCAAAATGGTGTTCGATTTTCTCCGTTTACTATGGAACAACTCAATAAACAGAACCATTTGAGATGGAGTAAAATTTACAAGCAAGTTGGCTTGCAGTCCATTCGTATACCTTTTCTATTTTTTCTATTATTTCTATTATTTTCATCATTCTCTTCTTCATTCTTTTCTTCATCATTTTCTTATTTTTATTTCCTATACCTGCCAACCTTTACTTTCACACCACTATCAAGTAGAACGGTTTTCAACGCAAAAGTAAGAGAAAAAAAGAGGGATATATTATTTAGCGTATTTTGCACATGTTGATTTATTTGTATCCTGGTTTCATTTGGACAGAAGCAATTTTTCAGTGTCTAAAATTTGGTCAATAATCCCCTTCGAGTGACCTGGTTTCGGTAATTTGTCTGTCATGTAGACTTCGCGTGGGAACGGCGCAAACGGCTACCACGCCTTCAAGACCGATCCGTTGTGCGGGTTTTTGCATATTCTCGTAGTAACTTTTTGTCCTGTTGGCCGATTGTATTGTGGGGTTACCCATGCAAAACTCGGCAATGTCAATCCACACAACAAAAATTCGATCAACAACCGCTTAATATTCACTTGTGTCTAGCTACGTCTTACCGACATAAACTGGTTATGTTTCAAAGTACGCAACGCCCATCGTAGAATGACCGCTTATCATTTAAATCAGTTTCACGATTTGTATTCGATGCATAATAAAAATACATCGAATGTTATCATTTAATTAAAACTATCATAGGTAGTAATAATTAATCAAACATCACTTTTCCCCCTGACTTACTAAGAAAGAGCCTATTTCGAGGAGAACGTATTATCTTCTGTGAAGGTGACCTCTTTTGTCGAAATGGAGACTCTTTAAGCTAATGAAGAGTTTTCAGAGCCCTACTTACTAAGTGATCAAGTCGTTAGAAGCAGGTATAGATTAGTGCATTTGAGCTAGAAAATGGCTGTGAGTGTATCTGATTACCCATGCGACCCCTCTCCACTCACATTTCAATGTTGATGATATAAACGAAAATAAAAAACCTTATTATCATAACGCAACATTGCCGAACGTTTAGGAATTAAATTTACAAGTAGGTTAATGATAACGGGGCACGACAATATGAAACGGATGAGCTGTTATCTTGAATAAAAGCGAGGCGAACGCAATTTACATGGGGAAGGACGTGGGGAGTGACCTGTTTTTATGAACATAGCCCAAATGAGATGTGGCAAAATTAATTGCTACTTATTACTATACATTTTAGGAAGTCGGTTAAAAAAGAATGTAATAAACTAGCTGGAATTCGATCAACGATTAGGAACAGGGTAGACGGTAAATCAAAATTTGTAGGTTACATGTTGGTGTGTTGTATTAATGACTTTTTCCTCGGCTATTTGAATGAATTGTGAAAAAAAAAAAAATGTTTTTGACATTTTTCTTTGTTACTAGTAGGAGAGTCGGACGGGACTAGGATTTGACAGGTTGTTAAAATGCGCCGAACAATGTAGCTAGGTACCTACTGCTGGATAACTGATGAAATTTATATAAGACGGTGTTTGAAAAACCTCACATATCACCTCCACATATCAGCTCAATTTAATCTATTTTCATATAGATTAGGTCATTTGATGGAAAACACGTATCTTCTGGTGCGAACGGAAGTTACGGTGGGTTCTTGATGAAATCCACTAAGAGCCATTTATGGAGTACAAAAACTACAAAATTACTTGAGTAGATATGGGTATTTCAAGGAGTAAAAATAAAGGAACTGGATATCCTGAAATAGCTTAAATTCCCGATTCATATCGCTTTTATCAATAGATTCTTATTCAAGGTAAGGAAGGTTTAGGAACATTTGTTTCATCCATTGAGATCGATTATCGAAAACATGAAACTTCGGCCGCTTCCGAGAGACGTAGGAATAACCAATTGGTGGCAATAACATTTGTACAAGAAATGAGAAGTTTTGTCGATTGTTATAGGGGAGCACGCTACATATTCACCATGGTAGGGCATCGACTTCATCTACTTGAAGAGCTCGAAGATGGTGCCAACTACGTAGTCTCTTCCTACAAAACATTTAAGGTAACCTTGAAGTTATCCTCTCCACTTTTTTCCATGTTGCATATAAAATTGATTGTTAGAATTTCTCTACTACCAGACCTAGTGGTACACTTATAAATTTCGCTAGTCTGTTGTATCTAGTCAAAGGAGGGAGTTGGGACAATAACGAATGGAAAGATAGCAATCCTGTTATCCATATTGGGTCACTGAACGGACTGAACAGCAAGTACGAGTTCATCATATGACATCTGTGAAAAGGAAAACTTAGATTGTATCGCAAATATTTCCCATTCATTTATATTTCATCTTTGAACGTGAAATCACTCATTTTGAACGGGATTGAAAAAACTTTGATTTCAATGGTTAGGTATTCATAAACAAATATTTTTCTGTGGAATTCAAACGACTTTCTCAAGAAAAGTCACGGAGGAACCAAAGTAAAGACGCTAAAATTTCTATGAGACATCAACGGGCAGGTTACACTCATCAGACCACTTACTGCTCCCGTTGGTTGGAATGGTAAAGCCGGGAACACACCTCTGGACTGCCACGTGCGTTTAGGGAGTTGCAACACTTCTTGTATACACCTGCCCGAAGATGCAAAAACATCACTCCATTCAATTTGAACTTTTGGCCATTTTCGCAATCACCGTTAAATTTGCTATATGATTAGTGTACTTTGATTCTTTAAAAAGTATCAAATCAACAGCAGCTCAAATGTAGACGAATTTGGAAAAATGAAAATTCTGAAAATCTTTAGAACATTACTACTCATCCAAAAAAAATCCTGAAAACTGGCAAATGTTACGATAACCTCTTCATTCAATAAGCTTTTCAATGGTATGGTCAACTTTGACATTATCTTGTTCCTTCGATCGAAAATTCAAGTTGAAATGCAAAAAAGTTAGGCACTTGAAAAGGGGGAGTTCGATCATAGGGTGAAAAAAAGGTAAAAAATGGTTTTGATGCAAAAAGTAACGTGGTTGTTTGAACAGGTGAATACACGAATTGGTAATGTGGTAATTTCGAACCTTAGGCTTATTTACTGTTCAGAATCACTACTCCCTCTGACGACAAAACAACTTTAAATCGCTTAACTGTTTTTGCATTTAAACTGGAATTTTTGATCGAAGGAACAAGATAATCTCAATGTTGACCGTACCGTCGAAAAGCTTTGCCAGTTTTCAGGGTTTTTTAGAAAAGTAGTACATACCTAACGTTTTTATGTTTTTAAGAATTTTTATTTTTTCAAATTCGTCTATGTTTGAGCTGCTGTTATGGTCTTTAGACTGTATTTTTAAAGAATCAAAGTACACTAATCATATAGCAAATTTAACGGTGAATCCGAAAATGTTGTCAAAAGTTAATGATGAATGAAGAAAAGTTGAGAAATTTGAGTTTAAGAGAGAAAAAAACTTGGGTTTTCTGGAAAATCACATCTCGAGAACGGATTGAGATACAAATATGCGGTTGGCAGCATTTCACTCCACTTTTGATGTAGTTTTACGCAAACATTTTTTTGCATCTACGAGCGGATCATCCTGTATAATTTCACCCAAGCACACCTTTTCTCTTGTTGCGGTCAATCAGACCTGCAGAGTTAAGATGCTGCACAAGTTCCATAAGTCATTCAGCACTATAACTTCCCAATTTTCGATGCCGTATTATCTGCCAGAACGCCTTGGCCTGCACTAGTTTTTTGGGGCATGTATTCCATTAACGCTGATGAATGCTGCGAAAAGTACTGGTTGTTAAAATACGGTAATTTTCCTCAAACGTGCCAATTGTCCACGTACAATGTTGCTCTCCCCAAATCCGATTAACACCCTCATCGCAACTTCAAACGCTTTCCTTCAATCTGCAAGCTCATCATTGCTCTCGTCCTTCTTCTTCTTCTTTGTTTCGTTTTAATTTTAGCGGGCTGAAAGCAAGCGACCGATTCACGAAACGCAGGGTGAATTTTTCGGTTGTTCTTTTCTAATATTTGCTGAGGAGACCGCAGTTAAATGTGGGTCAGAAAAAGGCGTGAGCTAGTTGGAATGGGTCGATTGGGGACAACAGGTGGGCGGAAGTGACTTGAATGCCCCCTAGATCATCGATAAGAAACTGGGACGCCTACCCTTAAGAGGGGTGCCAACATCACTCCGGCGACTTTAATGACACTTCGTAGGACCACCAAATTAGAGTTAGGATTATTCCCCACTATCAATGAATTGTACGAATTTCAAATGCTGGGGGCTTGTCCATCCTCCCAATAGTTGAATAGTCAATTATTCAAAATAAAAAACTCCCAAGAGACTGGTTCAATATAATATATTGGATACTATTATATTACTAACGTGACTACTAATACTATTTAGTACGAGGGACGATCAAAAAGTATGAATACAAAACGTTTTGCGCAGCAAGAAAAATTTTGTTTTCGAATGTGGCACACCTGCGTGATGGGCAGGATCATCCTGAACAAAACAAGAGGTCCCGCGTTTAAGTCCAACCGTTAGTTTGCTTTTGAGAGCATTCTGAAATCGATACCCCCTATCTACAACCACTTACCGACTGTGGAGAACCTAACTTAAATGGAAATTTTGGGAAAAATGGCTTTTTGACATTTTATGTCTTTACTATGGCACATAAATGAAAAATCGTTACGCGGAGTGTGTTACGCGGAGTGCGTTACGCGGAGTGTGTTACGCGGGGTGTGTTACGCAGAGTGTGTTACGCGGAGATTCCCTAATGATCCTTGAGGGACTTCTGAACACAACTGGCCGATCCCAGATCAGCTGAGTGGCTCTAGAATCCAGTTTTTTCCCTAATGATCCCACGATTCTGAGATTTGGTATGTGGGCCCTTGAGGGACTTCTGAACACAACTGACCGATCCCAGATCAGCTGAGTGGCTCTAGAATCCAGTTTTTTCCCTAATGATCCCACGATTCTGAGATTTGGTATGTGGGCCCTTGAGGGACTTCTGAACATAACTGACCGATCCCAGATCAGCTGAGTGGCTCTAGAATCCAGTTTTTTCCCTAATGATCCCACGATTCTGAGATTTGGTATGTGGGCCCTTGAGGGACTTCTGAACACAACTGACCGATCCCAGATCAGCTGAGTGGCTCTAGAATCCAGTTTTTTCCCTAATGATCCCACGATTCTGAGATTTGGTATGTGGGCCCTTGAGGGACTTCTGAACATAACTGACCGATCCCAGATCAGCTGAGTGGCTCTAGAATCCAGTTTTTTGCAATCCACAAACAAAAGTACAATACGGGGTTTTATAGGAAGGGGAAAGGGGGCGCAAAGACATAAAATGGTTGCGTACTTGGATGAAAGCTGTATCCACCGTATGAGTTGTTTGTTAAGGGCCTGCAGGACCTGGGTTTTTCTACTTTCTTTTTCTTTGGTCGATTCCAATGGTTCATTATCGAAGATTTTACCTATTTCAATAAATCATTATCGTGTCTTCCATCTGTTAAAATATGAAAACCCGAAATGGCGTTGTGAGTTTCAAACTTTCAATTCGATCTCCTGTAAAGTTAGCTCCGAGCCATTTAAGTGGTTTTCCGCAGCGTCGCGCGTGAGGAGTGGTTTTCGGGAGCGCGTTCACCTCCAACCCCTCGCCGGCCCGATGCTGTGTGCGCGAAGTGGTTCGCATTCTTTTTACTAAAGGTGAAAAACCATCGCCAGCTTGTTTCTGTTTATTGAGAGGAGGTAATGAACCGCAATGAACCGCTGTGGTGACTCCCGAGATCGTGGAAGCAATAAACGATTTGATTAGTAAGGGTCCCCGACGAAGAGATGTGGACATTTATGATCATGTTCCTGATCTCTTTTATGGAACTTTGCTGAACATTATTTCAGAAACCCTTGGTTATCGCAAAACTCGAGTTCGGGAGTCACCACAGACGGACGACCACTTCTTTTTCCGTCATGAACATCATTTCTCCTACACCATCCCCCTACACCATTTGGCACCATTTGCATTACCTCCTCCCCATAAACAGAAACAAGCTGGCGATGGATTTCTGCTGGTTTTTCACCTTTAGCAAAGAGAAAGCGAACCACTACGCGCACACAGCAGGAGGTGGCGGGAACGTACACGGACGCGCACATTTCAAAATGCTCTCAAACGCAAACTAACAGTCGGACTTAAACCTTTGTTCCACGAACGTAAGATCTTCTGACACTGTTTTTCTTGCTTAATAATGAACAGGCAAGAAAAATTAATAATGGATTAATAATGAATTAATAATGAAAATTAATAATGAATTGACAATTTATAATGAATTGAATATTGATAATGAATTAATGAATAAGCCTAATCGGATTTTCGTCGTTTGCATTTCGAGATACACGCTGATAGTGATTAATAAAAGTCGCTCATTTTCAACGTTCGCCACCGAATCAGGAGAGCTCTTTCCCCTTTCGAACGTCTGGTGCGTATTGGGCTTGTAAAGGGTTTGGGAGCTGTAGTATTGAATGCTTCGGTTCTTACGGATTCGAGAGTTGGGCGACAGCACTTGTCGCTAAGTGAAATATTTCATCTGGCTAAATTCCCAATAGGCCGGAATTATGTCGCCTGACTCCCTTCCGACAATGAAATCGCAAAACCCCCAAAGAATTCACTTTCAACCAATGAAATATATGAAAAATTAAGGAAATCATGAAAAGGTCCATAAAAGTTCAATTCTAACAACAGGAAATTATAGAAACTCCCCGATAGAACTACTTTCAGCCCAATTATGAAAAAATCGGGAAGACGTCAAATGCAATGAAATAGAAACGTTGAGAACCATGAAAGCTCATTTGATGAATAAGTGATGGAGCCCTGCGTATTTTGAGTCAATTCCAAGAAAATATGGCAAATTGAAAGAGAGAAGGACTTTTAAACACTTCAAACACAAATTTGAACATCTCTTGCCCATCGAGCTTTCTGAACTCGTTTTTATCGTTAAAATAGTTGGTAATTTTCAGAACCTTCAATTGTCACCTTAATTGCCTTGAACACCAGTTGTTGAAATATGCAATCCGAATACAGTTCCGAATGGAGACTAACCGACTGGGAGGAAGAGAGGCTATTAGTTTTCTCCCGTTATAATTGTTCCCTTATAATTATTTGTTTAAGCATTTTATATCAAACCAAAGGGTACGCTACAGAACCCTAGCGATGGATGTTCGAAGCAATCCGTTCGTTGTAGTTCACCACCTGTCCACTAGACGGTACTCCTACCTTCCGAAAGGCTGAATGGAAGCCACGAAGGAACACTGGCCTACAACAACCCTCACAACAATCCTCGTCCTCTTCACGTATAAGCAATATCCTCCAGTAAAGCATAAAATATGCATCCCTCAAAGAACTCATCGAGAAAATTTGTAAAACATGAAACGCTCCAAATTCTTCCACAACAGTTTCATTTCATACAGGTCTCTTTTACCATAGAACCATTTTGTGTCATGAAAATTGGCTGGAAGTTTTACTGTTTGATTCAAGCTCAAGTTATGCTATTTTATCGGTTATGCCTTTCAGTCCTCACAGTGAACGAATGCACGTTCTGGATAGTCCCGAAGAATAGCCTAAATCAATATGCGATGCCTTTTTGAAAATGCCAGTTCTTATTATTCATGGGTCGTGAAAAGTTTCAAGGAACCCATGAGAGGAGGAGGGAGGAGTTTCATGGGAGGTTCCTAGGACTTTCATAGGTCTCAGTGCATTCTACTAGTAAACAGCACATTATGAACGGACGGATTTGTTTATCCGATATGTTGAAACGTAAATTACCTTTTTAGAACCGTGGAGTCATTCCATAATAATATTATTATAGTCGGTGTCATGAATAGGACTGACTATTGTCAGTGTATTCCATTCCTAAGCAGCACCATAAATGAAATTATTGTTGTATGAGCTCTCATGCATGATTTAGAGATTCTTACGCCAATTCCGAACAACTGCCAATGTAATTGTTATTCAATTATTTCGGCTTTAAACTTTGGTTTTAAAATTATTGAAGTAAACAATAGAAATTGTCAGATGTCATGATCCAATTTGGTCATTGTACAGACCTTGTACAGTTTGGAAAATTATAGAACGAGAAAAGAAAAATTGCGTTATTAACCGTCGCTCTTTATGTAGTCCAGAGTGGCAGGCTCGAAGGTCGAGGGTATGTGGCCGTTTGTGGCGTGATAATTACAAAACCTTTCGCATGGATTTTGTTCCCTCGCTCGGACACGCCAGGGTAGAACTACCCAAAGAAAGGGCGGGCGTACCACCGGCCGATTTCGTCCCTGAAGAGAATTAATGTTATTCAAGGCAATGAAAAAGGCCTTAGTCCTCCTACAGTCTTGGCTCGGTTTGCATCTCGTCTTTGTTATGAAGGAGGGAAAGGATCCCAAGGTAAGTCTGCAGGGCAAACTTCGTGTATAAAAATGTTATGAATCCCCAGCTTTCTCCGTTTCAAATATAAACAATTTGAAGGTCGTTTCTTCGTGTATTTCTGTCTTACTTATTCAGCCTTGAATGACGATGTAACCCAGATACATTTTCTAGAATACGACAAGGCACTTGAGTTATCAGTCTCTATAGGGACAGTTCCAGACTAGAATGCGCAGACCAAAGTCTCTACAGGTAATCTATCTGTAATATTGCATCAAACACTTAACATTCAGGCTATAATTATATCTCTCTGTCATTTGGGCTGATCACTCCAACTTCGTTACCATAATATTCATATTATAAAAAAAAGTAAGAAGTAAAGTAAACGCCATTTCAGGCGTGATAATTGAAAAAAGTTGGGGTAGAGAAGAGTGAAACTTGTGAATCCTTATGTGAGTTCATGCTTTCTAACATTTTATACATTGTATGATGCTAAATTATTTTACAATTAAGAAAAGACTTGGTCAACGAATTGAGAAAATTGTTAGAAACCATGAACTCACATAAGGATTCAATACAATTTTCACCTTCTCTACCCCAACTGTTTTCAATATTCACGCCTGAAATGGCGTTTATATGAAATATAGTCCAGGAGCCTTGTAGATTCTGCCTGGAATAAATTCCAAAGATATTGAAACTTTGAGGGATTGTTTGGAGATGGTCGGTATGTTTGCGGGGGGGGGGGGGGTCGAAAGTTTCGTACGTTTTTCAGTTTTTCACGTATAACTTGAAGAGTACGCATTCTTCAGCAAATGTCACTTGTCTTAATCCCGCGTCGGATGGTGTTTCGAACGTTGGAATCAGTGAGGCCGTTCAGTCGCAATTGTCTGTCAAAGATAGGTGACTTCGACCAACTTCGCTAAAAAGTTGTCAACCCTCAACTTCTAACGCCTGTAGGTGGAGAATGGCTGCTCGGATTGAAAAATGCCATGAAGCCAAAGTTGGAGGATACCTGATTCTGTATGAGATAAGTTTTGAAATTTGAAGTTCGCTCGCTCCAGTGCTGAGATACGGATTGTAACCCAGAAATGGTCGTAGCGCCAAATTTCCGCCTTAGTTACACTTACATCCATTGCAATAATTAATTTTGATGATTATCAACGCAGTCAAGTCTTCAATCATGAAGAGAGACTGATCAAATATATGTTGAGGGTACCTACTTCAAACCAGTGGGCGGGTGATAAGGAGGGGGGTGTGGTGGAGAATAAAGGTATTGAGGAGGGAGTTGAGGGGGATACATAATACGTCTACATAGATATGTGTGTAAATATAATATATTATATTATATTAGAGATTGTTTGGGGATGGTACAGGGTATATATTATATACCCTGTACCATCCCTAAACAATCTCAAACATTTTCGTTAACTTAGGAATTGGGGCCAGAACTCCACGATTTTTTTTACAAGGCTCCTGGACTAAAGCGGAAATTTGGCACTACGATTTTCAGCACTAGAGTGAGCGAATTTCAAATTTCAAAACGCCTATGATACACAATCAGATGTTCTATAACTGGTCAATCAGAGCAGTCATTCTTGACCTACAGGCGTTAGAAGTTGAGGCACACAAGAAAATCTTGTGGAATTATTGTGAATAATTCGTTTGAGCGCTCCAACTGCAAAATACTCGTATATAATGAGCTCATAGGTGAAGGCGTGATCTCAAGCAATGAATATAAAATTACTCTAAATTTATAGATGGGGGTAATGGAGGGGTCAAAGCCGTAAACCGTGCGATTTTCTACATCATTTTGTGATCCCAATCTTCACTGAGTTGTTTGTGATAGTCGTTTTGTCGTTAAACTCATAAATTGACCTAATATATAAATCCATAGTAAACCCCAACGCTTAGGCGCTGATATGGAAGGTTCAACTATCCCACCAAATGACCAGCAACGAAAAGGGTTTGTTGGATAGTAAGGGCTCGTTGTATCTGACTCAGGCCTGACTAGGTATACCTAGTCAGACATACCTATTAGGTATACCTATTATAATAGGCGGTATTGTTCTTCACCCTGTTAGGAATAAGTGGTCAGGTCGATAAGATCCTACCCGTTTTATTTGAATGAATTGCACAATGTGATCTCAGGTAAATAACAAAGTCATATTTGAGCTTCTCACTTATAAATGTGACGCAAGAAGGTAGATCCGAGCCAAAAATTCCGAGACGTTAACAGGATTGTTAAGGACATGATTATGAAGCTTCCTGACGCTATAGCTGGCAATGACTTCCATTAAAAGTTTTTGTAAGCAGTGTTGTTCTGACAAGTAAGAGGTTGTTGTATCAATGGATTGGATTGTTGGGGCCTAACAACTTGTTTCTTACCCACCAGGGAGAGCATCTCAATTATTCTTTTCTACTAAATACCTGTATAATAAACCATATTATGGTTTATTTCTCTGCTTTATTCCCACTTATTAAATCTCAAATCATGGTACAAACATGTAAATAAAAATAGTTTGAAAAAAAAACTTGAGTGTGGTTTGGAAAATTTTGAAATCGGTATGGAAGTCTTGAATTTGGTTTGAAAAATCTTGAATTTGGTTTCGAAAATCTTGAATTTGACTTAGAAATGCTATATATAACCAAAATAATGAAACGACAAAAATAACATAGAAATAACAAGAATAACAAAAAATTGTGGTTAAACCTTCCTGAACCTGCATGAATTCCATCACTTGTGTAAGCAATAGGGTATAAAGATCGGTTGGTTATTTAATTCCTGGCTGTATTTTCTGAGCACGCGACCTGAACTCAACCGCACTTTCATCGTAAATCACGCAATACCTCCTGAAATGCTTAAAATCCTGTCAATGCGTCTCTGGCCCGTAAAATTGGAGTCGAGAGTGAATTGAATCACGGAACTACATGTAAGTGTCAGTTATCATTTGGGCACACTATATCATCAAGAAGAAAGGGGGGGGGGGAGTTATTTTGAGCAACGGTAAGTTAGGCATTTTAATTTTCATCTTTGACATCTAATAATTATCTTTAGGAGCTGGACAACAACAAGAATGGTCACGACATGGTTCTGGTAAATCAAGTTAATTATCGAGAAACCATTAAAACCAACTTCTCACGGGAAAGAGATTAAAGGCCATTTTCATCAGGTAAACCAATCCTTTTACCTACCATGGTATTTTCTCACTGCATTGAGTGTTCGTAGAAACACGAAGACCACTAATACCTCCAATTACCACTTCCAGCCCGTGCTGAGGGTAAATGCCGAATTCACTCTGTGAAGTTGGTCGTGCTGTGAGATGTATAGTTACCTTCGCATTTAGGAACTGAAGGAACTGCCCGATATGAATAAGATGCATTGTCTTCTCCGGGCAAACAAAGGATTCGGAGAAAACATTTTCATAGTAATTAGTAAAATTTCACGGCTGAAAAAAAGTCGGTAAAATTTTATTCGATCTCAAGTTCGGGGATTTTTCGTTATCCTTATAACAATTATACGACTGGAATGTAGAAAATTGCGTGTCAGTCTTCTACTCAAGGAAGTTACCGTTCGAACGTCTTCCTACAATTTTTGGTTTACACTGACTGAGAACTAACTCTCTCGGGCTCGCAGGCTCCTTATATAGACTTGATGTGCTGTGTCAGGAGTTAGGATCGTGGGAAAGGATTACAGTGCTGATACATCAGGTTAATAGTACATACGTAACTTACATAATATATTATATGTATGTAGGTATACAGCATTCTATTACAAATACAGGGTGTAACGCCACCTCCCCTACGTGTTCTACATTCAATTTCAGACCGAAATTGTCTCGTGGACTTTTTTTTTATCCACTCGAAATCAAACAGGAGATTTTGACAAAATGCACTTTTCAGACTCCATTTTCACTCCATAGTTCCATCTAAAGAAGAATTTTTTTAGGCACCAAAGAGACAGAAAATTTAACGCTCCTTCTAATGGTATCCTCAAATCTAAATTTCAGTGCAAATTAAGGGAGTTATGGCAATGTTGAAGTAAGGTCGAAACCACGAAAAAATCATGCAAGTGAAAAATGTCGGATTTTGAGTGGATTTAAAAAAAAATCTTAGAGACACTTTTGGTCCGAAATTAAATATCAGTTGAAATTGTAGGGGTTGTTCGTATGGAAAAAGTTTTCTTTCGAAAAAATTCAAGGAATGTACCGCGAATATGTGAAGGTGGTGGGTAATTGTTGAGAGGAGAATATTATGCTCGGTCATTCCGGTTAGAATATTGCTCCCATTAAAATGAATATATTATTTGACAATAATAACTGACGGGCCCTTGGCCTCACGCACGTTGGCAGAAACGTCACGCGACGGGTGGAAAATCGCCCTTGAGATCGGAAGTTATTGTAGTTAGTAAGTAATTGAAATGATTTGGTAGGGTAGGAGTCTGAGTAGAAACGTGAAGAACCTTGGAGAAGTGGAAACGGGGAGTGCCAAAGGACAAGACCGAGCTGATCAAACCCCTTCCACCCGCACCATCATTAAGGGTCTGTTTTAAATAAGAAGGGTAACCACAAGGCGATGCAAACTGTTTAGCTGAATGGTGGAAGGAGGGACGTTGAATATTAAAGAGGGCGTACTGTACTGGGCATGCTACGACCTTGAACGTGGAAAGTCTCCACCCGCCTTGGTCTCTCAGGACCTTGGCTGAGGGCTTGGAAGGGCGGACTTCTCAGTTGGTGCTCTGTGGCGGCTCTAGAATGGGAGAGGATCCCGCCTTTACCCTCATTTCCCGTCCGGTCATCTTCGTGAACGCTGATTACGATTACTACCAGGTAACCAATAAACAGTCCGAGTCATCCTGAAACTCCCATCGACTTGTGCACAACAATGCAACTAAACACTGATTAGAAATGGAAGTAGGAACATAATAAGAAAACATTACAATCACTCAATAGGCGTCAACATTTCTATAACACACTTCACAACACTTAGGTTTTTGTGAGGTGTGACGAACGGCTTTTATGACATTCCACGACGGTGTATCGATTAACCGGGCAATATTTTCAGCTGGAATTGGATGATAGAGCCAATTTTAGTTTTCAATCAGGGAATCCAGACTCCACGAACCCTTTCCTCATACAGCACATAGTTACCATTCTCCAGTTAGGTATTGAATTTTCCTACTTAACGTATCTTGTTAAATCATTTTGGGGCCTGAGTTGAGCTGTGGGGTACGTATATTACTGGACAAACTGGCAAACAAAACTAGTTCAGTCCGAATCACAAAATTACTGCCCTATGGGACCATCGGTTTTCTGCAACTCAACTTTTCAATTATTAACGATTTTTCGATTTCAACTATTCCATTTGCAATTCCTTTTTTGGTGAAATTATAGATTTACTCAAAAACATATTCACATAGAAATGGGGATGAATTGCACCCCTTCTTCCATACTGTCGGAACTTCCACTCCTGCCCTTATTTAATAATAATAAATTACTTTAATAAATTTACTTTTGCCATTCATGAGTAGACAAAACTAGTTGAGTTATTTACCTACCTACCTAGTTGAATATGATTATTTTACCATACTTGGGACAATCATATTCTAAAGCTATCATATTCGCTTTAAACTCGCTTGCGGGTTCATGCTCAACGGTTGAAATATATTTAAAGTTGGTTCGGTTGATTCTGGTTTCATATCAGAACATGAAGATTAGGAGTATATTTACATAAAAGCTGTAGGCTTTGAACCCAGGTTAGATGAGACCTCTAAAAAACTTCACAATGTCCTCCAATTTCCATTGGGGTTTTCAAAGTAACGCACCTATGATTTCTGGAATCCCATGCAAATACATGATTTGCAGCATCACAGTTTGTCCAAGTGGACTTGTTAGTCCCGTTCTAACTTGAAATAGATACATTCCAAATTTTCAAGTGCTCGAGACGTCTAGCTTATACAAGCAGGTTCCTCAGTCATCGAATGGTAGGTACAAGTAGTTGCTTCCTAGTATTGAGTAGTGTAACGTAGTAAGAGTACCATCGAATCTTGCGCCACTGCTTTGCTATTAGTCAATCTCCTCGCCGATATTCAGTTAAGGGGTCAACAAATTAAGTTATCAGTATGAATCCAAGTACATTGTCACAATCAAATACCGCACCATACCGTCCACAACCTAATTTTCTACTTTCTATAAAGTCCTTAGACCACACTTATAAAAGATATGATTAAAACTACTAAAAGATAAATACATATCGCACCTCAAGAATAGGAGTGTGACAAGTCAAAAATCCTAAATGTTGGGAAAACGCATTTGAAGTTTTGGGTCCCAAATATTGCTGAAAAAGGGCGTTACTTTTTTTTTTTTTTTTTTTTTTTTTTTTTTTAGAGAAGTGGCTGTTTCTAGGAAAGTCTGGCCACCTTCTCCATCAACAACTTGAAAAAATTCTGGATAATTCTGTTGGATAAATTGAGGGAAGTTTTTAGTGGTTACATTACTATCTTGGATTTTTGATATTCATTTCCAATGATGTTTCCTGATTGTTTACCCTTTTTTGCACGTTTCAACTCGCAAATTTGCAAAACGTCATTCCAGCACCAACAATAGCAATGCAGGCAAGTATTATATATTTATATATGTGTCACTACGGACGATAACTCTCGATAGAATTGAGATAAAAAGTTGAAGTTTGCACAAAAAATCCTTCTTGGCAATCGAAAGGCTGATTTCGTAGATGGGCAGACTCGGGCTACTCTCAGGGGGGGGGGGTTTAGGGGGGAAAATTAACCAAAAAATTCCCATTTTAAAGGTTTTTTTTTAAATGTTGAACACGATGGTGAATATATTATATTCTTGTAGGGATCGTCAAGATCTGTCTGCCTATGAGTATAACTCGAAAATCGGATTCGACTTGTCACACTTCTATTCTTGAGGTGCGTATATCTTATTATGATATACTTACATTTATATAGAACTTACTTATACTTAAATTAGTAAATTGATCACTCTCTTATTTTAAAAACTAATAATGATACCAGATAGCAGTATTGTATTGATAAATTAAGATGTCAAAATTACAATTACAAAAGTTGTAATTATGCAGAGACTATAACATAGTATTTTTATTATAACATTATAAATATAATATTATTATATCGTCACTCTTCCGCATCGAATATCTAATACATACAACTCATCGATGAATGGCGTGTAACAATTCATCTGACTCAAATCAATATGAAGTGATTTGTTCTCAACACGACTGCAATTCGAAATAGTGTGATTTATATCGAGCGGGGTCCTTGCCTCCATTACAGCCAAGAAAAATGTGGTTACGTTTTCCCGTTCGGGCTTCAAATTTAAATAATGAACCGGCCCTGGATGGGCTACACGCCATGTAGCGCTACAAACATTGCAAGGTTATACGTCAATCGGAGTTTTGTGTTTCCTATTGGACTATCATTCCTTCAAAAATCCCTCACGTAACGACTGGAATTTCCGCCGGAGAATTAGAAGCGTACAGTTTTGTTCAATTGGGATCAATAATCAGGTGGATATATCGCTTTTAGGTACAACGATTTTCGAAAATAACATTGCCGAACGGAGGTTTAATGCGGAGGTTTTAGAGATGGGCTCGATGCTACGGAGTTATGCAGACTGATGGTCCTACAATCCAACTCCTCAGCTCGATACATCTCCATAAACAGACACAATCCCTAACGTATTTTCCTGAATACTATACTCCAGTACAATCATAGAGGTAACTTGTTGCGAACTGAAGTACCTACCTAGTTTCACGCAATATTTTTCCTTATCCCTTGATTTTACAAAACTTGACTCATCAGTTACTTGATAATTGTAAGTCTTCAGGGAAAGCGTATATTTTTGCCTGGGCGGCGAAGTTATTCAATCCCTGGACAGCTAGCTAGGAGTTACACCGGAGTTGATGAGCTTTCAAGGTGGGGGAAAAGAAGTCAGGGGCATAAGTGTGAATTCCTCCCTGAATTTCAAAAGCGATTCCGACCAAGTGATTCTCGACTCTACTCCCACTTCTTGAAATCAATTCGAAATTCTTTGATATTCTGTAGAACAGTCAACACAATCGGGCAGCATCAGTACCGTTAACTGTCAAGGCCTGATTTGAACGGCGGGAATACATGTACCTATCTACACACCTAAACGAAACCAACAAAACAACTTCATGGCAGCTTCCGACGATGTGGCAGCATCTAAGCTCGCATAATAACCTGCATTTTGTTGTTACCAGAACGCCAGTTACGGTATAAAGAAGAACGGTTCCTGGTACGCCGGCCCTACTTCTGGCTGGAAGACGCCAACCTCTCGGAAACAAAGCCTGGTGGATGGTGAACCGCTGAATTCAGCACCGAACTCTAAACCCAGTTCTGGAAGAGTCATCCGAATCATCAATAACCTTGATCATACGATACAAGTAAGGACAGGTCATTCGTGTACAGGAGATCTGGGTGACTCGCGGCTGCCTTACAGTAAATTTCATTACCAACGCTTTCATCAGGGTTGCATGTTCAGCTGCTATCTAGAATTGTTTAAACAAAATCAGTCGTCCATGCTTCATCCCTCTTGAGGCGTCCATCGAAAGAAAGTAGCTACTAACTTCATCTCATAGATCCAAGAAAAGAAGGTAAAACGTCAAAAGGTGCAATCTGCGAGCTACGAGTATGACTACACTGGAATGTGCTACGTCAATAATAAGCTTTTTGAATAAATGCACGCCCTCATTACTCTATTCACAATGCATTATGTTTATACAAGCCTAAAAATAAAAAGTATGTTACACTGTAAGTACCTACTTGGCCATTCAAGGAAAGAACATGGTTGAACTATTGGATATATCCAGTAAACCTCAAAGAAATTGAACAATTTCCAACAAATTTTGTTTACTAAAACTTGAAGTGCATGTTTTTCGTATTGTTCACTGCATTTGATTACTTCTTATTGTAAACCTGGAACAAGTTCATTTCCTATGTACCTATTTGCTTGTTGCATCCTTATACCCATTTGGTTATACGATTGAATGAATCTATAGGTACGAGTACCTACTCTTTCGACTTTAGTTACTGTGTGTCATATCGATGTTACCTGTTGATGCTTCTTTTTTAATGTTAAGATACGTATTATGCGATACAGTTACTGTGTTTACAGACACCATTACAGATTTTGTTACTGGCACCTTAATCACTTGAAGGGGTTGATTAATTCATATTAATTTAACCAATTTAGCATTTATCAAGCTAGAGTGGGTAACTACTGTCCCTTGCTGATTCCTATAATTACTTTTCATATTCTGAAACGCATACATTTTTCCCAAGTGCCGCGTTTTGCTGAATCTCAGGACAGCACAACCTTTCGAAGAAGTCGTCGAGGATCTCGGACAAGTTCTTAAGATGAACGGAGCCAGAAGGATGTACACAGTTGCAGGGCAGGAAGTAAGTATTTCAATCGTGCCCAACAGATAACACCGACAAGTAGGTTCTCTCCGTAATATTTAGAGAGCAATGGAAGAATTTAAATTATTCAACCGGGGGTAAGATAGCCTCCAATAGTTTTTCATGATTAAAGTTGGTAGTTCGATCAATGTATTTAGAATAGATTAAAAATACTTATGGGAAAATGTTTTATGTTATTCTACGTTGAGCATTAGATATAGTTCAGCTCAAACCAATTGTCCAGTTCCACATTCGTTCGAATCAACAAAATGTGATTGAAGTGCAAATGACATTGATCATTGAAACCGATTTTAACTTCTCTTTTTTCAAGGAGAAAAATTGCTTGAATGTTGATATTTGTTAGATATTCAAAAATTTTTTTTGGATTTTTTTAATCTCACTTTTTTATTAAAAAATATTAATCCTTGAAGAACAAAATTTAATAACAACACACAAGGTTTTCTCCCGAAAACATCCTTGAGATCAATACACTGAATGGATACTCGACAGAAATACAATGAATTAATGTTCATGCCCGATCCCAGTCATGGAATTTGACCCTTTCAAAATAAGCTCTGTGACCTTTTCAATGGCTCAAACGCAACCAGGTAACCCTTCGTGGTAATGACCTTGCATCGACGGACGGTGACGTCATAGTTGAAGAATGCCTTGAGCCGCATTGATATTCGCAAGTATCTTCCGCTATTGTTCGCCTCAAGATCCTCCCCGAAATCATAATTAATAACTCAAAACCCGACCTCCTCCAGCCCTTTGGCCGCGGCAAAATCTCATTTCGCATTCATGAGATACAACGAATCATCTAATGAGAAGTTCGGGGCAGAGGCCTTGTAAACACGAAGTCCGGCGCATACTCAAGTCCTTGGAAACTTGAAGGCGGGTCAATTTGAATAACTACTGACAGATCCTGAAAGTTGGAGCCCCGCACAGACATTACGCTAAACCACGCGAAAAGTATCGTTCATATGCTAACCGTATTTTAATGTATCACAAATTTAAACATAATACTATAATTCAAATTTGTCACTGATTAGGGGGCATTTAAAAATTCACAATCTGTGAAAAGGGTGGATGATACGCCGTTGTACTAATAATAATAATATTATTATTATTATTAGAACTGCTTATCATCCACCCTCTTCTATATTATCTATACTATAGATATATTATCTATATTAGATATATTATCTATAGGTATTAGATTATTAGATATATTATCTATATTAGATATTTCGAATTATATATTAGATTAGAATTATTATATTAGATATTAGAATTTCCTTCCGAATCTAATTCAAAAATGTAACCTTAAAACTCTTGTTCCGAAAAATGTATCACGTTAGGTGACACACAAACAATAATAATTTAAGATGGGTGGTGGTGAAAAGTGAATGAAGTGAATATTATAAAGCGCCAGGGCTCGATTGAAACATTTTCATGCAGCATGGGCGAAGGACATATTCGATTAGTATTTACTTATTAGGATCCCCTTAAAATCTATTAGTTTTACGTTCAATCACATAGTAGATTTCTACCTGTCACAAAATCTATAAGCAATAAATTAAGTAAATTCGGCAATGTAGTCTTCTTCTCTGTTATTATTTTCATGAGGCATAATTAGATAGAAAAAACATACCTTATAATATACATATTATGTAGTGGAAATGTTCATATTACGAACATTTCCAATTGTACAGTATTCCTTGACAGTGATGGATCCAAAACCATCATACTATGTACATAGAAGCTATTTTTATACCTACTAGGTTTCCAATTAATTTTTATTAATATCACTTCAACTATCTATAGTGAAATTTTGTACAAAATAGTATGTAGATATTAATACGATCAAATCGAAGTGAAAAAAAATCTTGAAACTGTAGATATCTCACGAAGATGTGTGTGCCTGGAGTGACAGCACTAGTTTAAGTCGACCAAAATTGAGTGATTGGATGTTTTTTAAACTTACAACTGTATATTTTTACCTGAAACATTATAAATTATCATCTATTTCATACGTTCAATGTTCTATGGTATACATACTGGATGATGGATTTCCCAGGTTCGGAGTTTCTCGCAGCTAAGAAACGAGTTCTCCGACGTCGATACTTTCTACTTGGGTTCTGGTGCTCTGATGTCGCCATTGAGGAGGAGCAGGTCTCGAGGAGCGATTGCTGGACCCGTTGTTGTGGATGGCACACCGTCAAGGAGAAGAGCGCGATCCAAATCCAGACCCAGAGCTCTGTATCAAGAGGCTGAAGTTGTTCCTGCTGCCACCGGTAAGACGAGAAGACACTGAATATCCAATGTAGGACCATTCAGTTCATTGCGATCTGCAAACGAGCGATTTCGCTTGTAGTTCACTTTGGTATTTGTTTTCTGTAAAATAAAGAATTCCGTTATGGGAGGCGGCACGCTTCAAACGACAGTTGAGCAAATTCAGCACGAAAGATTTGCAACTGAAAAAAAAGGTTTTTAATTTTTGTCTATAAATTCCTGACGCAGGAGCGTGTAAATTCACCGCAACTAAAACACGTTTTCTCATTCTAAGAAAAGTAGAAGGTTGAGTAGATTGATACAATGAATCTACTTCACACGACAAAAGCAATTTGCTGATTGATTAACAGACATTCTTTCAACAGACTACACTCTTCTTGAAGTTCTGAAGGAAGAGCCGATGCGCCTGATGATCAAAGGACTGAGAAGAACGTTCTACCCGCCACTACACCACGCACCTCAAGACAATTCACCTCCCGAGAAAAGACTCGTCCTTGACTGGGTGTATCCTTTCTGTTGTCGTTCGATGTGTTGTTAATTACGTTACGTTATTTATATTACGTTCACCTCTTGATAAAATATTGATGAACAAAGAACCTCATGTACAAAAATTCCATGCATTTTATGAATTCTTTCAATTTATATAAGGAAATTGCGTTTATGCAAGACTGCTGTAAATATTGCAATGTAAACCCTTCTTAAATATCACCTCTCGAGTGAATAACCCACATGTGCGTGTGTTCGCCTACATAATTACGTTGGAATAATCTCAGCCTAATAAATCCTTGACTAATCAATTCAATAGGTATGGGTACAGAGGATACGACTCCAGAAGAAACCTCTGGGTTTTACCAACGGGGGAACTGCTGTACTTCGTAGCGGCAGTGGCCGTGCTGTACGACAGAGACGAAGAAGTCCAAAGACATTACACAGGCCACACTGAAGATATTCAATGGTGATTGAAAATCCTGAGAATCACACTAGTGTTTGAGGCGTGTTGAGAAAACTTGTATAACTTCCACTGTCTATTTCAGCATGGACTTGCACCCAAGCAAAGAACTTGTGGCATCTGGCCAGCGGGCTGGCCGTAGTAGAAAAACACAAGCTCACATACGCATTTGGTCAACGGAAACCCTCCTGACGCTTTACGTTTTCGGCGTTGGGGAGTTCGAGGTCGGCGTGTCTGCGGTCGCCTTTTCACAACTGGTAAAAACACCGACTCAGTATAATAATATTAGGATAGCACAAATATATTATATTGTTATTCTATACCATAAGCAAATATTTTATGTTGAATACACAACAGTGTACGATCAATATGCACAAATTTCATTTTTGATTTGTAGAATGGTGGAAGCTACGTCTTGGCCGTGGACGGTGGTCGAGAACGTATTCTTTCTGTTTGGCAATGGCAATGGGGTCATCTCTTGGGGAAAGTTGCGGTGAGTAGTTAATTAGAAGCTGAGCCCAGTTTTGACGACAAAGAATATTGTTTTGAAAATTCAGCCCAGATTGGATATCAAATTGAAAATGAAACAAATAAAATACAACAATAAGTGGAACCTCATTGTCAGCCTCCTCAACACAAAAATTTGTCATATCCTGATGAAATTATTTTGACTCTAAATAGCCAATAATATTATGTTCTTGTTTCGCTTTGTGGTGCTATTACTTGAAACTATTTTCTAATAGATTAATGGGGGTGAAATAATTGTCTGCATACATTGATGACAAGCTGAGTTGAACTTTCATCACAGTTGTACATATGGTGTGCAGCGCACCAGTAATCAACTTGTATTGGATATGAACAGTAAATCCATCGCAATATGAATCATTGTACATTAAATAATTAATTTTCCAATCATTTTCAGACTCTCCAAGAAGAGTTAACGGGAGCTTCATTCCATCCGCTGGACGACAATCTACTGATAACTCACGGGAAAGGACACCTGACGTTTTGGACTAGACGGAAAGACGGATATTTCGAAAAAACCGATATCATTAAACCAGTAAGATTCGTTCACTATAATTCACTATAATTAGCATACCGATGATAATAATAATGTGGAGCAAGCAGGTGTCTTGAATAATGTATGTAGGGAGTAGGAGAGAATCGAATAACACAATGGTCATATACATCATATTATGATGGTCATATACATACACTTGAGTTGGATGATATGAGGGAAGAACGCCATCACCCGCTTTCATCTCAGTTCAAAGCTTGACTATTGATCATTCGGATGCTGGCACAATCAGCACGTATCAAATGTCTCCTTCCTGCAAACTTCTGCATCTTCCCTCACAATGGAGTTGGTATTGTGGGTAACTGCTGGATGTAACTGTTGGAATAGAAAAATGTCAATAATCTGAAACACGGTAATACTTGAGTAGTTAACTTCAAATAAAATATGTCTACGTCGATTCATCTAAAACCAATAACCACTACATAACAATCAATAAATAATGACCCTAACGAGAGTTTCACAGAGCATTCAATGTGTGATTTTACATTACGAAAGAAATATCAGCTACTTGTGTGAATCATTTGAAATTCGCCAAACATACTGTTATTTTTCAGCCTTCCAGAACGCATGTTACCTGCCTCCAATTTGAACAAGAGGGAGATGTAGTCACAGCAGACGGTGATGGTTTCATCACTATTTACTCGGTCGACTCTGAAGGAGCATATTTCGTAAGAATGGAGTTTGAAGTAAGTGGATAACTATAATTTGCAAATATAAGTGGTTATATTGTCAAATTTTTAACGAATCAACATTAAAATTCGCATTGTTTGTAGGCTCACAATAAAGGCATTAGTTCGTTGATGATGCTGTCTGAAGGAACTCTTCTCTCAGGAGGTGACAAGGATAGGAAGATTGTCGCATGGGATTCCTTGCAGAATTATAAGAAAATCACGGAAACAAAAGTAAAACCTTTTCATGATATCTGTAGTGGTTGTTCCTTAGTTTATATACTCGTACTTCGGTTGAAGTAAGCCAGATTCTAGAAGTTGTAAATACCAAATTCTTGTAACAATATTTCAATTAGGTTGGTCTACCCAATTTAGAAAACAATGTCTTTCGTTTATACAGATTCGTCAAACATTTCTAAGTGGGTAGTTATTGCAATATTCAATTCCCTCTTTATTCTTTTAACAAGATTATTTCAGAATGATAATATCATGTTATCATATTATGATTGATAACTGCATTAAATGCGGTTATTGATACTGTGTCATCTATAAATTGTATTAATAATCAATAATTTCATTTATGCATGACACAATATCAATCATAAAGAGATATGAATTGAAGCCAAGCATAATGGGAATGATTAACAGTCGGGCTTACTTTTAAAGGGGGGGGGGGGCGGGGGGGGGGTCGTGGATTAGCTGCTGCCCACTGGAATTTTTCAATTAAATGTGCGACGAATCACGATGCCTGTACAAACTTGATCACCTAGTGGATAAATATAAGTATACCATTTTATATTATTAATGTGGTTGGAAATGGTATTCCATTTTAATAATTTTATCGCGGTAAAATTCTACAAAATATACCTAAAGATCAAATTATATGTAGCTGCCAGAGACATTTGGAGGAGTAAGGAGCATCTACCCGCAGAGGCCTGGTAGGAACGATGGCAATATTTACGTAGGCACGACCAGGAATAACATTTTGGAAGGTTCGCTGCAGAGAAGATTCAATCAAGTAAGGATACGACTGTACAACTATCTTACTACTACCCATGTATTTTTCTTCTTCTTGGGTCAATTAATACAAATACGCTGAAATGTTTTAGTGTAATTACAAAAGTGGCGAATTATTCGAAAACCACGAACGAAGGAACGAAGGAAATATGTGGTCAAAATGTGCTCCTGAGCCTAGAAATATGATCAGTTGATAGTTTTAATGTTTTGTGTAAGGTTGTTTTCGGTCACGGAAGACAGCTTTGGGGCCTCGCCGTCCACCCTGACGACGAACTCTTTGCAACAGCGGGACACGATAAGATCATCGCACTATGGAAGAAACACAAACTTGTCTGGACTAATCAGGTGAATTCATAGAAACACTGCCGTGGAGTTAGAAACTATCGTATTATTTCAACAGTGCCTATAGTCACTAATGGAATACCAAGTATAAACATTTTTCTTTCACAGACGTCATACGAGTGCGTATCACTGAGTTTCCACCCATTCGGCGTAGCCCTCGCTGCCGGCTCCTCGGAGGGGCATCTGGTAGTTCTCAACACAGAGACAGGAAATATAATAACGACTGTCCGAGTATGCGGATCACCCTTAAACTGCTTGGGCTACAACCCAGGTACGTAGTTACAAGAAGATATAGTGAAATCTGGGGGACACCCCTAGAATCCCAGATTATTAGTTCAGATCAAGGATCAACGCACAATGCTTATTAATGCGCGAAAGTCAACTCACACTTGACACCCACAATGACTTGACATTCACCAGTGAACAACCCCACACCCGAACTACGAGAGAAACACAAGGAAGAACTTTGAAGGACTGGTAACGCAGACGACCACGCTCTTCCCAACCGAATCACACCCGTGAAAACATGTTCCATGTTAAAAATTATTCATTTCACGTAAATTTTACTAACAACGCCATGTCTGCCTCATTTTGTTGAATGCCACATGTATCTAATTTTTTCATTAACTTGCAGCTGGGGATACGCTCGCTATTGGCTCTCAAAACGGCTCCGTTTATCTATTTAGAGTCTCAAGAGATGGATACAATTACAAGAAAATTAATAAAATAAGGTATGACGAACAAAAATTATATACATCAGGTTTTAATATAAGCATCAACACAGAACTTGGTTGGATTGGTAAGAGGTATGACGGTTATGTCAGCTAGGCATAACAAATTACTTAGAAAGTCAGCCTAGCTAGGCATAACAAATTACTTAGAAAGTCAGCCTACACTTCATATAAGTGCTGAAACATTTAGGAGAGAAATTGAGATTTATCTAAGTAAGTACCTGAAGTCTGAAGAGTAACTGTGTGGATTTTTATTATTCCCTGTTTGGATTCTTGTTAAATCGTCAACCAATAAATTTTGAGACGGTGTTTAGCTCTTTTTTCAGGCAGTCTCAAAATTCCATATATTTGACGACAGTCGACACCGACTGCTCCTCCAAGTTCTCTTTTAACAACATTGTATGTTATTTGACATTCTAGAGGAAGCCAACCCCTTACGCAGCTTGACTGGAGTACTGATGGGTCTTATCTCCAGACTGTAACATCTGAGTATGATCTGACGTTCTGTAAGTACTTGAAGACGCTCTTATTGAATTTGGTTATCAGAATACTGAGCACTATCATGCTGTGAATAGCTAATAACCATCTTACCAGATTGATTGAATAACAATAAGCCCTCATAAATGATATAATAATAGCCCATGGACTTACATATGCATGATCTATGGCTGACAAACATTTTCTACTCTCCTTATTGAGAAGATCGATTGAACTGTCAACAGAACGAACAAAAGATTATCAATAGCAGAAGCAATTTATATGAACGGAGTTAACAATGATTAGATATTTATCTTGATAAATCTCGTCAATTAAGTCTACCTTGAATAATAATCGCACTATAAACACAATCCACCTCACGCAGTCGCTACTTTATTCTTTGGAGCACATGAACGATGGACAGGATTTATACGTTTCATGAGAACAAATATTGGTTTTCTTATTTCTGTTATTAGGGGACGTTAAAACTCTATCGACTGAGAAGAGTCCAGTGGCAATGAAGGACGTCAAATGGTATACCCATAACTGCACGGTGGGATTCCTTGTGGGAGGTACGTATAAATTGAATACAAAATATACAAGATGCTGTTGAGAAATGAACTTGAACATTCATCATTAAATAACTGTACCTATTCAAAACTTCGGCGTTTATGTAGTAAACGAGATTTCAATAGAATACATACTAGAATGTTGCATATGGGTCTTGAGACCTACAAGCCAGTAGCTACATCTCGATGTATTTTATGCATGTTTCAGGTATCTGGAACAATAGATATTACCCTATGCAAGCACTAATATCTACGGCTAACCGTTCAGCAGCACATGATCTGTTAGTGGCGGGCGACACTGAAGGATACCTCCGACTATTCAGGTGTCTAACTGCCTAACTAGAATTTATTCGACTATTGTACTTGGTGTATTTGAATAAATATGGTTGTATGTTACGTAACTTAACAATATGACGATAAATGTTATTAATTATTCGATTATGTTCATCGAAGGTACCCGTGCATCTCTCCAAAAGCAGAGTACAACGAAGAAAAGGTATGTAAATAACACATTTACAAGGAAGGAAGGTAAACAGAGTTTATTGCGATCACAAGCTCCACAATAGGGGTTCTGTTTTAGAAGAGAAAGAGGTTCGCTTGTGTATCAGAAATTGATGTTTCATCCGGTAACATAATTTTAGTTTGCTTCTTCTGAAATTCTCATCCTTACTTCGGTCAAGGATTGAATATAGACATTGTCTGCTACAGGTCTACTCCCTTGCGATAGCTGCAGCCAGGTTTCTTCACAACGACAGAAATGTAGTGACCGTGGGAGGAACCGACGCTTCCTTGATGCTCTGGGAAGTGGTGGACGAGTGATCCTCGTTCACCTGGAGGATCATCATTCAGCCCGAAGATGAATACGCCCACGACATCTCAGACGAGATTGAGGACGAATATCTACCTCTTGCTCTACCTCCGGCTATTACATATCTGGACGGCGGAAGCAACTATTCGTCGGAAGAATAGAGCTGGAAACCGCGCGTAAGCTCTACTGGCGTCTTCAATTCCTCTACTCCGTAGAGTCAAATATCAAAACACCATGTCAGACCAGGGCGGTCCCAGAATATTGTCATGTGCCTTTAATAATCACTACTTATGTTACGTACGACATTAAATAGCCCCCGTTTTAAGGTTCATTCTGTAAGTACACACCATGTCTAGAGTGACACGATTATAACATCCGAATCAACGGGAAGAATCTAAGTTACGTTTACCTGCCTCTTGTTACATTGGTCAATTTACTCAAGATTATTGAATGAAATTAATAAGTTCCAGCCATGCAGCATGAATATAAGAGCGAATTTTTGAATAAATAACTGGTTTTATGTTACTATTTGTCGTTTTCGGCATAAAACTGCCTTCTGCCTAAAACCTCTGGAAATTCTGAACCTTTAAAATGATTCTTTTTCTGCGAATTCATGGGAAATCCCCCCCCCCCCCACACACCACAGAACCACCCTTAGAGTGACCGGATTCTGCTCATCTAAGAACTTGGCCTTTCGATTAAGATTTTTATCTCAATTCTATCGTGAGTTATCGTCTGGAATGGCACATACACATCATTTTTGTCTTTTGGCAGTGAATTCAGTATGGTCTGGAACGGATTTTGGTATAAAATGTTTTCAGAAATTTGAGTTTTTAAAATGTTGGACCGAGAACAATTATTGTTGAAGCTGTTATAGCTGCCTTTTCTTCGAAAATTCGCTAAAAACAACTCTTAATTAATCCATCTTTCCAAACAACAACAGTACTAACGCATTAAATCCTTGCCATATAATCGCATCTCAAAATCAAATTAGACCCAGACCCCTCCATTAGTTAAATACCACAGATAGGCCAGTGCAGGACCTCAAACTCCCTGCGAAAAATGATACTTCCAAAATGTTGGAGACTTCTCATATCAAAGTTATGAAATCCAAAAACTAGTGGGTTGAATATTAATGATTTGGGAACCAAAAGAGTTTTTGAGCAAAACAATCCCTCGGAAACAAAACAAACCGATCGTAACGTGAAGGTACCGCTTTGGTGAGCATGATGCATTTCGAGCTGAATAAAGATTCTCCAGATCCTATATGTTCAGAGATTTAAAAACTACAAGATGACCTCAAAAAAATGGCGAAAGTATTTTTTATAACTTGAAATATCAATATAGTGGACATTTATCATTATTAATGTATCGGTGAATCGAGCTTCCTGAATTCCGCTTCGTTCTAATCCTACTTGTATAATCGCTTTTAAATGCTTCCACGAAATCAAAACTGCCTAAGCAACACAATTAAATGAACCAATACTTTTTAGAGCAAATACATAATAATATTGTTTGAAGCTGTTACTGTAAATATTATTATTTATGTTTATTTATAACCTCTTGTACGAACTGTTATGTAAATGAGATTGTACTAGAAACTTACCTCTTACAAAAAAGAATAATATAATAAATTATTGTTACATTCGATTTGGATGTTTTGATCGACCCACAGCAGCAATCAAATAAAATGAGATTCAAGAAAATTTTTCAAGTGATGGAAATGTTATATTTCCATTAGCAATTTAAATATTTAAGAATCGGTTTTCCTGTTTTTGACACATTGCTGAGACGAATCATAATATGTATTAGGTAGTACCTAGTTTTCCATCTTTTTTTTTTTTTTTTTTTTAATAATTAGTTTGGCTTCTTTCAAATAGGTTTTGTTTAAACAAATTTAATTTGGATGATGAGCTAGGGACTTGACATTTTAAACATAGAGAGGATGGATGACAATGCAATATTCACTCGATTTCTTGAAAGTAAAATTGTTTAAATAATGCATATCTGTTGAAACAAATTAAATGTGGATGATGAGCTAGAGGCTTGAAATTTTAAATATAGGTCGTTACCCTCCTAATAATAGGATGGTACACAATGCGAACCGGTCCCTCACTGCAGAATCGGCATCTCATTCTGCTCTCCTAACAAAGTGTGTACAGGGCAGAACTTGTAACGAAGAAGGATCTTCAGACTTCCAATTTCAGACATTGGAAATCTTTCACCCGAACATAAGACTTATACACGGAAAATAATAAATTAAATTAAAAAAAAATTTTTTTTTAATATACCACGTGCCCTTCTAAAATTTTGAGGAAGGATCGTTAGTGGCTATGGATATATTTGGAACACTTGGAGAGAAAAATGTGGGGCGCAGCCAGAAATAATACAAGTAGACAATCCGGATGAATTCACAGCTAATTTCATTGAATTGAAAATGGGATAGGCAATCTACTGGAATTGGCTGTACATTTACTGGCTGCGCCCTACTTTTTCTCTCTCCAAGTATTCCAAGATATCCATAGCCACTAACGATCCTCCCTCGAAATTGTAGAAGGACAATGACATCAAGGACAATACATCAATTAAATTAATGAACTGCAGAATGAATTCAATAAATCCTCTTGGGTTTGCGACCCAAAAGCTATGATGAGGCTTGTTTCCTGAATGGTGGTAGTCCCTACTAGTGATATTGCGATTCTATTAAATTCGATAATGTTGTAGTACTGAATTTGAATATAAACCAGTTCTCTCTCCCAACACACAATGTATACAGTGTATATTAAACAATCAAGAGGGCAACGACCGCCATAGGTATTGCTGGTGTCGTAGAGTGAGTAGAAGGTAGGGTTTCCGCGTTCTCAATAGCCATAGACACAACGAACGGGGAGGGGCAATATCGGGTGGAAACGAACTTCTCCAGAATCTCTCCCCAGTCGTCTTCCAGCTACCATGAGGAATTCGTCGCTACTCGTTCTTCTTCTCGTGTCTCTCGCGACAGTTTCGTTTGTCCTGGTAAGAGTTTTTGAAATAATTTCAAAATATAATTATTATAATGAGAAAGTGTCGAAATATAATTAGCTCAATTAAAATTGATTGAAATATTCCTATACGAATAATGCCAAATACCGAATTGAAAACACTGGTGGTACCAATGCGATGAATCGCCTATAATACTGCAGGGAAACAATTTTCCTACAAACTATAAAGAGTCGATAAATATCATATTACTCGTAGAAGTGTTCTGAATTGGGATTGTCAAAAAAATCATAATAACCTAATATTTTATTTTACTTACCTATCTATCTATTATGCTGCCTACCTACAAGTAATCGCGTAAATTTCGTGGTACCTGAGTTAACGAATTAGGACTAACATCGGATTTTTATAATATGAAGGGGAAAGGGCTTGAAACGCCATCTTAACTTAAGTAGTTGAATAATAATTAAGCATGTAACTGAATCTTTGGATGCATCTATCTTCATAAGGCATAAAAGTAAAGTAATACCTTTCTGGGTGGGAAGGTAGATGGGGCGTCTAGAGCAACGGTTAGCACCCCCTCCCCTTGTTAACGTAAATATATTTGACTTCATCATTTCATCACTCTGAAGTTCAATCATCTAATTTCTGATTATGAGAGCATCCACCTGATTACTGGTTACCCAATACAGCGATGAAGCTCGAATATTAATAATACGACGCTAAGGACATGATAATCATCAAGGCTTCCGGGATTTTGGAAAGTTACTGCACGACTGAGTGTAATCATGACGTCATGAAGAGCCTACGAGCTTATACGATTACCACTATGTTTATCGATTTCACAGTTCTCTGTGTCTCCAGCTTCATTACACAAATACCTACGTTTCTAGGGTCGTTATAACCTACAACTTGGATTCTGAGCAACACACGGGTTATCCAGCGCCTATTCTCATCATAATACGAATCTTCTTTGGCTACTTAATACCTATTATTGAAAATTTGAAGAAAACTTCCTAATTTTTGGAGTTTTTGACAATTGAACGAACCAAACGAGGAAATCTACAAATAAGTATTCGTGTTGACAAACAGTCTGAAGTTATTCGAATAGAAGCCGGTGAACCTGTCTGTTAGAGCAATTGGTACTTCAGCTGATATGATGACTGCACTACTCAATGCTGGATGTAGTTTGAAACGACTCTGTGACGGAAGGCTCGAGGGGCGGAACCGTTCGAAGATTGATGCATTGTAATCCGAGGAGATGACATCTCCATGAGAAGGAAAGAAGACGTTAATGGGGCAACAATCTGCCCGTATCCTCCGTCATGAGATTATTGACCTACGGATCTATCCACACGTGTCTCAAGCGCCAGAAACGTAATATAACATGGTGAATGAATCCACCGTTAAACTTTCGAATTCTTCAAACTACTGTAATTTACATAATCTTTATAGTATTCAATGCCTCCACATTATCAAAATCTAACATTTGTACATTCTATTTACCATTCAGAGAGGTTAATCTTATATAATCTTATCTTGTGGCAGTTAGGTATACTCAGGTAAGCCAGTAACGTTTGTAGGTTGGTAAGAATTTCCGATTCAGCAAGCCTTGACTATAAATCTTGGCGGGCGGGACGCTCCCGCGTCCCTAGATAGTACGTTATTCCCTGTGACTTGGATCAAAATATTTAATACTTGTTTGAATACGCTGTTCCGCAGCATGAATATTGCTTCCGTTGATTCTTCCATGTTGCTGATTGTGAACGAATGTTGTATTACACTCCAGGTGATCTTGAAAAATACTCCGCTTCAAATTTGTATTTAAAAAACTACACCGCTCTATTTAAAGATTCCTTGCAAAATTGACATAAAAACGGCTTACGCCCTTCAAGTTAGCAAGAAAATTACCAAAGGCATAGTTGAGAAAAGAACGAAAAATCTTCGTCATACGACTACTGCCCCCGTGACCTAATGGAATTACCAAGGCTCTACTTTGGCTTCATTTCATCAGCCGAACAAGCTCGAATGTTCCATTGATTTTTCTTCCTCAAATTATGCTTAGATACTCGTAATTATTTCAGCAATTCGCCCGACAACAATTTTCGAACATTGATTTCAAATAGTCAACAGTTAAGTTCAGTAGCACATAACTGGCGCAATCTTATACATGCTTAAGACGCTCTATCGTTTTCTATAACGGTTCATCACCTTGTGTACAGATCGTTCTGCTTTCTAAATCACTATTCTGCTTACAAAATTGATGTCCCAAATGTATGCGTAGTAAATGGGGTAATGAGCTGAAATATTGTTCAAATGGGTGACTGAGCGGGAGGAGGGAGTCAGTAACTAGCTCAGAGATTTTGTATGATTTAGTTATATAAAAGATGAATTACATTTTAATAAGTTATTATTAATTTTTAGTGTTCTGCTATAAATTTCGGCTTTTTACTTTTATCTACCGACGCGTCGGCGATATTTTAGATACGACGAGAATTCGGCATCAAAAAACCATGTCTTGTTTGAATCAGCTTTTTCCCAGTTTGAAACTTGTAATGGAACTTTGCCACTTGTTGTGGTTTTAAAAAAAAATACTCTGAATCAATATTGTTTTTGGGGTAAATGATTCCTTATAAGATTTAGGGGCTCTTGGCATGTCAGGCTAATGAGGTTCCTCCAGCCCAGACGATTTGGTACCGAAAACCGACCTACCTGAAAACCAGTTCTTTCTCCTTTGGGCTTTCGCCCCCTCCTCCCACATCGTGACTGGTTCTCACCCTTTGTTCTCGCTTGGAGATGAAAAATGCTCAATCCAAAAGTCATTGACCGGGAGTGGCTCGCCTGAGGGCCAACACGAACTTGAGCCAGGTTCAGGATCATCACGAACTTTAACTGTACAACGAACAGGTTGTGACTTAATTATAACGACCCTCGAAAACCTCAGCTATACGCGCGTTACAGGACTTTGGCTACAGAATTGAAGGGAAGGTTGAGGCCATCACGAATTTTACGTCAAAAGTCTCATGAATCAGTTAATCAATCAGGTACCAAGTCTAACGGGCAGATAGTAAGACCACAATAATTATTATAATTAACTCTCATTTAAGTGGTAAACGTGTTCGTCAACGGAATCATCATAAGAAGTCAGTACTCGGATAAAGGGGAGAATCTATTACGAATAATATTATTTTGAGCGTTTTTGAGTTTATAGTTTCGAGTTTCAGTACTCGGATAATGGGAAAAATCTTTTAAGAATAATATTATTTGTTTGAGTTTATAGTATAAACTAACGTACGAAGTCAGCTGTATAACCCGGAAAGAACTGGTCAGTTTTCGCGGGGTAATGTCCCTGATTTTGGGAGTGCTTGTATATATTTGAGCTACGCCTTATTCAGTGCTGACCATTAGTCATAAAGCCGGATTTACGCGCTACCGTGTTGCCGGTTTGACAGTAGACCTCGAGGGTCGCCCTCCCAACAAGGAAAATTCTATCGTCTGGTAAAAGGTACAAGAACCAATGAAATTAATGTATGAAGCTCAGTCGGACAACTTCAAAACGTCCAATGAAATAAATATATGTGAATCTCCAGTCTCCGGTAGTTGATACCGGTTTAAAGTATCTCTTTGTATTTCAGGGAGACACAGAACAGTACAAAGTTACCAAGCAAGTCTACTTCGACATTTCAATCGGCGGAGAAGACACGGGGAGAATCGTGATCGGCCTCTTCGGGGATGATGTGCCCAAAACTGTGAACAACTTCTTCACCATTGCTACAAAAGGCGTCATAGGAAAAACGTACGCCGGTTCCAAATTTCACAGGGTCATCAAGAAATTCATGATTCAGGGTAAGGTAACCAGATTTGAAACTAAAAAGCGACGAAATGAAAGTCGTTATAATCTACTTGAGAGGAAGGTGCCCGTTGGAAATAATTCGCAGATGTTTCACATGAAATTACACTTCACAGGTGGTGACATCTTAAATGGCGACGGTACCGGTTCAGTGAGCATTTATGGAAATAAGTTTGAGGATGAAAGCTTTAAATTCAAGCACACAGGCCCTGGTTTCTTGAGTATGGCCAACCGAGGTGAGTAATGCACAACTACTAAATAAGTACCTATTACTCGTATGTACAGCATTTAAATTCAACCAAACAATTCGCTAGACAAGAGAAATCTATAGGAAAGTCCTTCCTATTAACAGTAATTTTTCTAATTTACACATAGTTTTAAGGGATTAGTGTTAAAACCAATTCATGGCACTCCCAAATTCTATTCTAGGCCCCGACTCGAACGGATCACAGTTCTTCATTACGACAATTGCTACACCTTGGTTGGATGGTCATCATGTGATCTTCGGAAAGGTAGAAGCTCATTTACCCACCATTTATTTACCTCATACAGTTAACTACTTATCGAATATCGCAGTAAAGTCTCCTAGTGGACCAAAGCATACGACCAAAACGTAGGTGACCACAGACGGCAGAAGAAGTGAAGTTGAACAGTTATACATATAACTTTGACGTTTGATTTCAAAAGCGATTGTACAGTCTCCTTTTCAAAATAACCATCATTACACGAAGCCATTACACTACTATTATCCAGTAAAAATCCACTGGGGAAGCGAAAGTTGTCAAAGCTGTTAATCAACGTCACTTGGGGACGTGACATCCGAAGAGGTGTGTCCAGCTTTGTAATACTGACAACCTTTTCACACAAAAAAGTTCACTAACACTTCTCTATTATGGTTAACCCTGGTTGTGGAAAGCTCTTTATGTATCGTCCCTAAGATCAGGAAATTACTTCTTTGCGAGAATCTTGTATTCTCATTTAATTGATTTATAAAATGACTAGCCGGTGCGTTGCACGGGTCCACATGCATTATCGCCCTCACAACTGATACTCCCCCCCTCCAATCACTCCCCCAAGGCCTCAAGAGGCTTTGTATCGAATTTCAGCGCTTTAAGATGAACAGGCTGGAAGTTAGCTTTAGTGCGTTCAAGGCACAAAAAGGACGCAAACGGACACAAACAAGGGAATTATCCCTATCAGAAATGAGCTAAAATGGGCAGTAGTTTCGTCACATGCTCCCAGTCACGCCCTGTGGTCTCATGAGGCTGTGAACAAAATTTCAGCGCTCTAAGATGACTGGGAGAGAAGTCACTAAGGAAACTCTTGTTTACGATGTAACGATCTAATATCGACAGGAAACATCCCTGCAACTTGCTGATAACAATGGAGCAATCCATATCAAAATCAGTTCAGCGGTTTGGCCGTCTATAGAGGACAAATAGACAGACAAACTTACAGTTTTATATTTAAGATGGTAATCTGAATCAATTGAACGGTTATGGAAACAAGAGTTAATGGAGACAAAATGACTCCGAAATCCTTGATAATCAGGTAAGCAGGCTAAAGGATTTGAGAATGATAGTGCAATGTTGTGGTGCCAGAAGTAATTGAATACTTGGAAGTCACTACGTCCTATGGCAGGATATAGAGCTCTCATTTTCAATAATTGGTCCAATTATAGGAATTATTCCTATAGTTGGTCCAAGAACTCATCCTTTCTACACCTTTCTTACTCCGTCAGTTACTAAGTATTTGGATAATTCACGTACCTATTTCATTGTATTCACCTTTTTTTTTGTAATTCCTATTTGTACAGGTGATTGAAGGGCAGAGAATAGTCCACACCATAGAAAACCTCAAGACTGACCCCGTGCACAACGCACCGCTTTCCGATGTGATCATCAAAGCTTGTGGCGAAGTTCCTACACCGAACCCCTTCATTGTGTCCAACGAGTAAATACTTATGACAGAACATTTTGGTGTTACTTGGATCACCTGAGTAAACTCTACGCTCGAATCACCTTTGTTTGAGTAGTTTCGTGTTGTAATAAATAACTATATGAGTAAAACGAAGAATAAAAGTAATTATGAGAGTAACAGTGAGACGAAAATTGAAGAAAGCCGTAGAAGAACGTAAGCTTTGTTAACACTGCTGAATCAAAATAGTGTGGTGCTAGTATATGTATTGTTTCTCTTATGCACCCTGGGTCTTAACAACCTCCCCGTCGTTCATTTATCGTAGCGTAGGTACACTGCAAATACCATCAACATAGTCTTGTAAGCAGCCACCTGTATTACCGTAATATACTGATGTACCTTGGAAGATTTGGCAAAAGTCTTGTAACGTTGGAGAATATTCAAAGGAAAATTCCCAAGCACTACTGTCACGAGAATGGTCAGACTCGTCAAAACTTCCACGGTATCAAATCTTCCAGGCACAATAGACATCTAGTATTTTCTAGTATACATTTCCGTAGTAATTATAATTACAGCAAAATATGACACTATGGCGTAGTTTTTGGGACGTCCGAATACCCTAAGATATTGCCGATTTGCGTGTATTTGATGAATATCGACCATTATAATAATGGTCTAATAATTAGACAACATACTAATTGATTAACCCGTGTGAGACGGTTTGAACAAATGAAATGGAGCACCATTGGTAAATTTAGGGAGGATGATGGTTCTTGAAAGAACTAACAGCAGAATAATATTTTTCTTGTTTTTAGGAGTGAACTGGCTAGACCCTCAAATGAATTACACTCATTGGACTAGATCAGATTCTAGGTTTATTAGATTCTAGTTTACCTAATCAGTGAGTGTAGTTCGTTTAAGAGTCTCTAATCAGTTTAGTCCTAGTTTAGTTTAGTTTTATTTTCTGGTCAACAATGAAGAGGCTACCAAGTTTCAATTTAATCCAAAGTGATCCTGAAAGCTTAGCCAGCTGGTTCGGGCTCCTAAATCTGAAATTCGTAGGTACACGAAAAACACTCATCGTGGATATGTTTTGATAGTAATAAGAACAGAAATTATAGTTGATGATGAATATCGGTGTGATCAAGAATTAATAGTAAAATAGATTGGCACACGTCACCAACCGGCGCTGTCTCACGAATGGTACCTCCGTATCAGCCTCTACTATATTTATAGTATAATCAGATCTCAACTTGGACACTTATGACGATACGGTTACAAGGTTGTCATGCGCAAGCCAATTTACGATCAACCAACTAAGGATGCAAAAATGGTTTCCGCTATAGAATTCCTATCGCTATAGGATGTCCAAAAGACATCCTATTACCAGAAGTTGATTCCTGGTTTTCAGCACATTAGTCCACTACTTGAAACGCTTAGTGATGAGCAGGCGGTCAAATTGAGAAAATGGTAAATAAATTTGCATTTTCACTTTTTTCTCTAAATCGAAGAAACATCCGCGAATTCAAAATCTTTGAGTATTCCACCTGGTCGAGATCTAACTTTCTATACCAGCGCCCCGATTTCAAGAACATCTTGAGAAGAATTCACACATCGGATATCAAGAATTGTAAGGTAGGTATAGTCAGGTAGGTATAGGTATAGTCATGATTCAACGAAATCTGTATGTACCGAAAGACAAATTTCTGTTGCTTGTATACTCACATAACAGTGAATCTTTCTTTTTGTAAGTTTATTGTAGAAAAGAGCTTTTCATGAACAATGAGTTGAAGAAATGTAAAGCAAACACATTACATTACATTTCATTCAACGTACTCGTTAAAATTCATACAACGATCTAATTGGGCAAAACGATCAGAAGGAGAACGTCGTGGATGCCCGTGACAATTATGAGATGATCTGTCCCGTAACCGACGTATACTTCGGGCAGATTCTCACACATATGAGAAACAATTTTTTCGTCGATGAACCAACGCAGAAAATGATTGGAAAGCACAATCGTGGACAGCCTATACCCGAATTGGAAAAAATGCTCCACGAATCATTAGAAGAAGGTTTATCAGTAATGTACATTCACGTCCCCACAAATCAGGTTGGTGCATTATGATAATAATATTATCATCAATGAAATAAAATAGTGCAGCCAACTGAACAAAATGGTTCGATTTGTGAATGTCGGTAGGTAGGTACCTACTTCAAAACTGTAAAGGTGTTGGATTTTAAAAACCTTCGGGGCATCCTAACAATATGTAGCGATATTCAAGATGGAACCTGTAGCCAACGGCTAAGGGCAATTTATTGGTTAAGCCATTAGCCGACAGTGCATAGCATGTAGCAACAGTATTCCAGTTAACTGGAATTTCCTGCAAAAAATCACTTTCAGTTGAAAGAATTAAAATCACTAAGAGAACCAACCCCGACTGAAAAAATCCTTACAAAACGGTATTTCAAAAACTCGGCGCTTCGCGCCTCGCCAGGGGGGCAAGCCCCCCTGGACCCCCCGGATCTTTTCTCTTCTATACTTTGTATAGAACGAGGTATTTGCTATGCAAAACATGAATAATGTTTTTGCGTCCCGTTTCCCCTTTTCCTTATCCCTTTTCTTTGTCTGTATGGAAAATATTAAGAAATGTGCGGAAAATTTATTAGTTGTTGTTTACAGTTTTATTTACTCAGGGCTGTATCTCAGCTTCTTCGATATTTACAGCAGTTTTGGCAGTATATAATTTATGCATAAATTAAAGGCTTTCCAACGGATGGAGAACGATTTTTGTCCGTTGAAAACTAAAGAAGTTTCATTTCCCTAGAAACGGCTCGGTTGTACGTGAAAATCATTAAAAATCTTCGTGACATAATTTCGTGACTTAAACTTCGTTACGCTTTTCAACTCTGGTAGGCCACCGCAAAAACATTATTCATGTTAAAATGTAAAAAAAATTTATTGGTTCCGACGTTGTCTGGTGATTATAGTTTTAGGAAGAACCGTTGACAGTTTACTAAGTAGAACGAGTTTTAGGGAGTTTCTATCCTCAGCTTGAAGTTAGCGGTCTAAGATTCGGAAATGTGAGTTGAGGTGTAAGTACATGGATTTAGGTACGTTTGATATTTATACCCAGTGAAACTTTTCTTTTTAATTGCATCAGCTTATTATTGCCTCAAGTTATTTTGTTGGCGTGGACCAGGTAGCTGCTATTTCGATCAATGGAATATTCTCGCCATCTGACATCGTCACTGAAAAGGACATTCATATAGATGATGAGGACATTCGAATGGTTTTCAGTCTATTCGCTAACATCCACCGGTGCCTCAACCTGTTTGAAAAGTATGGCGTTGACAAGATTTTTGACATCAAAGCGGTTTCAGTGGATGAAAATCATAGAAAGCGAGGCCTAGCAAGAGCCGTCATTGAGAAGAGTCTTGAAATTGCTGAAGGTTGCGGCTGCAAGGTTTATTCGTACACGCCAAAACATTGTTACCTGTATTATAGTAATGTGTGATAGGCCTAATTCATCAGACCAAAAAAAAAAAAAATTCCCAACGAAAATTGTACCTAGAGATCATACAGGTTAAAGCAAAGAGCAAACATTTCAAACACAATAAATTTAATTAGAACGGTTTATTCTGCCTTTACTCACTAAAGTTCTGGATTGCATGAACAGGGGCGGGTCCATTATTTAAATAAGGGGGGGGGGGGGGTGTCATAACCTGACCTATCAAGTTTTTTTAGCGATCCAGTTCTTTCTATTGCATATAGGGCGTTTAGGGGATCACTGATGATAACTGAATTTCTACCTAACTCCTACTTGGGGGGAGGGGGTCATGAATCCTATGCATGAATGATATTTTCCGATGTAGGCTCACTTAAGTACAGCATGTACTGTACAGGACTTTGGTTAACACCCCTGGATCTAATAATCAGCCTAAACATATCGATGCAACACTTTTGATATGCAAGTTGGAACTGTAAGGTCTGTATGTCGATCACACTATTCTTTATTGGTATACAAATGTATACTTAAACTTATCATCTTCATTATCTGATTATGATGTTCAGACCTTATTGAGTGTTGTACTGTATAACATATGATGTTGGAACTTTATCCAGTTCATTAAACAGAGTGAAAGTAGCAAGTGTATCATAATAGTTCTAAGAAAAAAAGGTAAATTGAATACCTGTAGTTGCCAAGTCAGCAACATACAGACCTTATGTTACCTAACTAACCACCTCATATAGCGATAGTTCTTTTCATAAATGAAATATTAATCATTGTACGTATCAAATTGAAACCATCAACCTTATTGCATAAATGCTTTTTACAGGTAGTAAAAACTGAAGGCACAAGCCAATTTTCGCAAATCGCGTTTGCCAAATGCGGATTTGAAACAGTGTGGGAAAGAGACTACACTGCTTTCACATGTGAAAACGGGGATCCCGTTTTCCAACCCGTCGACCCTCATCGAAATTTGAAAATCATGACCAAAGTTCTCAATAAAGTTCATAAATAAAGAAATTGTCGTTATTTTTCTCGTCTCAATTACAAATCGTCAATGTCATAGTGGGGTTCGGACTTCACGGGGGCACCGGCTCTAGACCTCCGGATTGTGACAATGCGTGTTCAGAACAGTACCATGCAGTACATACATATATGAAAGTATATGTTCAATAGCCCCATAAAACGATACGCGCTACTAAGTGTGTGGTTCCTTGATGTTTTCAAAAATAAGCTGAATATACATGTATTATTGAATTAATTATTATTGATTATTAATTATTATTGAATTAATGTATTATGACACAAAATCAGATAACAATCAAAGAAGTCGGAAACGCAAAGTAAAGATGTATTTTCTGTGAAAAACGTTGAAGTTGACTTGAAATTGGTAAAGTTTGTTGGTCAGTGTAGAAACATCGAGGGTGAAGTGGCAACAAGGCCTACCTCAAATGATGCTGTACAACATTGCCTACTTAAGTGTTTATAACAATTTACAGGAGACACAAAAACCTGTGTATTTCTACAATTTGGGAACATAATAATATTATGTGAATGTTTGCAACTATAGACACTTCTGGGGTTACTATACAGAAAACTTACGGGAAAACTTTCATCATCCCGTAAGTTTTCTGTATAGTAACCCCAGAAGTGTCAGGCCGTGTGTTCAGCACAATTTGAGGTAGGCCTTGTTGCCACTTCACCCTCGATATTGTATGTGGAAATATTTTAATTTTCTATTGATTTGTTTGTATTTTCATCTGTTTTAGTTGGTGGAGTTTGCTCCGAGGATCTTTAGTACCCCTCGGGATGTCCTTCACAATTTTAGCAATTTTTCAATACTTTAATTACAAGTTGAAAGTTGACTAAACGCTCGTGGACGGAGAAATATTTACAAGACTATGTAAATTACTTATAATTTGTTTCATAAGAAATTTCCTGCGCGAATATGGGTCAAGTTCTCTTACACATACCTAAAGGGTACCTACATTCACGTAGGTAATATATTTGATTTAAACTTTTTAGAATATAAGTCATTTACCAGTATGGATGGTCCAAAATTGATGTTTAAGATCACACGAAGAGGTCAGAACCTGGACATGGGTAGAGCGCCCACACCTAGCAGTACAGCTCCCATTGTTTTTCTTGAGCTGTAGGAAACAATGTAACAGTTCTAAGATGTGTTTGGATCAATGGCAAACGAAAATATACGAGGCAGGAATACTATAAATATATTATGTGATACAGTATTTTTAGTATTAGCAGATAATAGTAAGTTCATTTTCTTGTGGTTGGCTAAGCACAGCTACTATGCCAGGGATATTTTTTCTCAATCAATCAGTTTATTCACAATATTGCCTGGTAGGCTAATGTGGGGAGGGGGATATTCTTGTGCAAGTTTAATATACCATTGATTATTTCTGGACTTGAAACCACACAAAGTTGATGTCAACATTTGTAATCACGCTTGAAGGATCTTGTTGTGTTTATATCAATGCTACCTTCTATAATAATAATATTTTAGTTACCATTTGGCATCGCGATAAACTTAGTTGCGTTCGAACTCGGAATAGCAGATTCCTATTTGACACTCTATGGACACTTGCTATATCAACTTTAGTTTGATACACATCAAAAGGAAGTACTTGTTGATGTTCGATGTGTAAACTCTGCTAACTCGGAAATAAATAATACATAGTCACATCATCAAGAATATTATTTACAAACCCCAAAACCAATGTTCACGCGATTTTTCGTAGAGCGTGCCTAATATGAGAAAATACGCGAAGGATTGCAAATAATTAGAAAAATCAATTCAGCAAAATACAAAATGCATGATTAATTATAACCAAGACTTACAATTTGTAAGAACATTCCCTTACCTTCACATAGTTTACATGGAGTACCTACCTATTCATTCTCGGTCAACGAATTTCGGTTTGTTGATCAACATTGCCATTGCCCATGGAAGAAAGATAAACTTATTTTTTCTTGCTCAAATAGGAGACGGAATCGGTTTTGCACGAAGAAGTTTTTCAAAGTGGGACCAGAACTCCTTGGCCCAGTGCCAACCAAAATAAGCCCAGAGCTATAATTTATCATAATCATAATTTTTATTATAAATTATAGTACTGGTTTGAATCATGGTTTACCTACCTATTTATTTTGAAATCTTGCATAGAAGATAAGAGATGCCACTCTTTTCCACGCTCTAGTAGTATCCATTAAAGAATGAGTAGTATCCATAGAGTGGATACTCCCATAGTGCCGTGGAGAGTATCCACGGTTGTATGATCCATCTTATGGAAAAAGATGTAACCATTGTTTATCCATCTTATTGACCGCGTGTTGTCCTTTCCCATCACATGCGTATAATTTATATCGTTATTAGATACGTCTGTTGAGAGTATACGACTGTAGTTAATTTTCTGTCATAAGTACATCTGAGTCCACCTAACTATTGTTCGTCCTTGTGTTTCACTCCATTTGCCTTCGTAAAATGGTTGACGAAAAACCCGAAGTTGAAGCCATCAAAACTGATGAGGATGTCGAGACTACCAAATCTGAGCCGGCTCCCAACTTATCCGATCAAGAAGCAAAGATTATCAAGCAAATCGAAGTAAGCGAATCGTCAATTAGTCCGTTCAGATTCCTCGCGTATACTTAGCTGTGGTTAAGAGTCAAGATGCCTCCCTATTACACAACCCATTTATGCCGCATAACTAACTGTCGGAGCTGCCCATGCCATGTGTATTATACTGCACGGTGTTGTGTTGATGCACATTTTTGTGGCTTTACAAAAAAATCATCATTGGTTGCTTCCAGTTTTAAGATTACAATGCAGTATTTAAATGTATTCAATGCCCGTATTATTCAATAATTAAACCTCTACAGTCACCCACAACTGAGTAATTACAGGTGACGTCGGATAACAACCTCACCTCACCTGTCATTATTGTGTTATACAGAGTTGACAAATAATCAGCTTTCAAGTTGAACAAATACCTTCGCATTCTTCATGGCAGTTTCAATTTTCAGTATTATTTCGGTGACATCAATCTTCCTCGTGACAAATTCTTGCTGGAACAAGTAAAAGTGGACGATGGGTGGATTGCCCTTGAAACGATGATCAAGTTCAAGAGACTGGCCCAGATCACGACTGACTTTCCTGAAATATGTTCCGCTTTGAAGAAATCAGATTCCGGTCTGATGGAGGTAATGTCTCATGTTCTTCTACAAAGTACTTCACACTAATACGTTACTTAATATGAACAGCACGATATAGGGTTTGGATAGTTTTTAGATTTTAAGATAAGATTTTGGGAGGCTTGCTAAAATTGTGCCCTCCCTGTAATTACAACTCCTCGGTGAGCTCCAGTGGTTTTACCAACTTCCAGAGCTTATTAAGATTCCCCATGTAGATTTCTGGGTCAGCTTTTTCATTGCCCAGGCACAGAAACTTGGACCCGGCAAGTCCTTCGCAGTGGCATAGGACTTGTTTTGCCGTTTCCTCCTCTTCGAGTCACAACCGGCACTCGAGGTCCTAGGCCTTTAACTGAAGGGTTTTGAAGTAACTGATAAGTTTTAGAGCCGTTCTGGTTGAAACGTCTTATTTCCTGCTCATATTGCATGCGTCAATATATATCTTTTGCTCTAGGTAAGTGAAGATGGAACGAAAATCAGGAGATCACCCCACGTCCCTTTACCAGAGATGAATGAAGGACGGAGGAAGGAAATCATGGCTAGGTCAGCATACGTGAGACGATTCCCTACCGACTATAAAATTGATGACGTTTTACTGTGGTGTTCTAATCACGCACCCAATTATGAAAATGTGGTCGTAAGTATACTCATTTTCCTTATGTCCATCAATTTTCGATGGTTGTGGGGTATGTAAATTCACTTATTGTATTGACCAAATTTGCAGATGAGGAACTACCACGATAAAGCTGAAAACAAATGGTGTTTCAAAGGATCTGTGTACGTCACATTCAAGAATATGGACGGATGTAAGAAATTCGTTGAAGGGGAAGCTATTGAACTGGATGGCAATAAAATGGACAAAATGTGGCAGTAAGTACCACAGTGCCTCTTAAAAGAAGCTCTTGATAAAAATTGATAATATATAAATTCTCATTTAAGTTGTACCTCTTTTCTCTAGGAAAGATTATCTTGAAGAAAAGAGGAAGGAAAAAATCGAAGATAAAAAGAATAAGAAGGTAACTTGTCTAAGTATGATAATTTTTAGCAGTAAGCACATATAAAATTGTATAATATATGGTCGAATAAGTCGGTACAATTCACAGATGTTTGTATCGGCTGGCTGGGGTGGAAATTCGTTTATATCCTGCGTACAAAAATGTTTATCAAATAGAAACTGTGCCATTGCTTCAACTTGGTGTTATATAAATCAATTTCTTTATCTAGGGCAAGAATGGCACTGAACCCAAAAAGAATAAAGAAACTAAAGATGACACGGATGGCGAAGAAGAAACTGCGGACGAACTGCCACTTGGAGCTATTGTCAACCTTACAGGTTTCAGGGATAACAGCAAGGTCAAGCGAGAATCAATCAAAGCTAAGATTGAAGAATATGGCATTGCCGTGGTTTTCATAGACTTCAATATTGGTGATCAATCTGCATGGGTTCGCTTGGACCAGAAGGACTCCGCCAAAGAGGTATGAGGTCGTTTTATGTCCATTTCTTGAGTTTTTTGTTTTGTTATCTCATCGTGGATTTGAAGAGGTCCCCAAGTTCATTAGTAACAAAATTTGTTACTAATGAATTATTTAATACCACTTTTCAAGTGTTGCTCTCAGGATAGTCCATCCTTCTGCCAGGACTGACCTACCCCCTCGGTACTGTACTATAACCTTCCTTATTCCATTCAGAGATCAGCACAGCCGTTGCAAATCAACAATGACGTCACCTCAAGGTTATTCGTACTACTCACCCATTCACATTTCCTCCCTTTTCTGAGCTGGAGGCAATTAATTAAAAACATTCTCGTTGCCATTATTTTTTCTCATTTAATCAGGGGAAATTCATTACAACCTTGTCATGGCCACTTGTCCAGATGCTGGTTTCACAAGCAAACTTCATAATGAAGACGTCTGATTACATTCCATGGATGACAGCTCGTCTTTTAGCGAAAATCCGCTTCAGACCATTCTGAATTCACTGCCAAAAGACACCAAAATTCATATGTATGGATGATGTTATGGTCATTCCAGGCGATAAATGTCGATAAAATTGAGATAAAAATTTCAAGTTTGCAAAAAAATCTGTCTTTGCACTCGAAAGACCGATTTCGTAGATGAGCAGGATCGGGCCAGTCTAAAGGGAGTTTTTACGGGGGGGATAATTATCCATAAATGCCAAAAATGAAACAGTCTGTCAAGTGACGCCGCATTTTAAAGGTGTTTATACTCTGAACACGATGGTGGAGTCAGAATTGCGATATCTTATTCCGTTCTCAAACTGCAGCACTTTGAAGATGAAGAAACGTGATTGTTACTTCAGATGTTCTTCACGTTTCACCTGATCTAATCTGATAACTGAATGAGATATCGCAAATCTGACGTCACCATCGTGTTCAGCGTCGAAAAATCTATGAACTAAGGTGTTACTCGGCAAAAAGGAGCCAAAGACAAAAATGATACAAAATTGAACGTTTATGTTCCCATCATATGTCATACCGTGGAATGGAAAGTAGTATACGTTCAGGGTGAACTACTCTACTTTTGTGCCTACAAGTGGTTGAGCTTTTTCCAGAGGGCCATTTCACCACGCTAAACCCTTTTTACATGCTTCACCTAATCAAAATCCTAGATATGCAAAAATCCGCAGTAGCATCGATCCTACTTTACCATTTCCTCGCATGAATCCACTATCTCCGTATGTTTGATGAATTTGGTGTATTTCTCTAAATTTAGTTGTATAGATTATTGCCGACGTAGGTTGGTGGAATCCAGAGTTAGGTACATCGGTACATTTTATTTGTAATTAATTCACCATCTCTATCATTTAGTTTCTGCACAGAGAAGATAATAAACCGGTGTGTCAAGAATTTGCAGGTTTTTAATTCAATTTATCACCAATATTGGAGATAGTGGATCGTATTTATGATCCAGATACCCAAGTTTTTTTTATTTGTGTAACTATTTATGGTCATGTTACTGATTACTTACTTTGAAGATTCCTTTTATTTATAGTTCAATTTCTGTGTCAGCAATGAAACAAATGTAAATTCTGGTTTTTAGTTGGCTAAGAAAGTTGCTGAAGAGGGAGAAAAACTTAAAATTGATGAAGACGAACTGACATTGAGAGTATTGGAAGGAGAAGAAGAGGAGCAATACCATAAGAAAGTCAAGGAACAGATGTTGAAAAGGAGAAATCAAAATCCCAAAAACAGGAGAGGAGGGCGCAGAGGTAAACGGATTTATATCCTTTAAATAATAATATTGAGAGTTGTGTTAGATTGTACGCTTGTTATTGTGATTAATATTGCTTAATTCTCGGGCCGTTTGATTTGCATGTTCCTGTTACCTCATGTATATTCTCTAATGGATTATCCAACACTCTTTTTTATCTGATAGCTGATATCGAACGTTTGGCTTGAGAATCTCACTGGGAGGTGACGGTGCCGTGAACATAAATTCAGGGCATCAGCCACGGAAGTAACTAACTTTATATAATTTATTTATTTTCAGGGGGAAGGCGAGGAGGCAGAGGTGGGCGAAAACGGGGTGGTAGTCCAGTTTCACGCAATGACGCAAAGAAATCCAGAGATAACTGAGGAAATCAGTCTTGTTTACTCTCATTTTATATTTGTTGGATGTTTGCAAATACTGATTGTACAAAAAAAATATTGCGACTTCTTCAGCTGTTTATACACTTTGTAAAAAGCGTGAATAGTAATAATTTCTTCTACTGCTTGCGTTTCTTTCATTTCGTATGTTTTTCTCTGACCCAGTTATTCATGTGTAGGTGGAAAAGTCTTGGGACGATAAATATTTCAACACAGTGTTTGGATTTAGTGTACCAAAATATCCATGACTATTTTCTAGTATAGTAATTGAGTATGGGGTGGAATTTAGCACGGGATTTTGTAATGATACACTTACAACTGACCCGTCTCTAGGGAAATTAGAAGCCGTTAGTTTTCATCCCATGAAAATCGTTCGTCACTCGTTGAAAAGCCCTCAATTTATCCGTAAGTTATATACTTGAAAACAGCTGTAAATATGGACGAAGCTGAGATATACCTCTGATTTAAAAGAACTGTAAACAACATTCGCGGGTAAAAACGAACATCGATTAGTGGATTATATTGGTTGGCTTGGTTTTTACGAATGTAATGAAAGGACCTTGAAACTTAGTTGAAACAAAGGAACGGAAGTTTTTGGCCGAGTACCAAAACTAAAGCACTAAAACTCCTTTCTGATTTGAAAATGTTTTAATTTTTCTGTCGAAGTTATGTCACATACACGTTTATGCATGGTATTAGCGGATTTTCATTTATATAGTTGGTTGGCATCGTTTAAACCAAAAAGAAATCAAGGGATCTTTTAACCTAGGCTTTAGCTGCGATGTGTTCTTCGACGTTTTAGATGTTTTCGATTTCATAATAATAAGAATACCTTTGGGACATCAAGGGGTGAATGAAATGACGAGCAATTTGAAAAGCAGGCCCAAAAAGAGCTAAATTAAAACAGCAGACATCATATTCATAGTAAAAGGAAACCGCAAACAAATAAAACACGGCTAAAGCAAGTTCCATGTTTCTTGAATTTTAGCCGAAGGCTCTGAGCTGCTCAGTAACCGTCCAGGGGGATCGCCCCCTGGAGTGGCCCGAGTTTTTAAGATTTCTTCAGAAACCACGTTTTTGCCATAGAAGCCCACGTTTCTTCACTTTAAACCCACTTTTTCGGCGCGTAGAGTACATTCGTAATCTAAAACGAACTCCTAAGGACCGCAATAATTGCAGTTCAACCATTGACAATTAAAAAAAAAATTAAATTCTTGAAAATACTTGTATGTTCACTGCATTTCCGAAAAACGTGCTGGAAGCTTGCAAATCTCATGAAAACTTGAAAATTTCATCAGCTTTCTAATGGTCTACTTTGCGACTCCAAATCGATTTCATGGGGAAATTCAAGTTTGAATGCGCAAAAACAGTAGGCGTCTAAAAAAAACAAAAAAAAAAAAAAAAACGAGTACCTACCAGAAAATTAACTGGTTTGTAAACGGATTCTCAATTTTTTTGTGTTTGCCGTTGTAGTGATATGATTCAGATTGAGCATTTCAATGATATCAGGTTAAAATGAAATCCTCGTTGTAGTAGTGAGATCGTTTTAATACACAAAATAAGACGGTTAAGATAAATCAAGGTAAAAATAAAAGAGGCATGCGATGACGAGGGTGTCTGTTGTCGCGAGGCACATACAAAGTATTTTCGAAACTTACGAGAGATCTTGTTGCAGTGTAGCGGTTACTTGCAAGATTCTTCCCCTTAGAGAAATTCCATGAGATTTTGCCCTGATATCCTTGAAATTATTAATCTGAAGCATATCCCTACAACGGCAAACAACAAAATTGAGAATCCGTTTGTTAATTCTCTGGTAGGTACTCGTATTTTTGTAGGTGCCTACGGAATCGCAAAGTAGACCATACCATTAGAAAGCTGATTCGATTTGCACAAGTATGTTCAAAAATTTAATTTTTAAAAAATTGTCAGTGTTTGAATTGCAATTGCGGTCCTTAAGAGTTCGTTTTTGATTACGAGCGTGCATTAGTTGTATGTAGAAAATAACACTGAATCCAAAAATGTGGTCAAAAGTAGAAAAAGTTGTTTTAAAGTGAAGAAACGTGGCCTTTTATGCCAATAAACGTGGTTTCTGAGAAAAAAAAACTTAAAAAATCATATCTTGGGAACGGATTGAGATAGAAAGGTGCGGTTGGCGGCGTTCTACTCCATTTTCAGTCGAGTATTACCCATTTTTTTCTATTACACCAAGTGGCGAACACCCTGTATAACCTGACGTTCTCAAAACAGAAATGCAGCGACTCACGGAGGCGTAATTTGCATTGAGCAGCATAGATCTGGGGTCTAGCTTCAAATTTGATGATGCACTGTCTGAGGTTCCTGTCAAGAACTTGTTAGTCCATGCAATGTGAATATTCCAGCTAATTTTCAGAGATTAAACTTGTTGACGTCAATGTATATAAACGTTTTTCTTCGTACAGGGAAAAATGGGTGTTCTAAACGCTAAACATCTCCAAAATTGTAAACAAACGGCTTTATATGCTTTGGGGAGCGTAAATCATTCACGAATCGCATGTTTCACAGCACTCCATGGTAAACAGATTCAATCAAGACTTGACCTGGAGGTTTTAGAGAAGACGCAGGTGTGATATTTTCTGGATAAATATTGATTTATTTAATTAAATAAGTAAAAAACAATTGATTTCTCCCGAAATACTTTCACCAGTACTGGGCCAAGGAGAACCTTTTTCATTGAACGCCGAACACTACGAATTCTCCGTCTCCTTGAACCTGAAAATACATAAGAATGATGATATATTTCTAGGTCACTTGTCACTGTACATGCAATACAGTTGAGTGTCGTCGGATATTGGTATGAAGAAAGAGAATAATATTCTAATATTATGTCTAATACTTTCGAAATCATTGTTAGACCATCCTGAATTCACTGCCAAAAGACACCAAAAATTATATATAATATTATTTATATATGTATGTGTCTTTCCAGACGATAACTCTTGAGATAAAAAGTTCAAATTGGCACATTCTTGGCAATCTTAAGGCTAAGTTCGTAGATGGTCAGAATCGGGGTAGTCTAAAGGGGGTTTTCAGGGAGGAATAATCACCCAGAAATTCCAAAAATGAAACAGTCTGACAAGTGACACCTCATTTTTAAAGAGGTTTTTACGCTGGACACGGTGGTGAAGTCAGAATGTCGATATCATATTCCGTTCTGAACTGGAGCCCATTGAAGATGAAGAAACGTGGTTGTTACTTGACATTTTCTTCACGGTTTATCTGCTCTAATCTGATAATGAGTAATATCATGTTGCATGCTGGATTTTTTCTTCTTCAAATTTTCGCACATGTAAATTTAATGTTAAACCCGAAAATGAGGTGAAAAATGGAAATAAGTGACGCAAAAGTTGAAAAATAGTGATTTTATGACGTAAGGTCGGGTTAACTCGAAAAAAACAAAACAAGGAAAACATCATAATTCTCGAACAAATGGAGATAGGAGGGGTTTTACTACATTTTTGATGCAGATTATCAGAAAAAAAGTTTTGCCACTTATCCGGTTCCACCCTGTATAATATAATTATATATTATATAATATTGGCGTTCATCTAAATGTAGATCATTTATGATCACGTCAGGCCGACGCCAAATGACTGTAACAACTTACTTGCACTTGGTACAGGTGTAAAATACAGTTTGCCCCTCATCTGCAGATCTCAACTGAAGGGTTGCATAAGACATTTTATCATTGCCGCATTTGGGACAACGCCGCTCAACCACAGGGCCTTCCTCTTCCAATTCGCTTCTAACGGCTTTCTTTTTACTGTAGGTATTGAAGTGAACTACGTACTTTGTTTCTTGAGCTGCACTGTAAACTGAAAATAGTAACCAAATTAAGTTAATTAGATTCAATTTCAAGGATTTCACCAAGTTGTGAGGCCACAAAATTAATAAGCTTGAACGAATGGGATATTCCAGTGAGTCAAAAATAAAATTACTATGGGAATACTCAAGTAACTGTGAAAAGGGCGCAAGGTGTGAGGAAATGCGGTAATTATTGAATTTTAACCTTCATCCGCTCGCGCTCCTTTAAGCCACATTTGCGTTCGCGGAGCGGCAAACTGCCGAACATCCCTTAATTATATATTTTTTTTATCGGTTTTCTTCAATCTAACTTTCTTTTGAAGTTTTCTTTCAGTCTACATCTCAGCTCGACGTAAAACAAGGTAATTCACAGCGGTTAACTACCTCTACATCACAACCAAATTTATATTAGCTTCTCTCATTTTCTCGGCAGCCCAAGTAAAATTATATTCAACAGAATTGGAATTGGGTCGCTCGGAAAATTTCGAAACTTGAGAACCCTTAACATTACGGACGTATTGGAAAATTCCATTTTTAATCGAATGCGACTAATTTCAACAGAAAGTTTTGGAGACAAAACGGTTTTCAGAGGACTTTAGATAGAATCAACAAGGTTTTGGTGGAATGCTTCAAGATTACTATAATGACGAGACAGACAGGTCCGTTGGGGATAACCGAAAATGATCGTAGTTCATGTGGAGCCATCAACCTAACGTCGCATTCACATATTTTAAAATGTGCGAATTCCTACGTGAAGATTCAGAACACCGGAAGGGTGATTTTATAATGCGTTGTTGAACAATACTCATCATTTTACCCTTAAAATTTGTGTTGTTCCCTTCTCGTAAAACCAAAAAAAAACCTTCTGGGGCTTGCCGAAAACTCAAAAATTATGGGAAGAATGGTAGGTTACGTTTCAGAACCGATCATTGATAGTTAACTGGAAACAAAGAGAACTCGCAACAAAAATTCAACAAACCTACCTTCTGGTCCGCATGATTTTTTGCAGCTGTAACAACTGACATTGCCACTCTCTCGTAGATGGGGAAGGATGGATCCACAGTCTGGACAGAAACCTGGCTCCGCAAATGCGTACATGGTCCTTCGAACAGGAATGAATAGAGAAACGTAATTAATAAGCGTTAAATGTTAGTTATCTATTTCGTTACATTGAGTTCAGAAGGTTTGGTTTTTAGAATCGAGAGGTAAATCAGTTTCAGAGACTGCATCTAATTCACAAATCAAAATTTGGAGGTAGGTAACAATCATTTAATGATTGCTACCTGCCTCCAGATCCAAGCTGTGAAATCACAGAGAGTGAATCAAAATAAAAACGTTTCAAATACTCTACAAATAAATCTTGAATAGGCCAGCGAACCCAACTTCCAGCACTTACCTTGTGATGCTCCGAACCACAGGTAGATGCGAACCACAGATAGATGCGAAACTAGTACTACTAGATGGTAAATTCTAGTAATACCTACCTACTATTTACACTAATGGAAGATTACACTGAAGGAACAGGTGGATTAGTTAGGTTTTTCGGTGTGAATTTCACAGACAAATTTCGAAGACAAATAAACTAGAACCCACACTTTCACAGTGTGAAAGTGTGGGTTCTAGTTTATTTGTCTTCGGCTTTCAGCCAGGCACAGGTAGATGGAAAGTTCAACTTTGGTGATTGTCGTTGAAGTGGTGGGAGAAAAGATTTGAAGAAAACATCTGTTTCAAACCTATAAAATTAATTGGTATGTATGCGTTTGAGGCTGACGTAATATTATAGAATCGAAATTATTGACAAGTCTTGATCTCTCTTATTTCCTCCATGGAACATGGAGATATTGTCACTTATCCATGACTACCACCACCATTTTACAGTATCCATGTTATGTCCACCGATCAACTGACGACTAGAGATTACTGAATAGTAGGGTTTTCTGTGATTACTGAGGAGACAAACGAACGAAAACGAAAGCTTTGTGCCTAATTTTCAAGGTTTATCGAGTTTCATTATAAGAATGGTGAAATATTGAATCTGTAACGATTATTAAATTCATGCTGGTGATTCTGAAATTCTCCACCCTTATTCCAAACAGCGGAAGGTGAAACGGGTGGGAGCGACTACGATGGCTGGAAACTTCTGGCAAAGTTCTCATTTGTAAGTGGCAGGTATTTATTCCTTGAGTTATTCACGAATTAGTGGTGAACGTGATCTATGAATTCGACTTTATGATCAGTTAATTACGTTTGCCTTCTTGTTGGTGCTCCCGTCTCTTCATTGACGTGCCTTTTATATCCGACCTATTCGTTTTGAACAAGTCGGTTGTTATGAGCAGGTTCACTGTGAGCGATGTACGCTGCGTTCTCATTCAAAATTTTGCTCAGCCATAAAATCGCTCATTTCAATAGATGGTTCAGTTCCAGTCCAAAAATGGCTTGAAAGCTGTAAGAGCTGTTCATGGATGGTATTTCTGAAAGGATTAAATCCAAATTTTGGATACAAATTTTGTATTCTTCTAGTCAGCAGTGGGTATTGGATAAACAAGACTTGGTGCGTGAACGGCAACATGATTTGGGGATACTTACGGATGAAGAGTACCAAAAGATATTCATCTTCTTCTCGAATCGTAAGTAATCATCGTCGTATTACATCAATAAGCTTTTAGACCTCGTAATGAATTATCTAGTTTCTATCTTCCCTATTTCTGTATACACGGAGTCTATGCTCGGACGACTTTTCTGGTAGGTATATCTGTACTTATTCAATCAAGTCTGGACGTGAAGTCATTCGAGGAGCATTTCAATCTTTCGTATTTTTCTAGTGTCTACACAAATATTTGGATGTTGACAAAGTATCACACAAAATTATTGGTCATGTTGTTATTCTTGGCTCTGTTGTTTTGTCTGGATTGAGAACATGATTATGTATCTCGATCTAGAGTGCAGTCTTCTACAGTAGGATGGTGCAACACTAGTCCTTAGTCAAGTCCTATTATCCAATCAACCACAACGATTTATTCACTTATACAATAACAACAAAGGTAAACGTTGAAACTGCCGCTATAAATTCTCTAATCTTCATTGATATGTTGTTTTGCAGTCATTCAAACTCTTGGCGAGCAATTGAAATTGAGACAGCAAGTCATAGCCACTGCAACTGTCTATTTCAAAAGGTTTTACGCTCGAAATTCCCTCAAGTGTATAGACCCACTCCTTCTTGCACCAACTTGCGTCTTTCTCGCTTCCAAAGTTGAAGAATTTGGAGTCATCTCCAACAGTCGTCTGATTAATACTTGTCAGACCGTTGGTAAGTACGAATTTAAGCGTTCTCATTAAGTTAGTTCATTCGGGATTTATGGAGTGTTAGAACTAGAATTATGTTGAATCCAATATTTTGTTCTACTTTTTCAGTTAAAAATAAATTCAGCTACGCTTACAACCAAGAATTCCCTTACCGATCAACACATATACTTGAATGTGAGTTCTACCTCCTGGAAAATTTGGATTGCTGTTTGATCGTCTATCAACCTTATAGACCTCTTCTCCAATTACTTGCTGATATAGGGCATGAGGATCAATTGCTCGCTCTTGCTTGGAGAGTAGTCAACGATTCTCTCCGCACTGACGTCTGCCTACTCTACCCACCATACCAGATTGCTATTGGTGAGTTCGTGAACGTCTTTTAAAATCTGTTATAAAGGACGATCTGATCTACTGATCAAACTTTTTGGCCGCCACAATGTAGAGTGGCACTCTACATGGGAACATGATTGATGTTTTTATTTAACCACCGGGAGAATGTTAGGGCCTACAGGCCCTCTCTTCCATATTCCCTGAAAATAACAATTACAAAAACTCTTCTTACAATCGTAAATTTATTGATTTATCAATAATAATCACAGATGGTAATTTTTAAAGATTTATCCATTCCTGATCAAATCACTCAGGAAAAACTTGAGTGAATTTGAACTCAAGACCTTCACTATCAAGTTGGAAAGAAGAGGAACCCCGCCAGAGTCAATCATGGGGGCCAGAATATGGGAGTCAGGATTAGCTGTAGGGCTAATAGCGAGCCTTTGTTAATAGATTTAATTTTGTAGCATTGAGTAAAACAGTTATCCAAAAACTACCAGACTTGTGACGTGTGACCATCTAATTGAAAAATAATTTAGATGTTCCCTGATTTCTTCCTACCCACACCGGCGTGCCAAACGTTTCAGTTCAAGGCCGATTGCCGCTTCTTGTCGATTTAATAAATTAATTAAAATATAACTAACAGATAATTGATGATTATTACAGGGTGCCTTCAAATTGCCTGTGTTGTCCTGCAAAAAGACTTGAAGGCCTGGTTCGCCGAGCTCAATGTTGACATTGAGAAAATCCAAGAAATCGTCCGCTACATTTGCTCACTATTCGAACTTTGGAAAACGTACGATGAGAAGAAGGACATTCAAGGTCTTCTCAACAAAATGCCCAAACCTAAAACTCAACCGAGCAGATAGCTAGCAGAGGACATGCCTCTGGGCATGTAACAGAAATACTCCGCAATGATACAAGTAAATAACTTTGTAAATTATATTTCTATTTTGATAGTTTGATAAATTTACAATTTGGTTCACACTTCTGCAAATAAACTATTATTTATTTTAGTTAAATAAATTAAATGGTCTAATAGCATATGAAGGTCCCTGCATTTTGTTTTAAATTTATTTATGGTTGTTCTTTCTCAAGGGCTGAGTTATTGACCATTTATTAGTGTTCCCCGTGCTGTTTCTTACTGTATCATCAATCTGACCAAATTCGAATATATTCTCGTATTACCTGAGAATGCCGCACAAGTAATTTTTATTCCACAACTGCAATTTAGTTTTCTTCAAACAGTGTTTCTAATTCATTACGTTAAATAAATTAATGAACTTGATTTCAAATGTGTTCTGGGACTCGATTAATTATTATTCTGGTTACTACGATTTGATGTTGTAACTATCGCTGAATGTATGACGTGGCAAATAAGAGTTAGGTCTGTGCAAATCTTGTACTTGATAATTTATTACAAACTATAATAATATTTACACGGTGGCAGCGTAAATCGAAAACATGACTATCTAGAAGATTCATGAAAAACGATGAAGAGGGAAATAATTCGTCCGTAGGCCAGAAAACAAGTGAGAAATATCTTTTTCCTTCTTCTGAAAGTGAGGAACAACTACTAGAAACCCGGCTGAGGAGCTCCAGTCAAATGGTGATACTCCAGCGAGCTAATTTCCGGATAGACGCTCCGCGGAATTTTTCCTTCGTACCCGCTGAATGGACTTCTTGGAAGAATAGATTGGAAAGGTTCCCATCCGCATCTGGTTTGAGTAAAGAAATTGATTTAAAAAAACAGGTAGATAAGTACCTTGATTTATACAATGGGTGAAAAAGCAGACGAAATATTTTGTTCATTTGAGATCTCTAGTAATGTCCAGCCGACATATGAGGAAATATTGCTGAGGTTCGAGAACTATTTCGCCCCTAGAAGGAACCTAATCTATGAATGGGCAAAGTTTTTGTGGTGCCGTCAAGAGAATAGTGAAAGAGTGGACTTCATCGCCAGCCTCCACTCACTAGCAGGAACTTGCAGTTGGGGCGACCTTAACGACGAAATTGTTCTAATGGTTCTGATTTTGGGGTTGATTGATCATAAGATGTCCGACCGTCTCTTGCTTGACACTGAGCTTACCCTAGGAAAAGCAGTTACCGCAATTCGACGAGCTGACAGGGTAAATCTGGAGAAATTAGAGCTAAATAGTTCAGAAAAGCAGGAGATTGAAGCTGTTAAGAAAACTTTCTATCGCACCTCATCCATCAACTCGAAAGAAGGAACCGACCGGAATCTAAATTTCAACTTTCCAGGTCAATGTGTAAGGTGTGGGAAAAGACCGTCACTTAGGAAAGGTCTTTGCCCAGCCCGTGCATCTTGTAAAGCCTGCAATAAGATTGGCAATTATGCCAGTGTTAGCAAGTCAAAAACGCTACAGGAAGTTATGGATAGCAACACTCTTGAATATTTCTCCGTTTGGATGATCATTTTTCTCCGTTTCAATACACATTTCCAATCTACTCCCCACCACCTATCTAAAGCCGCCAAAAGCGCCATTTCGACCAAAAATGGACTCTGATCGTTTGAAATTGAAATTGAAAAAAATTTTATTGTACATAGGACAAGTCCCTCATAGTGTACATCAAATGACTTGAGATTAATGACGTTATAAAAATACAATAAAATATAGAAAAAAAGAAGGAAGGACGGAAGTAAATACAAATAGTTTTTCCCCTCAGCCCTTCATTTGGGCTCACTTTTGCTTGTAACAACTGCACAACCTGTATGCCGCGGATAACCTTGGACATTGCATTTCACCTATTAACCATGTTGAATAGCCGTAGGAAACTTTTCTTTCTACTTATCTGCTTGTAGGAGCATCCTTGCCCTTAAGTTAGTATCTTAGGCATTCGTGAATGTTCAGTAGAAATCTGGTGTCTGACTAGTACATCTTTGCCACTTCCTTGTGTTGGCTCATCCTAAACGGGAGTACACTTGGAATAAGCTCTTTAGCGCGTTACATACCTTTCCTAATGATTTTTCATTTGGTATGAATTTGTTTTGTATGCTCGTTGATGGAAGTGGGGTTTACGGTCAGGAAAGAGGTGTTTTAATTATTGGTGATGATGATCCGACAGCAAAAGCCTCGCATAGTAGTGGTATGAATCGTGTTTCACTTCAATTTCTAGTTAATTATTCAGTTATTATATCATGGAAAACTCATCTGATTTCCGTTGCTGCTGCTTTTAGATTTTGATTTCAAACAGATTAGTGCTCGTGTTGTCTGATTGTATTCGTATAATTTAAAATTATCGTATTTCATGAGGACTGACCAATACAAAATATTAACAATCGTAGACATGGTTTTTTGTCATTCGCTCCCTAATTCCCCCAGCTCCCAGTTAACGTGTCAGGTATGGATAGGTTGTCTCTTACATTTTAGGTGGTCAAATTGACCCTATTCGAAATGAAAATGGAATTTATCTTCAATTTACGAGGATTAGTCACTCAAATGGTTGTATGTACCTGTACGTACATCAAATTACCATGAACTCTATGTGAAGCGTCTGTGTAAACATCAAGACCTTATGGATGAGATACATGCAAAAATGATACAAAAAAAACCCAATATTTTGGTTCAGTACATTTAATAACAAGTAATTGGAGTTTGAAAATACAAGAAATATATAATAATAAATATGTATAAAATTGGTTGAATTAACATTTCGTGTCATAACAGTTGGAATGCAGGCGTCGAGTGCGGCATAGTTCATCATCCCAGCAACGTTATTCAGCTTGGAGTCTAAAAATCGCCCTCGTAACCGTCCTTAACCCTCGATAGAATTGAGATAAAAAGTTCAAATTTGCACAAAAAATACATCTTGGCAACCTAAAGGCTAAGTTCGCAGATGGGTAGAATCAGGTGACTCTAAGGGTGGGTTTTGGGGAATATATGGGGGAAACATTACTCATAAATTCCATAAATGACAACTCATTTTTAAAGGTTTTTTACGCTGAACACGGTGGTAAAGTCAGATTTGCAATATCTTATTCCGTTCCCCATCTAGAGCAGTTTGAAGATGAAGAAACGTGGTTGAGATGTTCTGCACGGTTCATCTGCTCTAATCTGATAACTGAATGAGATATCGCAATTCTGACTTCACCATCGTATGCAGCGTTGAAAAATCTATAAACTGAGGTGTTACTCGATAAAAAAATGGAGACGTTTGTTACGCACATATTCAATACTCTTCTGGTATTCAAAAGATTTTTGATTCCCACCTTGCCACCCCAAAATTTACTTTCCGAAAAACTACTCCTGTTTTACTTAGTCGTGCGAAAACCTACTGATTCGAAAATTCGCTCATGCTGCATTTTTTAAATTTTCAGTAGATTGAGACAGAAAGTGTAAATATCGTCTTCTGAGGGAAAAATGATTTAAAACTCCAACTCCTTAAATAGTCATCAAGTAATCTCACTTCGCAATATAAAACAAGAATTGTTTGTACCTATAAATGTTGGTTTTCTACATATAATAGCGACAAATTCGTTGACATCATTCAAAATTTAAGTGACCTGACCTTCCTTTAGCTGAGGGAATATGACTCGAAAAATGAGGACGGTCTCATGTTGTTGATAACCCTTCATGAATTCATACAAATGGTCATCAGTTCTGAGCTGGTAATATCTGGAATTCGACTGACGAGCTCAATTGCCACCTATTGTGCTCAGACTCGGGATTGTCGAAATTATTTCTCCTTTACAAAATCGTATGCACATTAATTTACCACTCGTTGCAAGCTGTTATGCAGTTGATAGTAGTAAATGGTTGATGGTTAATTGTTACAAGGACTTCGATTTTGTATATAATACGTAGTACTAGCACAGAAACATTTGAAAACAATTTGCATCCCCAATTCGTTAATAGTATCTAAGTAGGTATGTATGAATTGTGCTGGTATTTCATTCTTAATTGCCTACACCATGATATGTGGAGGTACAGGGTTCATTTGGTAAAGTAGGACACATTCCAAAAATTCAGCCAAGTTTGTCTCGTATGGACAAACTTGTCTGGTTCTTATTAGATTGAGTTCAGCCAGAACACTCTTTATCTAATCAGTAAAGATTCCTATTTGTTCAACTTGCACTCTTCCAAAATCATAAGATAACCCAGAATATTCTGTGTACTTCTGGGTGTGTGGCAGGACCATCTTGTTGAAGCCGTGCGTCGTTGCAGTAAGGTTCAGCTCGATGTTGGCAGTTGCTGACTTTTTTTCAAAGGAAGGGTTAAATTGTCAAACAAAGAACCTGTGCAGGTTTAAAAAGAATAATTCCTGTTGAAATCAATAAAATCTTCCTCAAATGTTGCAAAACCCAATTATTAAATTACGATAACCAAAAGATGCATTCAGTAAGACATGCTCAATTTAATCTTCAAACTTGATGAACCCATCTTGACAACCCAATACTCCAAAAAGTGACTGTTGATGCTATTAAACGCACCCTTCTTTCTTAAAATCCAGTATTTGTGCATGGACAGTATGGTGGCGACATTAGCGAGTGAAAAACCATATTTCTCGACTGATGCAATGACGTTTACAAGCCACTTCAGTTTATGGTTCAGTTTATCATTTCAGTTTATGGTTTCTAAATATGTGGACGGCTGATGTCTCCAGCTTTAGACTTAACAAATGATGTTTCTCTTTGATTGTCCCGAATAATATAATGCACGGATGACCAAAACCCAACTGAATTGATGAAGCGTAGATGAAATAATGAGTCGCTAATCGTATGGGTGTTCACAATGTGTCAATGTTGGTATGAACTGTAGTGTATCATTTGTAAAAATACTTGGTTATAGAGAGAGTGCTCGTATATCAATATGACATGAACCTATGAAATAAGCGTATAAAAATACATCAGTGTAAATATATTGATGGAGCATCGATTTCAGGATCTCGGGATTTCAGCCAGTCTTTCTTTGATGTGATATCACATTAGTACTTGGACTAGTAGGCACGTGAGGTTCAGCTCCTAGGCGCCAAGCTTTCTGGAAAATTGAGAATTTCCTCGATGGAAGGAAAACCAGACTGTATCTTGTGTACGTTGTCCTCCTATGGAAAAATTCAAAAACATCACCCTTGATTTTTATATGATGAAAATATTATAAATTAATATCTCAAAGGCTACCAAAGCTTACCGACAATTTCTGAAGTATCCATTTTATCTCTTGTGATGTCTCTTCTCTGCCCATTTCATGTCATCATCGCGAGGCTTAGCACCAGTCAAGTAAGTCACAGCTGATTCTAGCCTAGTCCAGAACCTGACCTTTTCCAGTGGGTAGTTCAGCCACCCGGTTGTGATGCAGTAGTAAGTCTCATGAGGAGCCACGTGATGATATCTGGAATCATGATGGAGAATAGAAAACATACATCATACATTACTTGAGATAGAAAAGGCAATTGATTTGGAAGAAACAATTGCCTTACGAGAGTATACTACAGGGAGCATATTGTTATGTTTTTTATTGTTGAAAGGACTTCCTTGCCATCATACTATGAAGTAATGTTAACAGTAGTCTGGGAAGTATGATGGATCTATTCCATTAATTTTTGGTTTTTCTACGCAGAATAGGCTGGTTATTTATTTAATTTATTTCCCCAAGGTACTTGTGCTGATTTCATGTTTAATGATGCTACAATTGCTAACTGCTCCTTGTGGAATACCACGCCTTACTTTATATATTTTGGTGGTTTTCACCTTGGTGAGTTAGATTCATCTCTTTATTGCACCCCATGATATTGCACTCCTAATGTCGATGACGCTGTGGTGCATTCTTTACTGAATACTTTCTCTGTATGTGTCCTACGAAATGCATTCTGTGGACCTACTTTCACTGCCTTATAATACCCAATAATTTCATCGGCTTGCGATTCAATATTCTTAATACTCGATGGTCATGACGAATCTATCATCTTACCTGTGATGGGTTCGTGGGAGTATCACATGCCACGACTGAAGGAAGACGACAATCTTTGGGAGGCCGAAATAAGTGTGAGACCACTTGTGAATCTGTGAAACCAAATTTCCTTAAGATCAGTATACTAGTACTATAGTACATGAGTATCTTTTGTTATTAGGATGTATCGTGTAATAATGCATCAGGTCGGTAGTTAATTTTCACCATAAATCCTTGATCATCTCCAATTTAAAATTGAGTGTGTTATTTTAGGAACGTCACTTGTCACAAATCCCTACTTTTGGGAAATCGAAAAAACACTAACTTCTGAAATGTTGAGTTAAAAATTTGGAACAAAATCCACCTTTAGTCTGCTATACAAACAGATGTTTTCATTGTATCTGGTTTAAAAAAATTGTGTTTCATGCACCATGGGAGCCATTTTAAAATTGTGGACAAGTGCCCTTTCTAAAATAACTTTGGTTTTCCAGGTGTAAAACCGTTGATAAAACGATGAATTTAACATTAAATATATTTTTAAAATAGTATTAAAATATAAATTAATAGTTGGGAACCTGAAACTTGTACATTAGTGTCAATCGGTAAAGTAACACGATGTATTTACCTAGTTAAACATAGTTTTTTTAATGACTAAGAGTTGAAATGCTGACCGAGTAACGAAATGAGATGTCACAATTCTGACTTCACCGTCGTGTTCGGCGTTGTTTTTGGTGATCGGGGGGGGGGGGGGGGGGGAGTATAAATTCCAAAAATGAAACGGTCTGACAAGTGAGACCTCATTTTAAAAGTTTTTACACGCTGAATACGAAGGTGAAGTCAGAATTGCGATATCTAATTCCGTTCTCAACCTGGAGATTTTTGAAGATGAAGAAAAGTGGTTGATACTTGAGATCTTCTTTATGGACATCATGTTCTTTAATGGAGACATTTTACACAAAACCAATTAATTCTTCGAAAATTCGTTCTTATAGTCATGCTGCATGACTGGATTTTTTTTCTATGACTGCAAAAATAGATTAACTTTCTACAACACAGGATGAATGGAGCGTAGTAGCTCATATCCTTCCAATACGGTTTTCGTTTAGATTTTAGTTTAGAAACGTCAGTTGTCCTGGACAAACGACGTTTCTCACATCAATAGATGAATCTGTTTACAAAGAACAAGATTCTGCGGAGAAAAAAAATCGATAAGTTGGACTAGTGACGTTCCTAAAATAACACATTCAATTTTAATACCAAACGAGTTTGGAGAGGGGCAAACTTTGTCTAGATAGTTATTATATTTATCCTAACTTACCTGGTTAGTTAGTGCGATCATGAATGTTAAAGCGAAGAGGTAGCATCTGAATGGAAATGTTTTGCTCAAGTGCTGCTGAGGGAGTGTGACAAATCCATAAAGGAGGTAGGCGAGGAACGGGATGGTCATCATAAAATTATCACCATTTGTCTCTACGAAGTCGTGCCTTGTTATGCTGGTCGGGTCGATATGATGCTCTCTGAACGGTCTCAAATAATGCTGCAATAATTCATTTAAATCAAGTATCCATAATGTGGCGAAATGAGGGGTTTTATGTTCGTAAATTGTTCATAATGGCGAATAAAATCAAATATTTGATCATGAGGACATGCTTCATTATTAACCTTTTTTGACATTTTAGGTCTTTGCTATGGCACACAAACAAAAAAATCGTCACGAAAATGGTTGACGAAAAGTAACTTCCTCATTTTCCAACCCATGAAAATCGTTCACCACTCGTTGGAAAGCCCTCAATTTATCGAATATTTCCATGCCCTGCACACGACCGTGGATGTACGGAAAGCTGAGTTAAACAGAAGACAATGATACTGCAACCGAAACAGTTGTAGTATCACAACATGTGTGTTTAATGTACTATGGTTTATTAGGGTGTATAATATATTATATAGGAATGCTACGTGAAATTGTAGTTGGGTGTTAGAGGTGTTTTCGAGTTCATTTTGAAGTGAATTTTGAAAGTAAACCTTAATTCACAGGATAACCGAAACAGTTGTAGTATCACAACATGTGTGTTTAATGTACCATGGTTTATTAGGGTGTATATTAGGGTAATGAGGGAGGAAATGGGGGGGTGATGGTGGTGGGGACTAAAGACATAAAATGTCCCAATGTGTTGCAGACTCGTATGCAAGCGTTTATCTTAGAATGTTTTTCTATCAATCGTGGAGCATCAAAAAGTATCGGGAGAAATGTATTGCTCTGCAGTGGGATTCTGGATATATTCACTTATAATCAAGTGTATGTGCTCGATGTTAAGAAAATCGTATTTTACTATAGGTCGATACCAAGCTATTGAGAATAGGTGCTAGTGCCTATATATATATAGGCATATACCTATAGCATATATAGCATATATGCCCGGGCTGTAAATCACTTTTGTTCATCATCCCTCATCCTGACTTTCCCGACTACAACGTCTTTTGTTGCTGGAAATAATGAGAATCGATACTTCACACACAAAAGCCATCACCGCGATAGCTATTGAACCCCGTTCTATAGCTAAGAATCCGTTCTGTTAAGAATAAGATACGAGTAAGAAATTCCATTGATTTACTTTTCCTATGACAGGAAGATCGACGGAGCCCCACGTGTCAGCTCCCCAGTGAACGAGTCCCGAGAAGAAATCTGCCGTGAGCATGCTGGCCATGGCCATAGCAGCGACTGTGGGAGACGTTTCCCATCGGAGATAAGGTGCCATGTACACTATATTCATTGCGATCAGTGTAATGCTCACACTGACACAGAGTATCTCTTGCAGACGTTTCCCTGTAACAGAGATAAAATGTAAAACAATGTAAAATGTCTGTTATTTCCATTTAGTAAGGTAATTAACGTTTTTTATAAGTAGGGAATTTGTATATGAAGGGTAATCGATTATCATGTACTCCACTATACCGATGAATTTAATAGAGTAGGAGAAGGGCAGTCAGTCAGTCCCTATATCGCACACGTAGAACGAAAGGGGCACATCTCAAAAATCGCACTTCTTTGTAATGCCCGTATCAGGCACTATGGTTATCAACTAGGGCCATAATATGGTTAGACTATAACCACTTATCAAACAAAAAAGTACATAATTCAATTATTAGAGCCAGGGGAAGGATTTTGAAAAAAAAAAACTGAAAACTAAGTCGATTTCCCAGAAGTATCAATTTTGAGATGTGCTCATGTCATTCTACATATTATGTAAGCGCTTACTTCATTTCACCCACCATTACATCACAATAATAGAGTATTTACTGATCTCACAGCACCTATTATAAGACCTCTTGTAAAATGAATAACAGGTACGTTGTCTAAGCGTGGTCGTTAAAAATGTTAACGATTTATTCATTTATCATTTAATGATTTATTCGGAAGGTCGTCAAGAAAGTTCTGTACGAGAATGCACTCGTTAATACTTCCATATTGGTCGAGCGAAACTGTGGAAAACTCATGTCTAATAGCGTTCAAAGCGTCGGTACAACTTGTTGGACTCTCCGTGACACGACTTCTCAAATCACAAATTATTGATAGCTGAAAGCTACTTCGTGTTGAAGACCACTTCTTCGATGTACAACAATGTGTTTCCTTTCTACAGAAGAACACGAGGAAAGCATTCAGCAGATACTGTGTAATTGAATTACGGTTTCCTTATTGAAATAATATCGATAGTCCGAATATCGATTCAATGTATCGTGTCGTCCCTCCCCTCTCTCTGTGAATAAATCAGTTCCGTATGAAAGCTCGCATTGGATTCACCCGTTTCTCCCTTATTAACTATAATTTATAAAAGGTTATGGAATGCCCAGTTTACGCGTCCTAAAATTAGATTCGGGTGAATCCAATGCGAGCTTTCATACGGAACTGATTTATTCACAGAGAGAGGGGAGGGACGACACGATACATTGAATCGATATTCGGACTATCGATATTATTTCAATACAACCTCCTCAATTTCAAAAATCAGAGATATTTAAAATTGAGGAGGTTGTATTGAAATAATATCGATAGTCCGAATATCGATTCAATGTATCGTGTCGTCCCTCCCCTCTCTCTGTGAATAAATCAGTTCCGTATGAAAGCTCGCATTGGATTCACCCGTTTCTCCCTTATTAACTATAATTTATAAAATTCCTAACCATACCAACCGTTATAACACTTTCCCATTGGGCTACAGTCAATAGGTACTTGTGTTGTATTATTTATCAAGGCAAATTGGGCAGTGAATTATTACTCGACTATTGATTTCTCACTTCTTCATACTAGAATATTCGTTGTTTAGTTTTGACATGAGGTAAACCATAATACTACATACTTACTACGTGCTTTTTCACATTCACCATAATATGGTGAACTATTATTTTCTCTACAAGTCGCATGTGGGTAATTTTGGTAATTTTATTAAGATTGGTGAAAGGACATTAGCTGGTTGGATAATCCAGGTTCGGAGTAGGGAACTCTAACTTATATAGTATGCATAATGATTGTCTCAGTGAAACATGACCTACTCTCGCTTGTACAGGTGAATAATGGAATAGGGTTCCCTCGGCACCTGCAGTTTTATTCTCCGATGAGAATAAAACTTAAATGTAACAAGACCGAGTATGAGTTTACACATCCTCCAATAGGGGCGTAATTTTAGCCTTCAAGTTCCTCTACTACACATAAGTCCTCTTCCCAACTCATCTATCGGATGATGCAGTAATACAATCCTCTAACCCATATCCAGTCATAGGTGTCATACCTGAGAGCACCTTAATGTGTCAAAATTCCAATTTTGATTCCTTTCAAGATTTAAGCCGCCAAATCTACTGTATTTATATGCTTTATGCAGATTATTTATTTTATGCTCCATTCCTGAAAACATCAAATCGCTGAAATGTAAATTCAAAAAACTTTTAAAAATCCTTGATTCGTTTTCTTGTATAAATTTCTTGTTCTGATGGAGAGAGGTTCTTTCCTCTTTTCAGTTAAATGTTCAGTAAACCCCAGTATTACCCGAAATCCCTAGATTACTGAATTACGGAAGCTTACTCCAAAGCGATAATACCACTTATGAAAATACTGTATATTTATAAATCACTCTTTTTAAACCACTGTTTAAGCAGTACCCACATTTTCTGCTGCCCACAGAGAACGCTATACATCTTCTCTCTTCCAATTCTCCCGTCGTTCTGACCATTTTCAAGCCTCATTGTAGAATCTACGCATCTCCATGATTGTCTAGTTTCGCTAGAAATTTAACTTATTCCGAATATACTGTTGAATTACCCATCCTAATAAAACTAAACCCGAAGTCAAGTTAATCTTGTTTCCTAGAAAACACAATGTACTTACTAAATAAATTTGGTTAAGTAATTAACTTCTGTAGATTGCACATTGGAACGAACTTGCAGTATGGATGCAATAATTTCAATAGGTACCTAACTTGAATTCAAGTTGTGGTTCATTAAGTCCATGTGCGTCACATATATGTATATATACAGGGTGATCTGGGTAAGTGACGAACATTTTTGTTGTTGTGTCGTGACGTCACCTAAGATGATAAATGGGCAGCATCGGGCCACTCCGAACACGAATCTTTGCTCCAAGTGGGACACTAAAGCGTTTCAGGACGAAAAAATTAAGACATTTCCGAACTGACGAAAAGTACCCTTACCTTTCGAAGTTATTAACCCTAATCAAACTAATTTATTACAATACAAATGTTAATTTTTTTTTAAAGGAATTTAGCATTTTCATGAATTTCCCGAAGTAGCCTCTCTGACGAAATTGGTCGTAGAAGCTATCAAATTTTACAAAAACTGCTTCATCTAATACTCTAGCCAGTATTAGATCTAGTAATCAGTTTTAATAATAGCTGTTTTTTTTTTTGGTCAATTATTACTGATCTAGTGCTGAAAAACACGGTATTAGTGAAGGAAGCAAAGGGGGCTGGATGAAGCTTACTTACAGTTTCTCGAACGCTATTTTCCTTTTCTCCTTCAGAATCTTCCTCCCGACGTTGGCCTCTAAGACCAATTAAGTCAAAGAGGCCAATTTTTGAAAACCCATAAAAGTGCTAAATTCCTTTAAATAAATTAACGTTTGTATTGTAATAAATGAGTCTGATTAGAGTTGAATAACTACGAAGATGATCTATTAATATAGGAAATTTAATGCTGAATCCAGTGGCGGCTCGTCCATAAGGCCACCTTGGCCCTCGCCCCACCCAAAAATTTGCAAAGGAAAACAGAAAAAACATAGAACAAGGAGAAAAAAATCTTACCTACTACTACCCACCATAAAAGAAGGGAGATCTCCCTTCCTCCATGACTACCCACTTCCACTGAGTCGCATTTTCTCCCTTCCTCCATGACTACCCACTTCCACTGAGTCGCATTTCGATTTATCGATTAAAAAAGTCGATTATCGGATCGACCAGAAGTGCCCCAGTCTCAATGTTGAAGGTATAGGCGCTTCCTGGGGTGGGGGAAGGCACTCTGTGTTGCGAGATAGGAGGCGTTCCGGGCGGTGGCCAAAATATCATATCAAGTTGAACGCCGAAAACAATCGATCGTTGAATCGTTCCTTGTCAACGAAGAACGAGTTTCATTCCTCCATGCTTTCTTCCATGTTCGATAAGAATGGTATCAAAACGTCGCCTGACGTTATCATATATTATTTTGAATGCATTGACTGGTGGTTTTTAGCTTCGTATTTACTCATCATAGTAAAAGTGAATTATTGTCTCCATAATATTAATCAACTAAACATTGAAATTTAATACCTCACGTGCAACGCGTGAACGCTTTGCTAGTCGTCAAGACTGAAGTGGATCCACAGAAAACCCTACTATACTACGTGGATCACTATTCGCCCAAAAGAATCTCATTTGTTGATTTCTACATTCTGTAAGTTAATAACCGTTAATAACAGTAATATACATAATATTATTATGTAGCTCAGCCAACCGTTGAGAATACTGTTTTATTTGTTATCCCTGAAACTGATGGTGACTTCGTTGACTCGAGCTTTGTTTGAGCTAACCAACGAACTCTAAAAGCTAGTTGAAATCAATCTTGCTGTTCTGTGATCGCTCAAAATGTTTTGATACGATTGGATAAGAAAACGTATGTGCAATCTGGGCATAAGAGGACATTTTTAGAGGGGGTTTTCAAGGTACCACTCGGCTAGGAAGCAGATGGTCGCGATTGCTAATTTTTAAAAACCCCAGTAATAGAAACTCCAATAATATAATTTTTTGACTACCTTTATAATGTACTCTTTGAATAGTACTCGTACAGTCACAATTTCTCTTTTATTCTTCCTATAATTTTGAAGATAATTATTTTGGTGGGTAGGTGGGATTGCCTTGCAGCCACCTCCTCGTCGGTAATCCTGGATACTGGTCAGTAACCTTCCCTCTCCTCAAGAGAACTCTTTGGAGAACGATGTTTCCTGACTTGCTAAGAGCTGCATACCATTAATTATGAAGCAGTTTAGCTGGAAGGGTAGTTTGAGTTTAGTTCCTATAGTGAGTACCTAATAGGTAGGTATGCACCTAAATATTGCCCTGGTGCCCCGCCAGTTTCTGAGCCCACGAGCCGCCCCTGGCTGAATCTAAAAATGAGATGGAAAATGGAAATAAGTGAAAAACAAGTTGAGAAATAATGATTTTACGTCGTACAACACAAAAAAAATCATAACTCTCGAACAAATAGAGATAGGTCAATCGTTCAGGAGGGGCTTTAGGTACTACCTTTTTGATGCAGATTTACAGAACAAATTTTCGTACCTTCTCCGGTTTCACCCTGTAATGTTCAACGTTTTTGATCTGTTCTAAATAACCCAAGATTTGCTCATTCAAACCCTTGCAGTGCCGTAGGTTAACAGTTAACTGATGAAAACAACTGGTGGTAAAAATAATGGGGCAAATGGGGAATTAACGTAAGCTAAATATACCCAGCTAGTGGTATTAGGCAGTCTTTTAATTCATCCAAGTCCCTTTTGAGGTGAGTTACCCCTCTACGTTAGCGTTAATGAGTGACCGGTACGTTCAATATGAGTCGACTACAATTTTTTTCGCTGCACTACAAGTTGAAAAACTATTTCAGAGAGAACAAGATCGGTGACGAAACCTCAAATAGGTATCGAATTCCCCCATAGAAAGATTGTCTAGATACATATAGTGTATAATTTATATTATGAAGCCTTGTGAGGTCGGCAACAGGTGCTCGGAGGTCGATCTGTGGCCGCTGCTACGCGTGATAATGGGATCCCTCCCTCATAAACTCAAGGGAATCAGCCCCCTGGTGAGAACGATAAGCCAGAGAATTACACTAACGTTGAAAGGGTATGTGTTTATTCCGTGTCCAAAGCTGTGTGATAAAGGCAGAATTTTTGAACGGTGTCCAACGACTTTTAAACCACACAGCTTTGTTAATACATTCTTTGTCAAACCATAAAGAATATAATATATTAGGATATTATTATTAATATATTATGGTTTAATCACCGGTCTCACATTTTAGTGGAAATAGACCATTTTTTATTAAATACAATTTTCTTTTTTGCTGCTTAAGATCCATGTAAATTCGGTTTTTAGTTTTCGACAAAAAATGAATTAGTTGATCTACTCTTCAACCTACGTGGGATATTAACATGGAATTGTAGAGATATTATTTAAAATATGGGGAATGCGAACTCGTCATCTTGGGGATGTGACTAAACTTGGGGTTGGTCCAATTTGGAAGTTGATTGCTCGTTAAAAACAGTGCTGTACCACCTCAGTCCTGTAGACCACGAGTGGAGTGGAGCATTGACCAATAGAACAATGGTCTAGCGTCTCTTGCTATGTCGAGTTGTCACCTAGAACTCGCCTATTCAATTTACGACCATCGTCGGGAGCTGGTCCAGCAATTGCAGCCACTTCTGGATTGACGTGGTGCGGGTGCGCAGTCTTAGATAGCGGCTCTTGATGGCGTCTTGTACTGTCTTCAACCACAGGTCAGAGTGAAGGGTGTCGTTTCTCATGAACCAGGGATCAGTGAGAATCCTCTCCTCTCCTGAACCGTTGGGGAAGAATTTGCAGGGTTTTCATTCTGATACTTCTCGTAACCTCGGAAAGAAGGTACCTAATCTATGATATTATTTAGTAGGTAGTTCTTCTTAGAGATTGAGCAGATTTAGGCAGGTAGGACGAAAACAAATGTTCGAATTCAATCCATTCGAGTGGCACCGACATTAGTTGGAAAATCCGTGATTCCACTCGTGAGCCAGTTTCCAACTTATTAGGTTAAAGGTTCTTGACCACTGGTATTCTAAGGAGTGATGTTGTGAGTATCGAGGGTTGGTCCAAAACAATTTTTCTAGGCCGACGTTTCGCAATAAATGTATTGCATCTACAAGGGCTACAGAGGAGGAATACACAGGTGGAATGAACATTGGTATAGAAACATGGCTTGCTTGCACACCTTACTAATATCTATTACTTATTTCTTATATTACTATAATCATTAGTAAGTAAGTAATATAAGAAATAAGTAATAGATATTAGTAAGGTGTGCAAGCAAGCCATGTTTCGTCGGCCTAGAAAAATTGTTTTATTTGGACCAACCCTCGATACTCCCAACATCACTCCAGTTTCCAACTATATGTATCTATATTCGGGCACAAAGTTTTCCGTTTAAATTCTTTCTCGTGTTCAGGCGAAACATTCAGTCGGATTTTGATGAATTTTTCGTTGTCCCAACTCAAAATCAACCCTTTTCTTGAAAATAAAAAATAAACAAGCAAAACTCATAAGTAGGGGCCGCCAGATTTTGGCCATTGCCATTCTGAGTTGAGATTGGGAATGAATTTGAGAGTGTCGTGGGGATCGAACTCGCATGCGAGTGCAGCTTCTTGGGTACGTTTTTTTAGTGATGCTCAGAGGCAAACTCGATTGAGCGTAAATGAGTATGAGTTTGAGTCACGACCAAGAATTCCGCCCTAATCATCTCCACTTGAGTAGTTAGTTTCTTCCCGCACGATGCCGAGTCTTTAGGTTTGCCGTCTTCATTGAGTCAAGTCACTATGTGCGTAACTAACGTTATAAACAACGTTTATCATGTCAGTACAAGAATACCAACCAGGTGGGTTTCGAGCGATTATGAGATACCATTAGGTACACACATACTCAGCATTTCTCTTCATTTTCCCTCTTCTTTTTCATCACAATAGACCCATAGGTACTAGTTTTCCCAAGGTTTTCCCCAAGGTTTGTTTTTGATCAGATGTTTTACAAAATTGTGAAATCAAATCATTTAATATAATTTCCATTTCAAGTTCCAAAATCCAAAATGTTCCAGTTTCATTAGTTACCGGTATAACCTCTAAATTCCTCCTTCCAAAGTTTCCTCCTGTCTGAAATCCTCCTTCTCACACATATATTTAAAGGCTTTAAAATGGGTAGTCTATGAACTAAATCGACTGGTAATTATTTTTCTGCGGGATCTTTAATACGTAGTAACACCCTGAGTAGCCACTAGTGTGTGCTCTTTTTCAGCACCATTTTATTATGTAGGTTTTCAATTCATGGCTTGCAATTACACGGCTTAGCTACTTACGTACCTATAAATGACAGCTAGTGCGCTTTGATGACAACAACCCTGCAAACAATCACCAATGACATAGTTCTTCCTTTCCTTATGGTACCAGCTAACTTCGATTGCAATTTATCAATGTTTAAAAATGGGAGTGGTCGTTCTTTTCAGGTAAGTTAAGTATCGAAATTGTGGCGTGGGCGGTGGCGTTGTTGGCAGCGCAGAGGGTGGCTATCACGCACGACCCAGATCTGTTATCTTTCAAGTTGGAGCAGGACAAGGTTCTTTGAACTGAAAAGGGCATTTGGTGGCTGTTGTCGATGAAATCGTTGTTTTATACATATAACCTAAGTGGGTACAGTCTTGGTACGATTATAACATAACTCCTTCAAAAACAAATTTTACGTCGAGGGATCGAGGGTTGGAATTGGATGTTTGAGGTTTTGTCTGTGTAAGTTTGTAGCGTTCGAGACAACGACATATGACAACCAATTAATCCTCAGCGGACTTATGATATCATGAAACGCATGCCAATAGAAAACCTCAGATAAAATTCGTTTGTACCTTCTAGGACTGTGGTTTTGAGTAGCACTACGTGCTCATCAAAATGAGAACACACCAAATTCTTGGGTCGGTCCAGTTAATAAAGCGTGGCGTGTTAAAATAAAATTAGCGACAAGATGAAGGATTTTTCAACGTGAAGATGTAAATGAATGCAAAATGAAGGCGCGGAATTCCAGAGGCTTATTAAAACCCGATCACCTAGCCAGCCAGCCCTCTGACGTCATAGGCCCTTACGGCATAGGCTGTGACGTACTAGTTGGCCTCCTGCCAGCCGTCCGACGTCATACGCTCGTGCGTCATAGGCTCTGACGTACTAGTTGGTCTCCTGCCAGCCGTCTGACGTCATAGTCTCTTACGGCATAGGCTGTGACGTACTAGTTAGCCTCCGGCCAGCCATCTGACGTCATACGCTCGTGCGTCATAGGCTCTGACGTACTAGTTCGCCTCCTGCCAGCCGTCTGACGTCATAGGCTCTTACGGCATATGCTTTGACGTACTAGTTGGCCTCCTGCCAGCCGTCTGACGTCATACGCTCGTGCGTCATAGGCTCTGACGTACTAGTTGGCCTCCTGCCAGCCGTCTGACGTCATAGTCTCTTACGGCATAGGCTGTGGCGTACTAGTTAGCCTCCGACCAGCCATCTGACGTCATACGCTCGTGCGGCATAGGCTCTGCCGTACTAGTTGGCCTCGGGCCAGCCGTCTGACGTCATAGGCTCTTACGGCATATGCTTTGACGTACTAGTTGGCCTCCTGCCAGCCGTCTGACGTCATACGCTCGTGCGTCATAGGTGCGTCTGACGTAGTGGTCCGCCTGTCGCTTGTGTTCTGACGTGATCTGAGGGAAAGGGTGAATCAAGGAAACAAATTTTTCCCGTTAAAGTTTATGTGCTAAAGCAAAGACATGAAAATGTCGAAAGAATGTCAACTCCATCCTGTTGTTGATACAGTCAAGAATTAAATGCTTGCATAGGAGTCTGCAACACATTGGGACATTTTATGTCTTTAAAGAAGTTATTCAAGAACCTTCGAACAATGCTACATCACCTACCCCAGTAGCGTAGTACTTAATTCGTATAGACAATATAAATTATTGAGAATGACCACCTGTGTGTAAACAATTATTTAAACAATCACGCTCATACCGCAGCTTGTCGGCCACGCACTCCGCAGTGGTTAACGTAATATGGTTAGGTAAATCGAGAGCTATCCAACGAGTGGTGAACGATTTTTGTACGATGATAACTGGCGAAGATAAAGTTCCGTAGCAACGAATCGGTTGTAAGCGAAAATCCTCAGAAATTTTCGTGACGATTTCGTGTACTTAACGCTTTTGTGTAACGTTTTTCGAGTTATGTGCCAGAGTAAAGACATAAAATGTCAATAATGATTTTCATTTGATACGTGAAATTGCCGCTGTGATTGCTATTTACCTATTATCAAGTTCGGTACCTACGTTTATAGACGTTTGAAGACGTGAGAGGGCGTAAAAAAGAAGAGATAGGAATCATTGAAGAGCCAGACGATAATAATTACTACTTTCCATGATTTCCGTAGCCACGGTGATATGGAAGACCAATTGGTATTGATGATATTCTGAGGCGAACTGTCCATTAGCCAGAATCGAGCGATTACTTCGGCTCTTATGACAATATCATGAAGGCTGCACTATGCATAATGGATTGAAGATGATGCAACCGTATATTCAGTCAGCCATTAGTACTTCTGCAGTCGATGGTTACACAATAATGCTTCTCATTGTTATGTATGAACCGACAATGGTTTTGCTGAAAACCCTTCATGTTTACGTTTCGTCATAAGAATACAACCTGTTCAATTGGTCAGAAAACTCATTAGATATCCGAATTCAAGATACCTATGCAACGCCTTGCAAGCAAACGTTTATTGTAATGAGAAAAGTGTTGTTGATAGTATTTTTATTTAGTAGAGTTTATTAGCGAGTTTTTCTCGGTCCAAAATTTTTAAAACTAGAATTTCCGAAAAATGTTCATACCAAAATCCGTTCCAGACCATCCTGAATATTCTTTTCCCAAACTGGAGCACTTCGAAGGTGAAAAAAAATTTGACATGGGGTTAAAAAAAACTTTTATTTGGGCGATTCCAATGGTTCATTATTGAAGAAGATAAACCGAAAACGAGGTTGTTACTCGAGATGCTCTTCATGGTTGGTCTACTCTAATCGGTTTCAGATTAAAACTGATTAGAACGGAATGAGACGTCGCCATACTGACCTCACCATCGCGTTCGGCGTTGAAAAATCTATAAACTGAGGGGTTACACGGCAAAAGATCGAGACAACATTTTATGGAGACATTTTAGATAAAACCAGTTGTTTATTCGAAAATTCGCTCTTATAGCCATGCTGCATAACTGTTGACTTATTATTCATCATTATCTCATATTCTTTTCTATTGATGTTTAACAATATGATTGTTTTTTTCTATTGGTCTGATGAACTCACTGAGTTCAACTCAGTTATCAAAACTAAAAGAGAATAGCTGCGCTTTCATCGACGTTCCCGACAAAACTATGTCAGGTTTTTATGTTACCAGCGTTGCCATTCTTTTATTGGTGTTATCCTACTTTCCTTATCTGGGTGTGTACCTGCCGTTTACTGGAGAAGAATTTCTAAGGAGAAGATTTTTATTGGGGCTATCGACTTCCCCATAAAAATATCGTCGAGGAATCAGCAACACCACCAAGCTCGTTTTTCACAACTTTTCAGGAGAGAGAAAAAACCGATTTTTCTTCCATCAAGGCCTAATTGACTGAAGTTTTATCTCAATATCTATGATGGACGAAAAAAATCGGTTTTTTCTCTCTCCTGAAAAGTTGTGAAAAACGAGCTTGGTGGTGTTGCTGATTCCTCGACGATAAGTCAATTGGTTTGATGTTTTCTGAGATGACGGGGCATCAGCCTAAAGACCGAGGCCAAGAAGGGAAAATAATTTTTCGTAGGCGGTGTTGAGAGGCAAAAGGGTTTATTGGGGGGAGGAATAGAAAGCCCGCTGTGCTGATGTAAAGGCGGCATGCAACAGTTTGGGATCGTAGGCGCCACTGCTATTGACATTTCAGGACTGGGTGAGTGTCCCGGCTTTTTTTTACATACCCCTTTCGGAGTATCACAATAATTCATTATACCGAGACAACTAGCAGGAACTGCAACGAGGCCAAATCAAAAGGAGAGTCCAGGTCTTTGATCAAGAGGGAACTCTGGCAAGCTTTCTGACCACATTACTACTTAACACAATTCGTGGGCATAACAAAAATGTGTGAGTATGCTGTGAGTACAGTACGAATCCATCACTACTTCTCACTACGGTGCTGTTGTCGATAGTTGTTCATATATCAGCAAATAGGAATCAATACGTTAACAAAGTCAATAAACGTGAGCTTAACACAATTGATTTTATAATGAAATGGTTTACTGTGCTGGTTTCCAATAACTGAATAGAACCGAGCATCAAAAAATTCTTCCGGTGGTCTTCTATTGGAATTGATCTGAAGTATTGGTTTGTAGCATAATTCATTGACTTGTATGTATGCGACCAATCGAAGGAAATAATTTGGACGTTTTTTTCCTGACAGAAATTAGATATGGATGGACAAACACTCCCGACAGCTCTTTGGAAGTTGTGAGAAGCACTGAATGGTTCTCGTATGGTTTCCAGATAATCTATTATTCCAACCGTACAGTATCAATATTTTGTCAAGGTACACTAAGACGAGAGAGAAGGCAATGTTTTTTCTGTGTTTAGTAAAGATACATCCTAGCCACTCTATACTTACAGGCTGGAACTGCGATGATTCCAAGGGGACCGAAATTTCACTAGGTTTGAGTTGAGTGGAAGCTTGGAAACTCAAAATTGCCTAATTGTGATACCTGATAGCTAAGACAACATCGATGTTCCTTTGATCTTTGATCAATACCCTTCTGTCTGTCAAGATTGTTTCTGTAATTAACCAAACAATTCACTTGGGACGCTTCAACTGGAGAACGTTCGTAATAACCTGAAGTATGGACGGTATAGTATCGCTCTATTGAATATCAGCGTTGAAAATGTTGAATATTTTCCATTAAAATGTTGTTACTGGCCACGAAGAAAATGTTGGTACGAGGTTTTGTGGGGCTGAAGGGTTATGCGTTCAAACTACGCTCAAACATGAACCTAAAGTTGTTGTAAAATTCTTATAATGGTTTCTACGCCAGACCAACTGAGAACAATCGATATAAATCGTTGAAAACATTTCCAACAGAAGGAACATTACTGAAAAGATGTAATGAAAGGTTTCCTCTGGACTGAGAAAAAACTTTTCAGTGCTCGTTGTTCGAATGATGCGTGAGACCTACTATCGACTATTTAATACGAAGACGTTAACTCACGTTTAGTGTAAAGACCTGCAAGCTCCTTAGCCCCACTATGAGAAGGTCCCCAGCGCGGACCTTTAGAATCCTCGTCCACCAAAGTCGTATTGGCGTTGGGGTCCTCTTCAGTCATTGAGTGCTCCAGAACTTCCTGGTCAGTCTTGGGAGGTCCAAATGGAATGCAGTCTGTTTTGATATCCAGTTGCCAGCTGCGGATAATAACATCAGTAATAAATTTTGTTTCATTATAATAGTCTTCTCGTAACTGTATTTTAATTATGAGATGTGGAGTAGGTTAAAGAGGTTTCAAAAATGGTACGGGACGGTACGTCCCTACTTGAGCTCAAAACGAAACATAAAAATACCTAATAATGGATTATTGGAAATGGTACGGTATTGTTTTAGCGATCTATGGCCCCAGACCATAACTCAGTAGCAGCTACTGTTAGGAGCATAGGAGCAGTCAATAAACCAGAAATAATAGCCAAATTCTCCCATCCCATTCGAAGAGTAAGTTGACTATTGTACTGGACTGGTAATTGATAGAAAACAGGATTTTACTATTTGAATCGACTCGCAAAACAGAGCCGCATCGTACACCTGAGGCGAAGGACCAATCTGACCAATCAGAAACGCCTCGGATCAACTGCTCATGTCCCCTTCTGCATCATATTTCCTCGCGACTTCTACCTGAACATTTTCGGTTTGAATAATCAGAGAATGTGAGATTGAACAATCAGAGAGCGCGAAAATTCTTAAAAGGAGCAAGAATAATTTGTTGCTCCGTTGCCAGAGGCGCTGCAATGCATTCTTCATCATTGGTATCTTTCCTCATCTCCTTCCTCATGCAAGATCATAACATATTATGTTATCTTAACTCAGCCGGTATTCGTTTCTACGTTTGTTTTAGTGGTTTTGTCCGTTGTGTTATTGTCTAATATCCTCCTTTTTCTGTTTTCCAATGAATAATTCAGTAGCGTTCATCAAACTCAATTATTCCCGTTTGTCAGTGGAAGATAAGGCTAAGATTCGTGATGTCGGCCGCCCCTTGCTGCCACTTCCTGGACTTTGGCAAACATCAAAAATGAAAAATCGTCCGGATTCGTGTTGTAGGAAAGTTCAACGCCGAATATTACAAAAAGGTAGACTGGCGTTGCGGATGTGAGGTGAGAACAAATTATTTGGCTTTATTTGGGCCTTTGTTGTAATAATCGAAATGAGGCTTGGGTTAAAGATGGCATCAGAGATCTGGCTCGTTTGGCTTTCACCTTCACGTTGGTTTTTGCTGAGCAGATATACATTTTAGGAACTAAATCACTCGCGACGAAATCGTGGAAACCATGTTAAGAAAAACAAGAGTATTTGAAAAAACTCTGCAAATTCTTGACACAACGGTTCATTATCTTCTTTGTACAGATCACCCATCTGTCTAGATCACTAGGTCTAAATGTCTAGATCGTAAATGTTAGATTAATTATTATTATCAATTATCACTAATTATTAACAATTTCATCAAGTACCTAGTGAAAATTATTATAATTTATTGTTAGGTATTAATAATTCGTATTTATTATTAATAATAATTATTATTAATTATGATTAATTAATACGATATAATTCTGGGGTTTTTAATACTACGTCGGTAATGATTTTTCTATAAAAGAAGTACCTACCAACAAACATTCGAAATTACCTTCATTTCCGTAGCACGAAACGCACCTCAGAACAACAAACTCGACATCACTTAAGCCATATGATGTTCCAAAGAGCTTGTTAGTATGAAAATGGACCTGTATTTCAACAGTTTGATTCACGATCGTGTTGTGAGGCACAATCTTTGAACCGTCATTGTGAACGAACGGCTGGTCGTACAAAGCTGCGGATGGTCTTAAAAAATTCTACGGAACAAACTCTATCTAAATATGAAATAAAAAACACACCGTTCAATATGAATTTTTCGAGATATGGAATTTTCAAAATTTCAAAATTCGTTTTGAACCCCTTCCCCTTGACCTAGGGTTATGAAAAGTTTCGTGGATCATTGTGGGGCTGGTCCAAACCCAGAAACCAAATTTCGTAATTTTAACTCAACGCTAACTGGGCAAAGTGCCGCGGACGGCGGACGGCGTACGGCGGACGGACGGATTTTGGTTTATTATCTTCGATAATGAACCATTGGAATCGCCCAAAGAAAAAAAAATTTTAACCCCCCCTCAAAATTTGTTGGTTTACGTTTCAAGATACGTAGATTCAGAAAATCGAATAAAAAAAAATCCGTCCGTCCGCCGTACGCCGTCCGCCGTACGCCGTCCGCGCCACTTTGCCCAGTTAGCGTTGAGTTAAAATTACGAAATTTTTTTTATGGGTTTCGACCAACCCCACAATGGTCCTCGAAACTTTTCATAACCCTAGGTCAAGGGGAAGGGGTTCAAAACGAATTTTGAAAATTTGAAAATCTCATATCTCGAAAAATTCATACAGAACGGTATGTTTTTTATTTCATATTTAGATAGAGTTTGTTCCGTAGAATTTTTTAAGACCATCCGCAGCTTTGTACGACCAGCCGTTCGTTCACAATGAGGGCTCAAAGATTGTGCCTCACAACACGATCGTGTATCAAACTGTTGAAATACAGGTCCATTTTCATACTAACAAGCTCTTTGGAACATCATATGGCTTAAGTGATGTCGAGTTTGTTGTTCTGAGGTGCGTTTCGTGCTACGGAAATGAAGGTAATTTCGAATGTTTGTTGGTAGGTACTTCTTTTATAGAAAAATTATTACCGACGTAGTATTAAAAACCCCAGAATTATATCGAATTAATTAATCATAATTAATAACAATTATTATTAATAATAAATACGAATTATTAATACCTAACAATAAATTATAATCATTTTCACTAGGTACTTGATAAAATTGTTAATAATTAGTGATAATTGATAATAATAATTAATCTAACATTTAGGATCTAGACATTTAGACCTAGTGATCTAGACAGAAGGGTGATCTGTACAAAGAAGATAATGAACCGTTGTGTCAAGAATTTGCAGAGTTTTTTTTTATTCGATTTTCTGAATCTACGTATCTTGAAACGTAAACCAACAAATTTTGAGGGGGGGTTAAAATTTTTTTTTCTTTGGGCGATTCCAATGGTTCATTATCGAAGATAATAAACCAAAATCGTCTATTTCCACTGAAATATGAGTACACTGTTAGACCGGTTTCGGCGATTAAACCATCGCAGTGTACTCATATTTCAGTGGAAATAGACGATTTTTCAAATATTCTTGTTTTTCTTATACATTTTGGCTTTAACAATAACATTGTCTATTGTACGAGTACGTATTTAGTAGCGTTTGTAATTTGAAGATGAGAAAACTTAAAAGATTTCCCATTTGCATATGGTTGAAATTTGTATTCGGCTGAGAAAAGCACCCCTCCCGTCCCCTTCGCGATAGCCTCTTGATCTACGTGCACCCTCTGAGTTTCAGGGCAGGAGTCGCCTTTACCACAACCGGAATCGATGCACAATGATGATTCCAAAGAAGGGTATACCGATATATCGATTGGGCCTATACATTTTTGATTGACCAGAGCTAATTATTATGTTTTCTTACATTTCTTTCCCTACGCATTTATTCTGTATGAGGTTAATTCTCTTGAAACGGTTCGGTAATTCCTTCTGGTCGGAGCTCTCTCGTCGTCGAGGAGCTAAGTCGATAATTTCGCTCTTTTGCTTCTGAATTGACTAGGACGGCGCATTGTAATCTCCTTTGGAAAGAAAATATTTTTTCCCTTCATAATTGAAATTTCTTCTCACATCTCTCGAGCGAGAAAAAAAAATTCTGCAAATTCTTGACACAACGGTTTATTATCTTCTTTGTACAGATCACCTTTCTGTCTAGATAACTAAAATACCTATAGATTAATTATTATTAAGAATTATCATCAAGTAATGTATATTATCATTAATTATTATTAATTAACTCGATATCTGAAAACGATGTGCTGTTCGGATCAGCTGGGCCAATATGAACATTAGGGTGGTCACAAAAAGTCAACTTTCGAAATTCAATCGTGGCAACCCCCTTAAAGGTGCCATTTGACTCGAAAATGAGATTCCCAAAGTTTTAGGTCGATCGGATAACATTAACCCGTGCCGCATCGAGGTTGAAGTTTAGAAAAACTGGCACCTTTTAGGGGGTTGCCAGAAGTGATTTTCTCAACAAAAAATTTTGCCTTTGGACCTGACAGGCTGCCTCACGATTTACCCTCATGTTTACGACTATTGTTCTGCTCCAACTTTGAGCCCTCATTGTGAACGAACGTCGTACAAACATCCGGATGGTCATAAAAATTCTAGAAACCAACACTTCTAAAATTTGAACTAAAAACTATACAGTTCCATTTGAACTTTTCCAAGGGTTCAAAAAACATGAATTTTTCAAATCCCATTTTCAACTTTTATTTGAACCGGTAGATTATGATTGTAAAATCTAGACCCCTACCCCCTTCACCACCACAGGGGTAGGGATAGGAGGGTACCCCGGAGTTAACATAAACGAAATATGATTCCTAAGTTGGAGTACCCTACTAAATTGGAGTAGGTACACCAACAGTGAACCGACTTCATAACATCGTTTATCTCAAACCCACCGTTGGTAACTATTTGTATGTAGCACGTATGGATTCCATACATCTAGATCGACTTGCAAAATAGCATTATTAAAGGGGGTCACCTACATAGTAGCATTGAATCGAAGTGGAGGGCGTTATGTCCAGACGGTAGACGTAGGTCGTAAGCGTTATTCACGTCACCTACGATTTTCGTTAGCGATGCGGTGTTGAAAGCAGCATGCAATGGTGCCATTAGGGAGAGGGTGGGGCTTTATATCACCATGCGGCGCTATCATTCTCATTTAATCAACATTTTTTCGTATAATACGATAGGTGCCTCATTCAAAATTACAGCAGCGCTATAAAAACGGAAAGAGCCAATTTACATTTGGCAAGCTGGTTGTGGAATTCTGGAGAATTGGAATGCTCAAGAACTCCCTCCCTCAAAATGAGAGGGTTTACGTTTCAAGATACGTATATTCCTAAAATCGAACAAAAATAATGCGGTGCATTCCCGGTCCAAATTAACAACTCGTATATCTTGAGGGGCTCGCCAATTCCAGGGACTTCCATTCTTTCTTTGCAGACTTATCACTAGGTATGTGGGCAACAAAGGAGCCTCATTTTTCATATTTCCCACGTCGACTTCAATGATATTATCATTGAAGTCGACGTGGGAAATATGTTATTAACATGTTAATAACATATTATGTTATTAACATGATGCACGGCTCGGGCAGATATTGGTAAATTAAAATCGTTCCGGTATGTTCAGGTTCGTGACATCGGGCATTTCACCAGTAAACGGTTTTCTTCTAAATTTTAGATAAGAAACTGCATCGTATCACAACATTCTTCGGTTATTATGGTAATATTTTGAGATTGTTCTTCGATTTTACGGATAAGCACCAGAATATAGTTTAAAATCCGTACATTTTAGATATAGTTGCTGGGGGTCTCATCAGATGTAGTTTCCGGTGAATAATTGTCAGTAGAACCTGAATAACCTTTGTCTATAGGTTAGTTGAAAGTATCAAGCGCATTTGAGTACCGTGTAGCCAGAATGTGTTAAGCTGATGCTGGAAATTAACTGGGATCGAAAACCGCGTGAAACCAGCGTCAACCTGCTACAACCAAACTAGTTGTTTTTCTGGTTCAGTACCGTACACTTCATTCATTTCTCGTTTGCACCAGCCTACATTCATTCATAATGACCCTGAAGTTGATGTCTACTGTGCTCTTGTCTCGAAGTGTGGGTCATACATCTATTATTGTATTACAGTCCCTTGAAGCCCGTAGCACAGTAGCTCTATAGGAAGACGTCACCAACATACTCCCTATTATTAGCAGTCAACCTGCTTTACTCCTGTAATATTTTTTTTCCTTTCCTTTCCTATCATGGCCTACTGGTTGTATTGTAACGATCAATTTCAATTGATATATTTGGCACAATATATAAAATAAATAAGTAGATAATGTTTATTTATTTTATTTTATATAATATATCATCTCCATACTTCCACTATATAATAATACTATATAATAATATTATATAGTTGAGTGAAAGTATGGATATCAGCGATCGTAGTTCTTATTAATTGTGAGAGGCCACCAACAACAGGAGTCATTCCAGTCCTACAATTTCCTACCTTCTGTGTTTTTACTACTTTCCTTTTTACTACTTTGTTTTTACTACTTTTTACTAATTTCCTACCTTCTAGTTTCTTTTTCTGAATACTCGAAACTGAACCCTACCTACACCTATACTCGAAACTGAACCATACCTACACTTTTTTCCTCTATAAAATTTTTTTTGTTCAAATAAGGGCAATGAAGGTTCATGAAATCCAAACAACATTCAATGCAAATCTGAATTTCAAGCCAAATTAAATGGAATTGTTAAAATGCCTTTGAAGGTGATTTGAGGGTGGATTGAAATACATGCGAAATGATCCGACGTTACGATTTGAAAATTCTTTGGGCGATTCAATGGTTCATTATCGAAGATAATAAACCAAAATGAGATACTACTGTTATTCCGAATTCCTCATTCTAAAATGCCAATGAAAAAACACAACTAAAATGATTAATTAAACTGTAAGATAGAAAAGTAGAGGCCACGATGAACATAGTTGACGATCTTGGTAGAATGGTGTGCAACTGTCGTAAAATGAATGTAACGCCAGTCAGGTTATAATTTCCGCAATTATCGAATTTGCGCATTTGATGTAAGTTAGCACAACGAAAAACAAATGCATTTGCCCTAGTGCAACCTCTTATGACAAAAGGGGTCTCTTGCTGGGGAGGTGCAAGCTCTCGGCTACTCAATACTGTCTTTGTGGCACAAAAAATGATTATTAAAGTTTTACTTAAAAAAAGGATGAGATATTCTACAGCCGAATTATTTAAACTAATGTTGGTCCTCCCTCTCAGATCTCTGATGGATAAAATAATGATAATTAGGGCTCGAAAATCAATAGAAAATAGCGATCTCTCACTACCAGCAGGTGGTGTAACGAGATACCAGAAGCAGAGATTCATCAGAGTCAGGGGCGGCTCGTGGGCTCAGAAACTGGTGGGGCACCAGGGCAATATTTAGGTGCATACCTACCTATTAGGTACTCACTATAGGAACTAAACTCAAACTACCCTTACAGCTAAACTGCTTCATACTGCTTACTGGTATGCAGCTCTTAGCAAGTCAGGAAACATCGTTCTCCAAAGAGTTCTCTTGAGGAGAGGGAAGATTACTGACCACTATCCAGGATTACCGACGAGGAGGTGGCTGCAAGGCAATCCCACCTACCCACCAAAATAATCATCTTGAAAATGATAGGAAGAATAAAAGAGAAATTGTGACTGTACGAGTACTATTCAAAGAGTACATTATAAAGGTAGTCAAAAAATTATATTATTGGAGTTTCTATTACTGGGGTTTTTAAAAATTAGCAATCGCGACCATCTGCTTCCTAGCCGAGTGGTACCTTGAAAACCCCCTCTAAAAATGTCCTCTTATGCCCAGATTGCACATACGTTTTCTTATCCAATCGTATCAAAACATTTTGAACGATCACAGAACAGCAAGATTGATTTCAACTAGCTTTTAAAGTTCGTTGGTTAGCTCAAACAAAGCTCGAGTCAACGAAGTCACCATCAGTTCCAGGGATAACAAATAAAACAGTATTCTCAACGGTTGGCTGAGCTACATAATAATATTATGTATATTACTGTTATTAACGGTTATTAACTGTTATTAACTTACAGAATGTAGAAATCAACAAATGAGATTCACTTGGGCGAATAGTGATCCACGTAGTATAGTAGGGTTTTCTGTGGATACACTTCAGTCTTGACGACTAGCAAAGCGTTCACGCGTTGCACGTGAGATATTAAATTTCAATGTTTAGTTGATTAATATTATGGAGACAATAATTCACTTTTACTATGATGAGTAAATACGAAGCTTAGTATATTATAACGTCAGGCAACGTTTTGATATCATTCTTATCAAACATGGAAGAAAGCATGGAAGAATGAAACTCGTTCTTCCTTGACAAGGAACGATTCAACGATCGATTGTTTTCGGCGTTCAACTTGATACGATATTTTGGCCACCGCCCGGAACGCCTCCTATCTCGCAACACAGAGTGCCTTCCCCCACCCCAGGAAGCGCCTATACCTTCAACATTGAGACTGGGGCACTTCTGGTCGATCCGATAATCGACTTTTTTAATCGATAAATCGAAACAAAATGTGACTCAGTGGAAGTGGGTAGTCATGGAGGAAGGGAGATCTCCCTTCTTCCATGGTGGGTAGTAGTAGGTAAGATTTTTGGTTTATTATCTTCGATAATGAACCATTGGAATCGCCCAAAGAAAAAAAAATTTTAACCCCCCCTCAAAATTTGTTGGTTTACGTTTCAAGATACGTAGATTCAGAAAATCGAATAAAAAAAAATCCGTCCGTCCGCCGTACGCCGTACGCCGTACGCCGTCCGCCGTCCGCCGTCCGCCGTCCGCCGTCCGAGGCACTTTACCCAGTTAGCGTTGAGTTAAAATTACGAAATTTGGTTTCTGGGTTTGGACCAGCCCCACAATGATCCACGAAACTTTTCATAACCCTAGGTCAAGGGGAAGGGGTTCAAAACGAATTTTGAAATTTTGAAAATTCCATATCTCGAAAAATTCCCATCAAACGGTATGTTATTTATTTCATATTTAGATAGAGGTTGTTCCGTAGAATTTTTTAAGACCATCCGCAGCTTTGTACGACCAGCCGTTCGTTCACAATGACGGCTCAAAGATTGTGCCTCACAACCCGATCGTGAATCAAACTGTTGAAATACAGGTCCATTTTCATACTTACAAGCTCTTTGGAACATCATATGGCTTAAGTGATGTCGAGTTTGTTGTTCTGAGGTGCGTTTCGTGCTACGGAAATGAAGGTAATTTCGAATGTTTGTTGGTAGGTACTTCTTTTATAGAAAAATTATTACCGACGTAGTATTAAAAACCCCAGAATTATATCGTATTAATTAATCATAATTAATAATAATTATTATTAATAATAAATACGAATTATCAATACCTAACAATAAATTATAATAATTTTCACTAGGTACTTGATAAAATGATTAATAATTAGTGATAATTCATAATAATAATTAATCTAACATTTAGGATCTAGACATTTAGACCTAGTGATCTAGACAGAAGGGTGATCTGTACAAAGAAGATAATGAACCGTTGTGTCAAGAATTTGCAGAGTTTTTTCTCCTTGTTCTATGTTTTGGTTTATTATCTTCGATAATGAACCATTGGAATCGCCCAAAGAAAAAAAAATTTTAACCCCCCCTCAAAATTTGTTGGTTTACGTTTCAAGATACGTAGATTCAGAAAATCGAATAAAAAAAAATCCGTCCGTCCGCCGTACGCCGTACGCCGTCCGCCGTCCGCCGTCCGCCGTCCGCCGTCCGAGGCACTTTGCCCAGTTAGCGTTGAGTTAAAATTACGAAATTTGGTTTCTGGGTTTGGACCAGCCCCACAATGATCCACGAAACTTTTCATAACCCTAGGTCAAGGGGAAGGGGTTCAAAACGAATTTTGAAATTTTGAAAATTCCATATCTCGAAAAATTCCCATCAAACGGTATGTTTTTTATTTCATATTTAGATAGAGTTTGTTCCGTAGAATTTTTTAAGACCATCCGCAGCTTTGTACGACCAGCCGTTCGTTCACAATGACGGCCCAAAGATTGTGCCTCACAACACGATCGTGAATCAAACTGTTGAAATACAAGTCCATTTTCATACTAACAAGCTCTTTGGAACATCATATGGCTTGAGTGATGTCGAGTTTGTTGTTCTGAGGCGCGTTTCGTGCTACGGAAATGAAGGTAATTTCGAATGTTTGTTGGTAGGTACTTCTTTTATAGAAAAATTATTACCGACGTAGTATTAAAAACCCCAGAATTATATCGTATTAATTAATCATAATTAATAATAATTATTATTATTAATAAATACGAATTATTAATACCTAACAATAAATTATAATAATTTTCACTAGGTACTTGATAAAATTGTTAATAATTAGTGATAATTTATAATAATAATTAATCTAACATTTAGGATCTAGACATTTAGACCTAGTGATCTAGACAGAAGGGTGATCTATACAAAGAAGATAATGAACCGTTGTGTCAAGAATTTGCAGAGTTTTTCTGTTTTCCTTTGCAAATTTTTGGGTGGGGCGAGGGCCAAGGTGGCCTTATGGACGAGCCGCCACTGATCAGAGTGCCTTTTAGAAGAACTTTTCGAGGTCAGCTAGCCCACGACTATAGAGGTGCGACATTGTTTAATGCCTTGCCTGAGCACCTGCGCTCAATACCAAAGATATCGGTTTTCAAAGAGGAGCTCAAAGAGTACATGGAGTCAAACCGTATTCACTAAAAAGAAATGTTTTTAATTTTTTTTTTCTTTTAAATAGCCTCAATTCTGAAATGACTTGTATTTTTTGTTTTACATTATATCTATATGTTGCATTATTGTACTCTTTGTCTTTTCATGAGGTCGTTGTTACATAGAGGATTCAATGTAGTTTTTTTTTTTTTCTTTCTTTGTTATGTTTCACTATATTAGAGGATCGGTTTTATTTATGCATATATATTTTTTTTTTCTTCTTTTAAGCAATTGATTTATATTTTCAACAGATAGCAACTCCTTCCCACAGCACAAGTCCTAGACTTAAAGTGGGGTGTAGCATTTATAGTGTATATTTTACCTGTATATATCTGTCTTTTCAAATAAATGCATTATCTAAAAAAATAAAAAATAAAATTTTAAGTCTTATTATCCATGACATTTTGGGAGATGCGGTTGAGTGGGAAGCTACTGAATATTACACTTTTGACCCAAATAACTGACAAGTTTATAGGATCCCGTGAATATATTATTATAATAAAAGACCAGGACAGTTATCAGCGGAGTAAGGCATGACTATTACGTTAAACGAGGGAAGCTGACAAGTACAATGGAAGACATTTAAACAGGTGAGGGAAAGATTTGATCTTGGCGTGAGACCTGTTGCGAGGTGGATGGAGACGTCTGAAACAAAATTTATGAAGTCCCTCGCCCTGGTCATGACGGAAGGCGGAAAGTATAGTTGGATTAGGCAGTATGATGAATGGTTGACTGGTTTTCTTAAAGTCCGAAAAAGAAAACTAAATTGCACTTCTAAACTCAAGTAAGAAGGTGAATAGATAGCGTCCATTACAAACTTGCATCAAAGTGTATTCGCACGGTTTTGGTTTATTGTTTTGAATCATTATTCAAATCACTAGATTTTCATCAAAGGCATAGAGGAAAATGGGTGGGGGGTGGACTACCCTGTATTTGTGGTTTATTACTAGTATCTTCAACCCACCCCGCATTTTCAAAATTTGAGGCTCCACGATACCAAAATACGTAGAACCAGAAAATCGAATTTTAAAAATCCGTTCGCCCTCCGTAAACGCCTCATGGGACAGTTGAAGTGCCCTAAGATGATGATATTCGGGCTACCAGCTTGGACCACCCCGACAATGATCCCCGAAACATTTTATAACCCTACGTCAATAAGAAGGGGTTCAGAATTAATTGAATGAACTTGGAATATAATACTTCATATCTCAACCATTTACCTCGATCAGTAGAGCTTTCGGTACACATTTGAGTAGACTTCAATTTTTCAGTGTTTTGCGACCAACCACTCGTTCACATTGAGGCCTCGTAGGAAGATTTGTTGAAAAGTCGTAAACATGACCGTGAATCAAACGGCAGCAAGTTGGGCCATACTGGGGAACTCAGGATTAAAACAATACATAGTTTTGTCCCATCGAGTAGCTTGTTTCTTTTCATAAATTATTGCCAAGTTGGGACAGTATTAATAAAAATTAGTTCTAAACAATTTATCAGTACTTAATATCATGTTTCATTTCATCACTCCGCTAGTTACCCAATCCCTCTTCCACCCTCACTCCATCCTATTCTAACAATATTTTAGCCCATTCCCCAACTATTAATAATTAAGTCAATGACCTGATGAATCAATAAACCCTATACATATATGAGTATTTCAGAATTTTAGAATATTGATAGACACTAGTAAACTTCTCTACACTTGCATTCAGGAATTATGCACATTCGCACGTAGTTAATCAATACAAGGTATAGAAGCCTCAGCCAATTATTGTACGTCTCGGTCTATTGCGAGGTTTTCAAGTTGAATGCCCAGCTTTCTGTAGGATTCTCTCAAGTGGGGTGATCACATGGCCAAGCCCTGATGCAATCTTTATTGCACGGCTTGTCCGTGTCGGGAAGTGTCTACTCAACCTTGAAAGGATGTGCCTCCCACAAAAATACGAGTATTTCATTTCATTCATGCCTAGCTCTAGACACGCAGTAGACCGCGCCACTTTTCAAGCAACTCAAACTTTCAGGTTTGAACAAGCCGTACCAAACAAGTACTTTTCTCCGTTAATCAAGTGATCTGAACCTGAATAAACTTCTGATAGGATATTCGTAGCCTTATAGTTTTCCCCAAGCTCAAAAATACAGCTCCACTTGGAGTAAATGTGTTCAATTAAATTTTATTATAATACCTAGTAAAAGTTCAGTAAAGAAAAATTCTTTAGTGTGGGGTATTCACAATTCTGAGATCGTGTATTGTTCTAATACTTAGTAGATCAAGTAGGTAACTAAGTTACTTCGAAAATTAGCTTCTGCTGAATGACTAGGACAATTTTTTGTTTCTAGTTTAATTGCTCGGTATTCAGCTCTGAACAAAAACCAGCTGTTATAAATCCGTGGAAAAATTCTTAAATTAGGTTCTTTTAGATGATTGAACATGAAAAAATCACATTGTCATTTTTTTCTCCCTGAAGAGAGAATAATTGTGAATTTAATTGGAAACCCCAGTTGAAATACATTTCTACTGGTGTAATCGAGGCAGTGGCACAGCCTCAATTAGTTTCTTCTTTTAGCGAATTTTCGAAGAAAAGGAAGCTATTGTTTTCGGTCCCAAATGTTTAAAACTCCAAACTTCAAACATTTAAAAATATTTTTCACATTATAATATAATGTGAAAAATATTTTTAAATGTTTGAAATGTTGTACAATGTTGTACATTGTAAATGTATATATTATATACATTTACAATGTACATTTATAGATAGATATGTCATATTTTTTTTATGTGTCATAAAAGTTCAAATTTGCTCAAAAATCTTTCATGGCAATCGAAAGGCTAAGTAGACAGGCAGAACTGGGCCACTCTAAGGGGGTGTATTGGTGATTGGGGGGGGGGGGGGGGGGGGGAATTACCCATATATCCCAAAAATGGAACAGTCTGACTAGCGTCACCTCAGTTAATAGATTTTTCAACGATGAACACGATGGTGAAGTCAAAATTTCGATATCTTACTCCTTTCTCAAACTGGAGATGAAGAAACGTTGTTGTTACTTGAGATGTTCTTCACGTTTCATCTGCTCTAACATGATAACAAAATGAGAAATCGCAATTCTGACTTCACCATCGTGTTCATCGTTGAAAAATATTAACTGAGGTTTTATTGGGCAAAAAAGAGCAGAAAAAAATTGGATAAAATTGAACATTTATGTTCCCAACGTCAGGGTGAACTACTATTGTGCCTTCAATTTGTTGAAGCTTTTTCCAGAGGTACTGTAACCACGCTAAACTTGCATGCTTCAACTGATCAAAATCCTAGATATGCAAAAATCCGCAGTAGCATTGATCCTACTACTTTCCCATTTCCTCGCATGAATCCACTGCCCCCGCCAGTCAGTGAGTTAAATGAAGTTGTCATATTTTTCATGATTATAGTGGTAACAAGATTCTATAATTGACTCAAACGACATTGGCGAACTGGATGAACATTTTCTTTCTTAGATGAAAAGTAACTGTTAAGAAGACTATTGTAAGTACCTACCGATCTTGTCAGAGAGCACCTCACCTGATGCATACCGAATTTATCAAATAGCGTCATACTTAAATACCTATAATTCCTACCCAATAAGTTTAAGATTGCCCATATGTGAATGAGATGATCCAAATATCACATTTTACGTAAAACCAGTTATTTCTTCGAAAATTCGCTTTTATAGCCATGCTGCATGACTGGAACTTTTTTTTCGAACAATTTTCAAACGAATCGGCTCGTACTGATTTCCTCAATTGGATTGTTTGATTTTCCGAATATGTGACGACCGAAGTTGAACACAATGACTATAATTAAAGCGAGTGACGCAATATTAGACTATATTCGATATTCTTTACGCATGACAAGGTCCCCGGTCGCTGCAATCCAGCTATTTCGCCTAAAAACCGGTACAGACGTCTACGAATACGGCAGCAAGCATTTAAAATAAAACTCACCCGTTGGGCGGCGGAAGGACGGGGTTCTGGCCGGTGTCCATCTGTAGGGACCACAAGCGGAATATGAACAGTCTGATGAACGAAGTGACGCGTCGCGTCTACTACGAGCGTGTCGAGACGGCCACTCCTGTCACAGTTCACACACCCGCGAAAACTCAGTTTTGCTGCCTTCAACACTCAATCGTCCCGTCGGCCTCTCAGCTCTGCCGTAGACCAGACCGTACCAGACGTACGGACTCGTCTTCCCGCCGTTGGTTTCGTCCAATTTCCGCTCCGCAGCGCTGCTTGGTTTCTTTTTCTCCCACTTCCACTCCCTTTCCTCGTGTCGTTCTGGCGCTCACACAACCGCATAATTGACGTCGTCGGTTCTTAATTGTGATTCGACACGCTCTTATTGAAGGAGTGAGTAGGGAGGGAGGTCCTCAAATGTACCAAATTATAATAATTTGGTAATAATTAGGACCTTCAGGAAGAAAGAACTTCCACCTTATTCAATTAAACCACCATTAAACTTATTCACGATTCTGAATCAAGATAGTTGTTTTCCAAGCCTTCGAGATTTTGTCGAGAGTTTCAGATATTCTCAAAATCGCATTTATCTATATCTATAAAATCGAATGTATGTCCGTAAGTCCTCTATAAACAGCCAAACCCCTGAACCGAATTTGATAGGGTTGCTCCGTTGTGATGAACAAGTCTTGGGATGGTTATAGGCTAAGGTGGAATCTCCAAAAAGTCCTATTCCTTCTAATTAGAGATTAGCCAATATAAAATCATAAGAAGCGTGTGCAGACGGTACCTACAAATCTGAGCGATACAAAAATGTGACTTGTTTTGCGCAATTTCGGTGGTGGTTCAGACCTAAAATTTGGCATGTAGCCTCCTTAGGACTTAAATTGCAAGCTGCATAGGGCCGACATCAACTAAGTGGCTCCTAAAGCTAATTTCTATGCTATTCCCTCTATGAAGCTGTAATTTGGCATGTAAACTCCTTAGGACTTTAACTTGACGCTGCCCAGGCCTATAGGCTATAGAACCTATAGGTTCTGCTGAATGGCCTAGAGGCTTTAACCAATTTCCATGCTGTTCACTCTATGAAGCAGTAATTTGGCATGTAGCCTCCTTAGGACTTTAACTTGACGCTGCCATGCCCAGAATCAGCTGAGGGCTCCTAAAGCTAATTTCTATGCTATTCACTCTATAAAGTAGTAATTTGGCATGTAGCCTCCTTAGGACTTCAAATTGACGCTGCCATGCCCAGAATCAGCTGAGGACTCCTAAATGTCTATGCTATTCACTCTATGAAGTAGTAATTTAGCATGTAGCCTCCTTAGGACTTCAAATTGACGCTGCCCATGCCCAGAATCAGCTGAGGGCTCCTAAAGCTAATTTCCATGCTATTCACACTATGAAGCTGTAATTTGGAATGTAGACTCCTTAAGACTTTAACTTGACGCTGCCCTGGCCTAGGTTCTGCTGAGTTGCCTCTAAAGCTAATTTCCATGCTATTCACACTATAAAGCAGTTATTTGGATTGTAGCCTCCTTCGGACTTTAACTTGACGCTGCCCAGGCCTAGGTTCAGCTGAGTGGCCCCTGAAGCCAATTTCTATGCTATTCACTCTATAAAGTAGTAATTTGGCATGTAGCCACCTTAGGACTTCATTGACGCTGCCCATGCCCAGAATCTGCCGAGGGCTCCTAAATTTCTCTGCTATTTACTCTATGAAGCAGTAATTTGGCTTGTAGCCTCCTTAGGACTTATACTTGAAGCAGAGTATGCCCTGGATCAGCTGAGTGGCTCCTTCAACTAATTTCTATGCTGTTTACTCTATGAAGCTGTAACTCTATGAAGCTATGAACTTGACGCTGCACAGGCCTAGGATCAGTTTAGTGACATCTAAAGCTAATTTCCATGCTATTCACACTATGAAGCAGTAATTTGGTATGTAGCCTCCTTAACACTTATTATTAACATGAAGCTGTACCTAATTTGGCATGTAGCGGCCTTACGACTTTAACTTCATAATATGAACATATTATGTTAGTTCATATGTTGTCAAGGTTGTTTATCAATAGTACACTGAGTTACTCACCCCGATCAGTGCAACGCCCAGGTAATCTGGCTAGATCTCTACAAAATCAGTTCGCAAGCATTTTTATGATATATTATGAACGTTCAATCCTAATTAGAAGTTGTTCCTCACTTTTAACATTTGTAGTACCTAGGTACTTCCCCAATAACCAACACGCAGCAAATTTACTTGCCTTGGTAACAATAATTTATATCAAGAAGACTTCTGATTAGTACTAATCAACGAATATCCATGTTTCCGTAGAACATCAGAACATGCCCCCCCGGCATATTTCTATACCATCTTTCTTCCAATGGTCTTGGTATGCTTTTCGACTCCTCGTCAGAATTCTTACATTAAAACCGTTATAGTGGACTATTCTTGATTTTCGCCTCGTATATTTTATATGTAAATCGCTTACTTCGTGGATGTAAGAAAAGGCAGGCATCGATGAACGCTGACCTCCCGCTACAATAATCTACGTCACGCAGGCCTTACGGAGAAGTCAGCTCGTTTTCTCGGCGTTGGTAGCTAGAGTCCGCGCTTTGATCGATATCTAAGGATGTCGACATGCAATTCAAACCGTAAGTGACACTTAGCCACTTGGATCTTTTAGGGAGATTTTGGTTGAAATATTCACATCGTCTTAGAATGACTAAATCACAGTAACCCAGAGAATTAGATTCATCAGTAGGTAACTTTATTTCTTTGCATGTTTCTCCCACTTGATGAAACAGAAAGAGTCTGTGTAGTATGAACTTAAGTTCGAGGCATGTTACACCTGGCGTTAAAAAGCAGATAAAAATAATAATATCTTTTTGAATATTGAATATCAGCACCTTTTGGCTCATGCGACAGTTTTAAGATTTTGCGCCCATTACTGCGTATTTTTGAGTGGTTCCTATGAGTATACATAGTCATTTTATATATAATTTGTAAAATATAATATAAAAGTTTAAACTTAGTATGGAGGTTATGGCCTAGTAGGTTATTTTTGAGTGATGAATCGTAAAATTTCGAAAATCATTCCATTCTGAATGATGTCTCCAGTTTCAATAAAACAATGGAGTTGTTGTCACAATTGATTTCACTACAGTAATATTACAGTTAGGCATGGCTAATACGGTTATTTCTTGGTAATAGGTTATCGAGTAACAGCGACCATCTGATAATAGGGTTTCCAGTCCGCGTTGGGCGCTGAAAAGGTTCCCGAATCTGCGGTAACCTATTACCAAAAGAACCTAATACCACGACCTATTACCAGACGGTCGCTGTTACTCACTCAAATAACTTGTCGACAGTTATGATCGCCCACCTTTCACGCATTCGTTTTCCGTAACCTATTACTTGGTATTACCTGGAATAGTCCCAGCCAACCTGTTATCACGGAATCCCGAATGGCCGGCGACAAAGAGGCCCTCAAAGGCCTTTCCCCCAAGTTCTTGGAACAGTTATTCCAGTTATAGGGGTTTTCTGGTAATATGTTATCTGGTATTGGGTTACTGGACCATATTACGTTAAATATTCCCCATCCCTAATTACAGTGTCTTCTCCGCAGTTTTCTCAAGGGAGATGGCTCGAGGCCGGCGCTGATACCTTACCCTCAACGATGATCAGTTTTGATGGTTTTGCCTACCCACCCACTGTTGCAAGGCAAGTTGGAAGTACATATCCTATTTGAACAAAATTTGTTGAACAAAATATTTAATATTTTAGCGCATTACTCAACTTTTTCCGTATAGTAATCTAGACTGAAGGGTGTGATCAGTTCAGAAAATAATAAACCGTTGTGGTAGAATTTCCTTGCGAGGTCATGAATATTTTCAATTCTAGACGCTGACCAACTCTACGAAAATACGTATCGATCACTCACGTTATACTCGTACAATTTTCGGATCGACCCAAAAATCTCCCCAAAGTTTACAGCTGTTGCAAATTTATCACTCTGATTCTGCTCATCTCTTCCACCCAGAGGGTCCTCAGTTTCAAGCGTAGGGTAAGGTGCTCAAAGGATCAGGCGTGGTACATTATTTGTTCTTGCGTTAATATATCTATCCGAATATGGCTTCAATGAAATAGAAACGTGGAGTCTTTATATAGACTTATATGAATTATGAGGATCACTCACCGTTTTACGTTGATACTCAATGTACAATACCTGATAGGGTGAAGTCAGAGAGTACACACGTTTTTGGAACAAGAACGGACTGTATTAACACTTGGTTTTATACAAGTTAGATATTGAATCAAGAGCGTACGCGGAGACAAGTTACTCTTCGAAGCTCTGGACAGCAAGTGGGGGAGCTAGAGAGGGGACCGCAGCGAAGACCAGGGCCCTCTCCTGGGAGTCCAGAAACAGGGTCACCAATACAACAGATATATATGATCCATGAGACGGTTCATGGATCCATGGGACAGTCCATGGATTCTAATTTTGAATACCCATTTCCAACACTCCCTCCTATTCAAAGATAAGACTGAAGAGAGTATAACTACTATGCAAGAATTACAAGATTATGGCTGGAGGAGCCAGAATTCAAACAAGAAAGGTTGACACAAGATAACCTACCATAGTAGCTTAAAATCCAGCATTGGTAACATGTCAAGAGAATTGAATTAAAACAAGATACATGATCTTATAGTTTGAAGCAAAAGAAAGTTGAGTGGAGAACAAGACACAATTCACAAGTAACTAGATCACACAATTCAATTTGATGCAAGGTGTGAGATAAAACAAAATTAAGTCAAGAAACCATAATACGTTAGACTATAACGTACAGCAAGAGATGTTACGTGAAGCAAGATAATTTGGATCAATTTCTATACTGGATAACAATGTCAAGACAAGTGATCTAGAACGCGACACGATGTTTCACGGAGTCAAGATGATGCAGGCCGATGATTCAGGAGGATAGCGAGTGCAAAGTTCCTGTATTCAACTCCAAGACTCTTCATTTCCTGGGGAAAGTTACAAGAGAGTATTAGAGTTGGTCAACAAGAGATTCCGAAAGTACACAAATTTATCAAAAGGCAGTGCCTTGGTGAAAGTGTCCGCTATCTGTTCATTGGTAGACACCCAAAGTATAGAAACATTTCCATTTTTGAACATTTCATGAACGAAATGCATGGACAATTTGACTATGTGTTTCAAGGTACGAGAGTCATTTGTCATTGCAACGGAAATTGCAGGAGCACAGTCGCATTTCAAGATGGGAAGCATATCTAATCCAATAAGGAACTTACACAAGCTTCGAATACTTGTCAGCTCCTTACATGCTTCAGACATGGCAATGTATTCCGCTTCACAGACCGATAATGCCACGTGAGTTTGCTTTTTTTTGATTTCCAAGACACCAAGTCGCCAAAAGACTTGATTGAAAACCCTGTGGTTGATCGACCATTAAGAGAGCTAGTACCAAGGACGAAGGGAGGAATCTGAACAGGCAACCAAGTCTTCAGTTTCGCCTGAAAACAAAATTCCGAAATCCAAAGTTCCCTTGAGATACCGCAGTATTCGCAGAGCACACTTCCAGTCAGAGAGTGTATAGCCAATTTGTTTCCTGCTCATGAAATCGACTGCAAAAGAAATATCAGGTCTCGTACAATTTTGAATATACAAGAGAGAGCCAATTACTTCTCGATAAGGGACATCCGGAGATGATTCAAAATCCTCAGTCGATCTCAGCTGTGCAGTTAACGTACACTCTGTTGCAGGCATAGGAGTCAAGGAAACCTTTTCCTCTTGGGAGAGAAATGTCTAACAAGTTTTTAATGGCTGACTTTTGATGAAGGAACATCAGCCTTTTAGACTTATTTCTCTTGATTTCAAATCCCAAGAATTTTGTAGGTGTTCCAAGAGTTTTGATTTTAACCTCTAGCTTCAGCTGTTTGATGACTTTCAGGGCTTTCCTGTCATCGTTTGAAGCTAGGAGGCAGTCATCAACATATATAATAATCAGCGCGTATTTAGTACCGTCTTGCCACTTGAAGATGCAAGTTTGGAACGGGTAAATTTCAAAACCCATGGCAAGAAGAATACTGCTGAACTTTTTATACCACAAGTTCGGAGAGACCTTTAATCCGTACGAGGACCTTTTAAGACAACACACATGAGACTCCTTCAAGGTTAGTGGGTAGTCTTTCAGTTCAATCAGGCCATCAGGAATGTACATATGTACAGGTTTTTCCAAATCTCCATGCAGAAATGCAGTGGTTACATCAAGTTGATATAGGTGTAAGTCCAGTTTATTCACAATAGACAAGAAAACGCGGACATCACCCAATCTAGCCACAGGCGCAAATATTTCTGAAACAAGATATTCGTTTGTATCAGCAAAACCTTTGATTACCAGACGACTTTTGTACTTGATGGAGCCCTCATATTCAAGTTTCCTTTTATGTGCCCATCGAGATTTTATAATTTTGGTTCAAGGGGGAAGAGCTGATCTGGGTACAAGTTCCCAAGTATTCATCTCCTCCAACGAGTCAAGTTCATCAAGTATAGCCTCTTCCCAAAATTATATAATATTATTAATTTAAAATTAATTTATTATATATACTACACACATATTATACTTTATATAATTATAATAATATAAGATATTATTATATACCAAGTTATAAATAAGTATAAGCTATATATATAATTAATACAAACCAAAATTAGAATATAAAAATATTTAGTATAAATATATTCCCTATCCGAGGATTCCATTGCTTCTTTGTAGGAGGAAGGCTCCAGCAAGTCTACCTGACTATCTCGTTGCAAGGCCACAATTTCTGTGGAGTTTTCACAGTCAGTGATTTATTTTGGCTCAAGTTGTCGTTCATGTCAAGAATTGTAGCAAGAGGCTTTGGATAATCTTTGATTCGATCGCCATACACTATAGATTCAATAAATTTGGCATCGCAACAATTAACAAATGGACTAATGAACAGATTAGACGAGTGAGGCATTCTGTTATGAACAAATACGACATGCTTCAAAGCGTGACCCCAGAAAGAGTAAGGCATTTTGGCCGACAGCAAGTTTACTCTGATTTTATGTTTTATATCTTGATTAACTCTTTCAGCACAACCATTTTGTTGGGGAACATGAGGCTGACCAGTATCCCAAAGAATGCCCTCCCGGTCCATCAGTCCTTTCACCTCCTGCGTTTGAAATTCGAGTCCACGATCAGACTGGAGCCTGAATACGCTCTTGGGTTCAGACGCGATGGACGCTATTTCAAGCAGACATTGTTTGAGTGCCAAGTGAACCTCCTTTTTGTTCTTGAGAGTGTAAGCGAAAACGTAACGAGAAAAGTCACATACAAAAAAAAATCACTACATACGTATCTCCAGTTCGAAAGTTTGAAGGGCTGATAGGACCCATGAGATCTGTGTGGAGCAAGGAAAAAGATCTATCAGCCCTGTGCCTAACTTGAGTATGCGATTTGCGATTTTCGAATCGTATTTGCTTGATGACAGTCCTCACAATTCAAGATCTGATCCGAGAACGTGACAAGTTTGAGTTCTGGTAAGAACTTCTTGGCGGCCTTCAAGTATTGCCTAGAAGCGTGATTAAGGCGTAAATGCCAGTCAGAAAGTTGTTGTTGTATAGGATCAATAGAACCAACCTCAGGAACCCTCCCTCCCAGGATGGCAGAGACTTCAGACGACGAGTGACCAGACCTCCCTCCCAAAATTTGAGATTCAGCTCCATTACAAGAAGGAGTTGTCATTGAATGGCTACCAGACTGCACAAGTGAGGTGGTGAAGATTGTACCAAGTCTGCAACGCTTGGGACCAAAATGAGCCCCAGGTGTCCCAGAAACAGATTTAGCAGGAGCAAGCGGCAGTTCAATCCACCATACCCCGTCTTTGAAATAACCAGACTTAATGATTTTACCAGTGGAGGCCTGAATAAAGTCAACCTTATCCTGTGAAAAGAAGGTATTAATTCCAACCTGAGCAATTTTTCTGACAGAACACAAATTGGTGGATAAACCTGGTGTGTACAGAACATCCTTCAAGGTGGAGACTTGACCATTGTTTACAAAATTCAAATCCCCGCAGAAACTCACAGTCAAGTCTGCAGACTCATCCCGATTGGCACATTTAAAAACACGCTCTTTAGACATACGTCTAAAATTAACCAAGCATTCTCTTGAGGATGTAAGATGTTCAGTACAACCAGTGTCCACAATTGCTAGAAAACTATTTTTACCTTCAGAAATGGTGAACGCTTTCCCAGATCCTTGACGTTCTCACACATAATTCAAGAATTCTTTCTCAGCACCCACAGAAACCCAAACCTCAGCAGAGTCTGAACCTGTTTGAGGCCCCACAATGGCAAACACGGAGTCAGGAAATTTGCCAAATTCTTCAACAAGTACTTTCGCCTGACCTAAGGGCATTTTGACAAGTGAAGATTTGTCATTGTTGCAAGAACCCGCTAGTTTAGACGACCTTTTTGGCTTTTGTTTCAGGTTAAGTCGATTTTGAGCAGATTGTGTGTTGCGTCGAACAAATGAGGGGGAGGGATTTGGACAGTTGGCATCAGAGTACCACACTTGAAACAAATTTTATTTGCCCAAGAACAAATATCCCTAGTATGACCCCTTCGACGGCAATAGATACAAAAATCAGACTTTTTAGTGACTTTAGAAGTGCCAGCGGATGAGGGTAGTTTAAAGTTGACATGCCTGGAAGGAAGATGATGCTGGAATAGGCTCGGATGGATCAAGAAGGAAGAGACACTCTTGTGTCTCGACCTGTCCGACAACGCCCCTCTTCCATTACTTGAACTGATCCTCACTCTCCAAGCGACAATCAAGAGGTCGAAACCTGACAGCGTCGATTTTTCTGACTCGATACAACTCAGATGAGCGGGCAAGTCGATCAGAATGAGAGAGAGGAGCAGATAAAGCATCCGAAGTCGAAGGTACAGCATGTACAGAAACCTCTACATCCATGGCAGATTCATCAGTCAAAGGAGTCAAGTTATGATTTGTGGGAGGTTCAGAGTTTACAGTGAGAACAAGATTTGTGGGTGATACAAGAATTCCAGAGGGAGCAAGATTTGAGGGTAGTACAAGAATAATTCTTCAATTATTGTTCAATTATTGAAGATGTAGCAAGAGGATTTGTGTAAGAGGCTTGGACAGGCGGGGCAAGGTATCGATGATCTAACTCAGAACATTTTTGGTCCAATTGAGTGAGACGTTCATTGATTTGTCCAAGGCTTACCTTCATCTGTTGTTTTATATTTTCTAAGAACCTCGAGAGGACATCCTCAGACGTCTTTGCAGCCTCCAGACGCAAGTGTTCAGTTTCCTGATTGGGGACTGCAAGGCTTCTGCTCATTTCCAGTGGAGGATGCCATTGGAGGTTGTAGTGGCGAGTCAAGTATTCCACCTTCTTCAAAATCAATTAGAGAGCCGGTATTACTCATGATATCTTTCTCAATCTGTAAAGCGCAATTGGCATTACGAACTGAACAAACAAAGTAAACAACAGGTGGCAAATAAACAAAAACTATCGGGGTGCAAGTAAATATAATAGATTTTGTAATGAATCAAAGCAAATTTAGCTCTTTAAGCAAAATCAAAATCAAATTTTGATTCAAAAGTTCTTGAATCAAAGCAAATTTAGAACTTCGAAATGTACTTGAGTTCGTTAAATGTACATACGTAAAATGTATATACGTAAAATGTACATACGTAAAGTACGTAATTTGAAAAATTAGTAAAATGAGCAAAAGCAAGTTTGATTCAAAATTTCAAGATTTGCTGCAAGCGTTTTTCATTTAGTCCCAAACGCAAAATTGTTAATAAATCCGGGTGAGTAATGAAGCTAGGAGTCAAAAAGGGTTAGACAAAATTGTGCACATACATGAAACCCAATTCAAATACCTCTTCTCGTATTTCTGCTTGACTGCATGAAAGAATGATCTACGACACCCGTGGATGACCAGAACAAATTATGCTTAAAACAAAATCATGAAGCATACAATCCAAGTCACCCCTTATTTTTTTTTTTCATGAATGGGGGTGATCCACTGGGCCCGCTCCCACGTTAATTGAAATCAAATTTAACACAAGTATTTTCAAGATCTTGAGCTTGGATTCGAGATTCCCCTTCAGTGACTCTTTTCTATACAAGCAGCTTCCCGCGCCGAGTCTCGTTTAGTTAGAGACTGAGACACACCGTTCGTGAATTGAACTTCTATTAAATAGAAATTCAATTAACTTAGGACTTTAACCTCAGAGGTCTTGCCCGAATCAAACACCTCTTTGTTTTGAGTACGGCCCATTTATTGTTCGGATTGTGGACGAACTGGGAAATCCTATGTATCGCCAGACGGGAATCAAGTTTGTGCACACTGATTAGCGACAAGATGTATCAAGGTCGTGCACTACATAATCAGTCTTCGTCTGACTCGGAAGGCAGAATGTTTGATATATTAAAATTATAAAACATAGCCTCGCGTACTCACTCGCCTGAACGAATTGTGGGATATTTCGAACAGACATACGCACTTGCGCTGAGGACGGGTAAGCGATGCTTTCACATCTGTTTGCTGGTATGAGTGCAAATTGCCTTGATGCGATCAATCGCATCTCATCAAGAGGCACAAGTGAACGTGATTGGCCAAATCCGCTCGCACTCGAGTCACCAAGAGACCCTAACAAGAAGAATTGGTGGAGCGACACAACCCAATAGTTTGGAAAAGCTAATAAGACGATGATCTCCGATGAAAAGAAACCAACATCTAGCCCAGGGGAGTCAAAACGGAATTCAGAAACTCCGAGACGAAAATCGAAGAACGCTGTCGGCGGCCATTTTCAGGTTACGAACGACAAACGGGACGAAATACGACACAACAATGTGAAGGTGACCTCGAAGGTCCAAGCTCAGAGAATCAATTGATCATTCGCTTCAATCATTATGGGCTTTTAGTCAAGTTCCGAGTCAAAAGGTAAACTTTGAATTACAAATCATTACAACCGTATCAATCAAGCTTGAACACACGATATCGTATCCGAATATGGCTTCAATGAAATAGAAACGTGGAGTCTTTATATAGACTTATATGAATTATGAGGATCACTCACCGTTTTACGTTGATACTCAATGTACAATACCTGATAGGGTGAAGTCAGAGAGTACACACGTTTTTGGAACAAGAACGGACTGTATTAACACTTGGTTTTATACAAGTTAGATATTGAATCAAGAGCGTACGCGGAGACAAGTTACTCTTCGAAGCTCTGGACAGCAAGTGGGGGAGCTAGAGAGGGGACCGCAGCGAAGACCAGGGCCCTCTCCTGGGAGTCCAGAAACAGGGTCACCAATACAACAGATATATATGATCCATGAGACGGTTCATGGATCCATGGGACAGTCCATGGATTCTAATTTTGAATACCCATTTCCAACAATATCAATTTCATATACTTGAACTAACTTTAAATTGATTTAACCCTATATTATGCCTTGCCCTTAACGAGATTACAATGACGTAGAAAAAGTGGCCAGCATAACTTCAAGAACGAGTGTTCAACGAATTTCGAAATAATTCACATTTCTTCAACTGAACAGAGTTGCTCGTCTAAGGGGAATCTTTTTCGAAAAGCACTGAAACAAGATACTCCTTTGTTCTCCGATAGACTATCAAAATAGCCATTTCCGTTTTGGGCCCTTTCCTTATTCATTCCAAGGATACACTTATAATAAAGGTCCAAATAGCAGTAACAAGAAAAGCGTCAAATGAAAAGACACTACTCGTCCTTAGTGAGTAATGAAATCAAAATTGAAAGACTTTTTCCCCAACATAGCGAACCCCCAAATCCGGTAAGAGAACAAAATTCTGCTCCTGAAACGGCTCTGACAATCCAACTATACATACCAAAGATACCCAAACACTTTCTCAGCTTACTGAGATAGGAAGCAGGTACAAATATTTCACCTAAAAGACCATAACTCTACTTGTAAAGATTGATTTAATCCCACATATAAAAGTGTACAATATTACATTACAACTTCGAAAATGTCAGTAACACCTCATCCCAACATGTCTAAATCAATTTTCGAAGCCACAACTATCACATTCAAAAATTTGCTGAGCTTTTAAAATTTGTATTAACATGATAATATTTAATTCAAAATATCAGCTAACAACACATGTACATCGACTAAATTTCTACTGAATTTAGTTTTACATATATCATCTACTATTAGGAAACAATTGTTATTTTGATTTTATTCTTCTTCCTAATTTCAAATAACCAGTACACTTGACATAATAAACTCGGTAAAGCAACTAATAACTATCGCAGTGGCAACATTAAACATTTAAGAAAGAATAAACTTCGTGTGAAGTTATTTTCTAGTTATTTTTGATTGCCGCAAATGCATGAGCCTAACAAAATTGTCCACCACAATGGTTAATTTATTAGTAACATCGGCCACAACAGCCTTATTTCAAATCTAACTAGCTACATAAATTATAAATACAGGTTTGGCAACGAAATCAGGTAACTTCTTTTTTCTCTCGAAAAATACGTTCAATACACCTATATTATGACTTACAAGTAGATTTTTCTTCATTCTATAAGTTCGATTAATGTTGAAGAATGTTTAATTTTTATTTCTGAATTTTTATTTTTTTAAATATCAAGTATAAAGTCGAGGACGGGTTTTTGAGAGAAGAGGACGGTGCGAGAAGTGTGATTTTTTTGTGGGTGTAGTGCAATTGTAAGCAAGCTCTCCCGGATGACGTAAGTGAGACATTTCCCAGCTATACATGTTAAATACTATTACATGAACGTACATCGTGAATTTCGTTTTTACACTCACACAAACTCGTTAAGAAAACATCAATAAGTTTTACCTACTTAATATACATTTATAGGTACGTCATTATCTTAAACATTCATATTTGTAACGTTTTGAAACGTTTTAATAATCCATCTGAATTTCATTTGATTGATGATCTCTGCAATCAAAACATTGGAACTGATGATTCTGGATTCCGGAGAATATTAGCGTAGTAAGTGATGAATTTTTCTCCACCGTGTTAGTTTAAAACTAACAAAAAGGTTATATTGTGAACAGAATCTCCTAACTGAGTATAACTCTTGTCAAGTATATTGTAGGAAATGCATTGTGGGATAATTGTTGAATGTATAATTATTTCGCAATTTGTTAGCTTTGATTATTAAAGGATACAGCTTTTATAATATTAAACGTTTTTTACGTAAAGCATCAGGTACCCTGAAATGCTAGTTCGAAGCAAGTCGTATAAGCGAAATAGAATGAGTATATTTGAAGAGTTGGTGCTAACTACGACCAAATGGCGATTGAATTTCCAACTAATTTTGGATCAAGTGTGACAAAAAACTCGTCAAACGCCACTGCAATGGCGTGCACATGATTTAATACAAATAAAACAGTTCAGTGTTACAGAAAAAAATCCTACGTCGATTATTTTGATTTGGCACACAGTTTTGAGGTAGCCTATGAGAGCAGAGGAGAAGTGGTTTCAAAAATTACCACATTTCTTCTCCCAAAGGAAGGAAACTATAAGGAAGAACGATTTGAAATGATTGCACAGAGTTCGGTGATCAAAGTTGTACGTAAAAACGTTGTGACAATAAATATTTTGCTATGATGCATCAATTTAACTGTCCGTTGCTACCTGAATATCATCAATCAGTCACTTCAATCTTTTTTTAATGTCAATCTACGTGGACTTGTGAAAAGTCCATGTCTTCATCTTCCTGTTCCTCCGTTCTGGAAACTCGCCTGTTTCTGTTACTATGACTATTCTCTATTCTCTTAGAAAACTGTCTACTATAATGGATTACCGTGGATATTAGACGGTGGTGAATCGCAGTTACAATATTTGTTGGGTACCGATCGTTTCGTTACTGTCAGTATTCAGAAGAAGATTTGATGTCAACACTATTACTTAGTTACTCGAGTAACTAACTACCTTTCCTTCAGCCTATAGTCATTGATAAGTTAACAAGGCGAGTCTGAAGTACGAAAACGAATGAAATTGGTTATAACGAATAGCATGGTAAGACATTATCATAGTGGAAGGGCCCCCCGTTTCCTTCAGGGGAGGATGGAGAGGGAGAGCGATGCGGGACACGAAGGGCCATTGACGTCTCAGCCGAGGACTCTATTGAGAAAATATGCGTAGAAAGAGTGATGCTGAGGGTGAACAAGGAGTCGTCCTCTGTTGGGTCGCTCCGGAGCATCATCACTGCCAAGTGCGAGGGCATCTGGCGTTGGAAGAGGCTCATCGTCTTCACTTGGTTGTCCTATGCTGATATCTGTGCTTCCTAGAGCCGACTTCCCGTCTTCCGAGTGGTCTTCCCCTGTAACAAGACAGCGGTATGAACTACCAAACCCATATACAGTTTAGAGCATTGGTGGAGTACCCTTTTCACCAAAACCCCACCAGACAGGTACCAGCTATCACCAGTTGAATCTTGAATTTTTCTTGATTTATAATTATTGTAATGGGAAGGTGATAATCCCTCAAATTTTAAACCGATAACTATCATACAAAGGCAAAAGTTCAATTGGTTCAATTAATATTATTTCATGCTCTAAATTGAAAACCAGGTTTCAAGTGTAATAAATAAGGCTTCGAATCATCTTCCCCTGCTGTGACTAAGGCGTACGGCGATGAGGAGGCTACAAATCACTGAAACCTGTCACCGGTGGTGCCTGTACGATGGCGCACTCATTGCGTTCCACAGCTGGTGAGGGTCTCAGAAATTCTAACTTTATCGTAAGCCTCTCGCATTCGACACTCATAACCAGTGAGGCAAATCTGAACATATTTAAATCCTAGTTAAATTGAAGTTTCCAAAATCCATTGTGCTGTTGCGGAGGCTGTGTAAAAGAGGTTTTGGTAGAAAACGCGCCATAATCTAAAATAACCTGCCGTCTTCATTCCGACTTTGCAGGTGAAAGCGTGAAGTGGCAACATGATAAGCTACACAGAAACGCCTTAGAAACCTTCCTTTTGACGTTTTCGACATCAAGTCGTACTCTACTATTCTATAACTATCTACATGAGATGATTTTCATCCACTCAATTTTTTCTAGGTATCGTAGTTCATTATTGAAAATATTAAGTCAAAAATGAAGTGTGGTATGAGTCAGCTGTTCCTCAGTATGAAAATTGGCCTGACGTTTCAATGTTTGATGATAATATTATGTTTTTTGGTGTTTCAAGCGGGCGACCTGAAATCAGGGATACCTGCATCAACAATAACAGTTATTGTTACTCCTCCTTCGAGTTCTCACTGGTGAAATGGTTGCTAACGATCGCAACAGATACATTTCAGCAGAAGCAGGACTTATGAACAAATCACGACAATTGCTTCATTATTACATTCGAAAATGGCAACAAGTGTGTCGCTCTCCTCCGTGTAATTACATGGCATCAGGCCAACTGCGGTCCACACGTTTTATTCTATTTAGGTAGTATAGAATATAAAATACGTGATTTGTGTAAATGTGATTAAGTATACTTAATATAATAAGTGATTTTTGCATCTCGAGACATTGTTTCGACCAGCCTCGGAGCTCGAAGCATCAATCGCTATTACTGCAAAACCATTAAACCCGCAAGGTTTTCTTTGCTCATGTGGAAATTCCCTTCTTCATTTATTCCACGTCACTCGTTCCCATTCCTTTTTCAAATCCCATCATTATTTTGTTGATAAAGGTTAACTAACTTCCTCCCGTCTCAAAACATTCTTCCAAAACAGAAAGCTTCTCAGGCCTCCCAAAAATAGAAGTAAAATTGAGATTTAAGGATTTTACTTCTATTTTTGGGAGGCCTGAGAAGCTTTCATTAGTTCAAGATTATTAGATTATTCAAGAACATTAGTTCAAGATCGTATAGAATATTTAGATTCATCAGCAACTCAACAAGCTGAACGAGATATTTTTGAGGATTCTCATTTTGATCTCACTGCAAAAATCGTTGATTTTGTAGACACACACCAAATCAGCCTCTCAAGAACCTGCGGTTCACCTTGATAACGAATCCAGTACATCTGGGATTTCGCAATCGGCTGGCATTAAGCTCCCTGAAGTGAATATACCCATATACCAGTTTATGACTATTTCAAGGCCCCCATTGAGCAATACGAAGACCTTCCCGCGGTTCATAAAATGCGGTATCTCAAATCACGTTGCGCCAGGATTCATAGGCTCCGTGTCTATAACTGAGCAAAATTACAAGATCGCTTTTAAAAAGTCATCGATATCACTATTTTGAATTACATCATTAAATTATGTCATATCATAAAAATTATGTCATGTCATAACAATTTTATGGTCATATCAAGGATTTGTTTAATATTCCGTCTGATTCCGTCATTTTCTGTCATTCGGTATCTCAATCACGTACAAAAGCATTAATATATCCATTCAATATATAAGTTCAGTAGTTTCCATCTGCATCTATTAATTCGTTCATCTAAGCTCCAGGCAAACAGGCATCTTAATACAACATTTTCACATACGTATTATGTTCATGTCGTGCGGGTTCATCTCTAAAAGAAAATACCAGTCTGATCAGAGAACATTATCATAGCTAATGATGTTGGTATCCAAGAAAAATAAGGATGCACCAACGTCGACTAATGCGACTGCAGACATACCAGAATCTTGGATATTCTTCTTGTACTCTTCTAGACTAGGGTTCGTTGGTGGTGATAGCGATGGACTTCTGGATTGGCTCTCCTCTTGTGGGCCACCTAGGATCTGAAAAAATTGAGATTGGAAATTAACGAGATTTTCTGTTTAACTCCATTGTTATGATTGAGTATTGGTAGATTGGTATAGCTTGATAGCAGATTTAGTAAGTGAGTTGGGAATTCACTTTGTATTTTCATACTCTGGAAGAGATATGACCAGGGCTGGTCTTCTGAAACCAGGATGAGCCAAATTTCAGTTGGGTGGTGAAAGGACATGTCTTTTCTTTATAACTTTCTCGTATTTGATGTATGGCGGAGACAATCGGACTTTGAGTGGGTGTAGAAAGTTGTAAACTATACTGCTCCTACTACAATACTGTTTAGATTGTCATGTATTTTGTTTTCCTCGTCTTTTAATTATCAGCGATTTACCAGATCTGGTAAATCTATGATCACCTATGATCTTGTCCAGAGAGTTATACCGCTCAAAACTATACTCACTTCATGTGAATCTGGGGGGCCCTGCGTTTCATCCGAAGTCATATTTGCAGTCCTTGAAGCTGTCGTGGCTTCAGTCGTGGTTTGAATTGGTGTTTGTTCGGTGGAGCTCTGAGCCGTTTGCTCTATGAAAGGAGAGTTCCCTTTCAAGGATGGTGGAATCGGTTTGGAAGATTGCCGTTTGTCCGGAGAGGCAGCCACGTTGTTATCGGTCATTAGTGGGATGGCTACCTGTTCGATAACAAGAAGTAAATAGACTGTATGAAGAACCGTGGAATGTCTCTATGCAATACTGGGTCGAAAATTCATTTTGGTTGTAAGGGACAATGCCAAGAAATATGGAAACTCAATAGCTCCGGAAGCTGGTAAATTACCGTAATACTTAGAGTTGTATGTTCGGTTCTTAGTGTGAAAGCCTCCGTCGCACGCTGTGCATGGTGGCGGGCGTATGTGAAGTAAATACATAGTTAGTTTCAACTCTGTACAACGGGGTAAACCTGCGTATTTGATTCATGTGGATAGTGAATAATTAATTCCTCAGGGCTTTCATCGTACTAGTAGGAACCCCACAAGCAAATGAGTAATAACATGCTAAAGACTGCAAAATACTGCAACAAATAATGGCAGGTGAAAAATGAGGGAGCGATTCGAACTCCACTTACCACAATTATGTATCAAATACATTAGTCTATTAGTTCTACTCTTATTTTGAACGGTATTCAATCCTTAAGGTTCCCAGAGATTCTAGCGTAACATCAAAATGTTTCTAGAATATTATGAACTCAGAGATAACAAAATTAAAATTATAAACAAGTTTTAATTTATAAGTCCTTGTACCTAGTTTTATATTGAAAACGGTTATACATCTGACAAACAAAGAAAACTTGTACCATTTGCCTTCAAGCAATATGAAATGGCAAGAAACATGAAAATTAGTGATTTCCATTAATGTATAGGTAGAACAAATGAGATTTTATCAATACAGGTAATGGTATCTGACCTCAACTTGTCCTTGTGATCCTTGGGTGGTAACTGGCGCAGCCGAACTTGGTACTTTTTTCGTGGGCTCAGTTACAGTCGTCTGAGCTTCTGTTTTTGTTGTTACGCGTATTGTGGAAGGCGACGTGGGAGCCGCTGTTGGAGATTCGGTAACCGCCTGCGACGACGATGGTTCGGCGGTTGTGGTGGATGGTGGTGTTGATTGTGGTTTCTCAGTAGTAGTAGTTGTCGTCGTCGTTGTCGTTAAGACGCTGGCCACCGTCATTACACCTGGAGCTGGAGATTTGAGTGATGCTGGTTTTGCATTTTTCGGGGCTTCCGTTGTTACATCTTCATCCAAAGTGGACAAATCTGTGAAACAGTATCTCAATTGAGTAGTATTGAGGAGCAATACGTCATTATATAGTCTACAGAGTATTTCTCTAGTTGTATGGATGTACAATCCATTGAAAGTACAATTGAGAACTTTCTCAATAAATATAATGATTTTTCAAAGGACCCTCGAATTATCGCGGTAATCCAATCGATGGACTGGTTAAAATCAATAAGTAGGGGAGACCGGGGCTGGTTGGCGACTATGAACAATTCAATGAACTATTCAGAAACAATAAAAGCATTTGCACACATCAACCTTATTTCGCAAGAAAAATCCAAACGTCTCCCCTAACTACTAAAATAATGTACAATGGTTTGTGTGAACGTCACTATTTCATCCATTCGTTGTTAAATGAGAATTTCCCAATTTCGAGGTTTCCAAACCAAGGGCAACCACGAGACTAGCTACGGCTTTACTGTATTACACACACAGATGAGATAAGTCAATAGGTATATAACGTCATTTGATAAGTCAATATATTCATTCGCTAAATAAATAATATTTATTTAATATGTATATATGTATATTATACATTTTGAAAATAATATTGAGCTGGTTGCTAAATTAAAATTGTCCAAGCATGAAAATTTCTTTAACTCATCATAAAATTTATTTAATAACTTGTCGGGATTCAAATTGAAATTACTCAAGGCTTGGGCAGATTATGATTCTGCTCGCAGTGGTTCTAATCGTACAATAGTGCTCGACGAAATTTGAAAGAGGAGAATACGGAATAGACAATGTTTCACAATGGTTCGTGAACAATTTGTTCCAATATGATCCTCATAAGTAATTATTTAATTTATAATGTATATAAACAAATTATCATCAAGTCGGCCCGGAATTGCAGCTGATTGGTAGAAGGGTGATTTATAATCTATGATCTTAAATTTGCAGTGTTTTCTCAGATGGTTTCAAAGATTCAACAACTCATTGTGAAGCACTCAGCGAGTTCTGAGGAATTCTCTACCAAAGAGAATGGGGTCGAGTAGAAGTTGGATTCGTTGAGTTATTCAGTAAATGTAGTAAACATGTTATATAATTAATTTACCTATATTGATACCTTGCGTTGGATTAGGTCTAACTGACATGTCCGACGTAACCTCACTTTCTCTTCTATGTCTAGTAGGCTGAGTTTCGTCCCATATTTCCGTTACTGGAGCTTCAGTGGACGTTTCGCACGCCAATTGTCTGATAATTTCCTCCCGGTTCTGTAAGGAAAAGGAATAAAGTTTCATGGTGCATGAGGAGAGACGTAAATATGAAACAGACGTACTGTCACGAAATAATCTACGAACCTGGTCAATTGTGTGATTGAATTAGTTATCATACCAGTCTCGAAAAATATCGATGAACATTTTCATTCATCCATCCAATCCTATTTAGACATTCAGCTATAGGACGTTCCCATTAAGTATTAATTTGAATACCCAAGAGATGGAAGGAACCAATTCCAAACTCGAAATGAAAAGATCATGGGTAGATAAATTCTCCACGTTGAAAAGGTGGTCTCTTATAAACTCGTGACCATTTGAACTGAAAAATCATCAATTTTTCATTCATACCCGTCTCTTGGTTTTAGAAATTCAATCAAAAGCTGGATTAAATAAAGTTTTGTTAATTATTTTCAAAAACTGTTCTGCGAACGAAAAAGCTCCATTCACAGCAGTTCTACAAGTTACTCAAAACAAATCACGTATTATATAATAGATTACTCGTTGGGGTGCGTAAATAACTCAATGTATTGATAAATTGACAACTGGCAAGCCAATTAAAGCTGGTCCGGGGCCTAGGCAGCGTCAAGTTTAAGTCCTAAGGAGTCTACATGCCAAAATAATTCAAGTCTCTATTACCACGGGAATTGCGCAAAGACCGTAACTTTTTTTATGTCCCGCAAATTTGTACCGTCTGCCAACGTTTCTTATGACTTTTAGCTCTTTCCAAGTTACGAAATTGTTTACCCGGGCGGCGTCACGAAGGGAAGCCCCGTTCTTGTCGAAATTGGACGTTTCGGACATTCACCGTAGCCTTTAACCATGCCTGTTACTTCCCGGAGTAGGGCCCCATTTCTCTTACACAATGCTAAGAATTAGTAGTGACGCATTTCAACATGTAACATGTTTTAGCCTGGCTGAAACCGAGCGTCCGTCCGTTCGTTCTTACGCTGGCACCATCCTCTCACCCGACGCCATTCCCGTGGTTGTAGAGACATGAAATTTGGCTTGTAGCAGAATATGTTTGAAAATGTTAGGAGGAGAGTTTTAGTGTCTGATAGGCATCTACAGTATCGAGAACTCCGATCCGGCCCGAGAGTAGTGAAAAGCCTCCTGGATAACAGGCCTCTTTGGGTGTCAAAATGGCTTTTTAAGTTAAGAGGTGACCTTATGCCACTGAGAGGCCGATCTTATGGCTCTGAGGGTCAGTCTTGCCCCATGTGCAGTGAAAATGCCTTGGAAGACGCTTTTCACTTCGCTGCGAGGTGTACAGCGTATACTTCGGTTAGGCGTAAGTGGTTTGGCCGAGCGGTGCTTGGGAGGGAGGAGTATATGGATATGCTCGTGGGAGCAGATACAAAACTGGCCGAATATTGCAGGGTAGCCTGGCAGCTCCGTTTTAGAGCCATTGCCGAATATAGGCTTTAGAACTTGGTGTCATGTTATTAATTTATTATTGTAAAAAACTGTTGATTGTTAATTGTTATTATGGTTGTCTAGTTGTTTTTTGTTCCTATGTTTTTTGATCCTATCAGTCGCGAACTCATCTGTCGATCCTAATAGGATCAAGATTTTCACATGTCTCTCCATACTATTTATATTGTAATACTTATTTAATCATTTAAATACAGCATGTTTTTTCTCTCTCTCTCTCTCTCTCTCTCTCTCTCTCTCTCTCTCTCTCTCTCTCTCTCTCTCTCTCTCTCTCTCTGTAGCAGAATAGGGCCGGTGTCAGCTGAGTGGCTCTCAAAGTCAATTTCTATTACATTCACATTATGAAGCTGTAATTTGGTATGTAGCCTCCTTAGGACTTTAACTTGACGCTGCCCAGGCCCCGGATCAGCTGAGTAGCTCCTAAATCCCCCCAAAAACAACTCCGTTGTAAAAACTGGCCCGCCAAAAAACGTCAGCCGCAAAAAGGAATGATATCCATTTTGCCCGCCAGCCACATATATATAGGATGCTCGGTGCTTCGCACCTCGCTGTTGAGTGTGCATATAGAAACCTGATCCTCCTACCCCTAACCTCCACCGTCAATGTTTTCCTGTTCCCTGTCTCCTTCCCACAACCCCCTCTCACCCTTAGTTCCCCTCGGTTTCACCTAATATGTTTCCTCTGTTACACCGGCAGGGAGCTTTACGCTTCTTTCAATGCTGTTGGCGGGAGCTTTTTGCAAGGCTTCTGAGAATTAGATATACAGATAGTAGTGGTGATGATGAGTACTTGGTGCTGGTACAAAAGTAAAGTAATGAGCCATTTCAGGCTGCCTGACATTGCAAAAGCAAGGCGTCTAAGAACTATAATATAATTATAGAATATAATTATAATTAAATTAATTATAATTATAATTAAATTAATATATTTATATTTATAAATAATTATAATATATTTCTAAAATATATTTATAATATAATTGAAGCATTACTTCATTATAGGTGTACCACCACTGATTAATCGTGACCACCGGTAATACATATAATATCATAATATATTATAATTCTCAGAAGCCTTGCA